>BFEA01000161.1:2293410-2319787 GCA_003427395.1 Chara braunii | reverse complement strand
TACAAGATTACCTTTCATAACTGGTTCGACATCCAACCAGGAGCTTCTTTGAGATCACCATCTTTTTCTTCAGACCCTTTTCCTCAGTCAGGACTCTGTCTCTTATACACATCTAGATGTGTATAAGAGACAGATGTTAGTGGGACTGCGTTGAAGGCTCTGTCAATTGGTGGAGAGCAGCACCTGCTGGAGACCAGGTCCAGCATCTCTGTACTGGTACATGAACGAGTGTTTGTCCTGGCAAGGGCCGTTTGACGTTGATGGATATAAAATGCTATGCCGAAGCAAGATGTTGTACAGAAAATGACACACGAATGCGGAGATTCAAGATACAGAAGTGTGTCGGCATGTATGTGTGTGTAGGCACAAAATTGAAATGCAATGCACCCAGTCAAGACACAGACGATTGTATATCCAACAAAAAAAGCACTCCCCCCCCTCTCTCCCCCCCCCAGTATACTTGTACATTTGTAGGGAGGGCTGTCAGGCAGCTCCGCTGTCGAGCACCTGAGAAGCTGCGAACAAGGGGCCAGCATTCCACTCCATCATTTATTGCTTCAGTTGTGCCCCCCAGAGCTAGGGTCTGGTCTAGATTTCCCAGTCTGACATCCGGGTCTAGGTCTGGTCTAGCATGCCAAGGATGATCCATTTCTGACCCTAGATTACGCGCATCAACAGTCAGAAATGCATACTGCAGGCAAGTGGAATCTTGCCCCTGGTATCGGGAGCGGGAGTGGATTTTTTTAATCTGACTGTGACTGTCAGATTTCAGTCAGATTTCCAGACAAAGACCTTGACATAGTCTGCCACACAGGCAGGCTGCCGAAACAACACTGGTAGAGACTCCTCCACCCCCACACGGGCAGGCTACTGAAATCATAGCCACAGCCACGGGCCACAAGACAGGATGTGGGGGACGGATCGGTGGAGAAGCGCTAATACCGGTGATTGTGGTGCGGCCGCCAGCCACCTGTACTAACACGGCAGAGGGGGCAGCTCCGCAAACTTGGTCGGGAGTGTCTGCATATGACTTGGCCACGGTACCCATAACCTCAGCCTCCGGGGACACAACTGGAACCGGGGGACAGCCAGGGGCAGAATCGCCCATCAATGGTCAGCACAGACTGTTAGGAGGAGGCGGCCCTCCGCAGTGTCAATCAGAGCCGACGCCTTTGCCACCCGACCTGCCGGCCCTGCATGAACCCACGAGTGGAGAAAGCACAAAAAACGGGGGACGAACCGGTGAGCCTACCAAAGACGTCATGCCAGGGGGACTGACAATTGTTAAAGTCACAGAGCAGGACGCCGGCCTCACACAGGAAAACACACACATAGCCATCCCGCCCCCACAGCAGCAAACAATGCAAGGGGAGCAATGTGCTCGGCTGACGCAAAGCGACCAGTTTGGCTATCCGAAGGACGGAACAACAACTGGTGTCCTTGGGGGGCAGCCAGATGGGGGATGTAACGAAAGTGGGGAAGCAATGACAACGCAGGCAAAGACATTCGTGGTAGCAAGCTCAGCCAGTCAGACACAGTCCGGGCAAAAAAACTGGGATCCCAATGCGAATGCACGCAAAGACTGCCAATCAACTACAACCCACCCAAATGTTGCACAACACGCTCTCGTTAACTAATCATCTTCCAGGGCTCCAGCGGGGTCAGCTCAAAGGACTGAATAAACTATTCAAGTATGAACACCTGCAAAACATTGCGAAGGGGCTGAGGGACTTCCTCCCATCTGGGCCACCCCCCCAGGCCCCTCCCCGGCCCCTTCTCGGCCCTGGGACTCAGCCCGTGGTCTTCAAGAAGCCGGCGGAAGTGCCGACGCCTCGGACAACCTGCCAGCTACCTCCCCCTCCTAACCCGGATCCAACCATAGGCCAACAGCACATTCCCAAACAGGCTGACCCGCGCCAACAGGGCCGCCCCAGTAACCAGCAGTTGCAAGAGCAACCGCCACAGCAAACCCACCAAGGGGCCGCAGACGCATCCCCCGCTCAAACCTGGACCTCGATGTTGCAGACCTGCAGCAGGGTAGGGCAGAGGGGCCGGTAAGGGGCTCACCGGAGTACAGGTGCTTCTTGTTGAGGGAGCAAGAACAAGCAGAAGCAGAATTGCAAGAGGCAATAGCCCACAGACTGGCGTCTCAAACAAAACTGCCTCAGTTTGATGTTCCCGTGCACGATGTCTTGTCAGATCCCGAATCAGACTGGGAGTCGGAGCACAACTTAGAAACAACTCTGTCAACGGAACAGAAGGCGCTGTTCCACCATCTGGAACTCAGCAAATGTCGGTGCTGCAAACACAACAGCAGGAATGGCCTTGAAATCTGATGACCCAGGAACAGTACGACGAATCCCTTCGCGGTTCAGGAACGGGTGAGGTGGAACCGCACAATATCTTACAGCAGCTGACTGGAGTCCAACACAGCGTATACACGCAGAGGGAAGCGCTTGGAAGGCTGCAGCAACTAGAACACCAACAGATGCAGCTAGAAAAACAGTACTGGCAAACAAGGCTGCACTGCTCACACTTGCCTGACTTGTTCCTCAACCAAAACAGTACAGATGCAACAATGGGGGCACACCCGCAACAAGCACAGTTAACGCTGGGACAGCAGAACGGACAAGAGTCAATAACCACGCATCCCCAAGAGGGCATCCACCCGGACCGAGAGCACGAAATGGAGCTGGGCCAGCAACAGGATGACCACGTGCACCCGGGGGGGGGGAGTCATCAGAACCTGCCCGCCCCCCAAAATAATAATGAAGGAGTGCACCCAGCATTCGACTTAGTGATGGAAACAATTCAGCCTGACACACAATCTGGCGACAGCAGGGCCCATCCCGAAGCGACAGACCATCTGCATTACCGGACCGACAACAGCTAATTCGGGAGAAGATAGTGTGCGCACAACTCAAAGAGATAACGGACTGGGTCCTGCAAAACTCGCTGGCCCCCTCACAAATGTCCATATGCGAGATTATCCCCCCCCTCCGATGGGAAAGAATCCGGAGGACGATCCTGGCCAAGCAGACCATAAAACAGGCGGTAAACCAATGTGAGAAGAGGGAGGATATTGACTGGTCCCTGGTGGCGAAAGCCATTATCACCGCAGTCACAAACCTGTTGGAAGAGCTGAGCTGGAAAACATCTGAGTACACCTCCTCGCCGTAACGACCCTCACAAGAGTCTTCAGACGGAGTACTTGGCTTACGCACGAACGACGATCAGTTCTGGCCATCGGTGCTGGTGGAGGACATAGGGGCTGTCCTCCAAAACAACACCAAAATTGGACAAATGGCACGACTGACGCCCCCTACCTTGCTTGGGATCCCAGCTAACCTCCTGATCCCGCTAGGCGAGGAGAAGCAACAACCCCTAATAAATTTGCTGGCACCTCAGGTAACGGACCTTTTGACAGATGACAAACAGGACAACGAACATCTCAGTGACCGATCAGGAAGATCTGAGGAGTCAGAATCGGATGACGAGTTTGAAGAAGAACCGGAAGCCCTTCGTACCCTATGCTTGGAATGTGCAGGAAAGAACCCACTCGTTGCTAACGGTTGCACGAACAGGTAGGTAAATTTGGCAAACCCAAAGGCACCCAAATGAGTACCTGCATGGACTGCGTGATTTTCCAACCGCCGTCGCCGCCCCCCCCACCTGTGCCGCCTCCAGACCCCAGCGTCCCCCCTCCAATAAGGCACCCACCGGAGTGGGCACGCAGGATGGCCCAGGCGGACCTCGATGTCGGAGCCCTAAATCTAAACGGTCTGGCACATGCCTCCCAGGATAAGAAAGACGCAATCTGGAGGATGTTTAAAACGGAAGGGGCAGACCCATGGCCAGATGTAATATGTGTGCAAGAAATGCATCTCACCCACACTCCCGCCCATAAAGCCAAAGAGAAGTGGGTATGGCCATATGGGTCCTTCTCAACTCCACCAAAATTTGGGGTTTCTACAGGGGTGGCAATATGGATCCCTCCCTCCTCGAGATTGACCCCCCTGGCGCATCAGTACGACCAGCACGAAGGCCGATGGGTGTATCTGAGAGCCATGTTGGGGGACGAGGAAATAGTTATTGCCAGTATCTACGGGCCGAACGACCCACTAGATAGAGTAGCCTTCCTGCTCCAGCTTCAACAACAGTCACCGAAGGGCCCTCCCTTCATCATCGCAAGGGATTTTATCATAACACCTGATCCTCTGCTGGATAGAAGGGCTTCCACTGACCCGCAAGGACTGCCCCAGACCCAACATAGATGGGCCCTAGACGTGGACGTGCTGGCCAGCTTTATGTTAAATACATTGATGAATACCCTACAATTGAAATACTCCAACATGATGTTGTACCCCACAAAAAAGGCGTACACCTGTGTACGGTCCAAAGGCGCAGCCGGCATATCTAACTCGAGAATACACCTATGCCTTATCTTAGAAGAACTGGTAGGCACGCTGATGGTTTCGACAATCATGCCTTTCAGTGCGTGCAAATCCTTTGACCACCGGGGGATAGCACTGGGCCTCTCCTTCCACCCACCGATCGAAAAAGGACCGAGTTTCTATAAGTTTAATACATCTCTTCTTAAACTTGCATCCTTGAAAGACTTGGTGAGGGGTTCTAGAAGTATTGGGAAACTCATAAAGGAATAGGCTGTTCCGTGGTTGACTGGTCCAACGATGGGGTCGCACAATTAAGGGACCGAATTAGGAAATTTTCTATAAATCACGCGCGGGGTCGTAAGCCCTGGACAACCTACTAAAAGAACTGGAAACTTGGGACAACAAGATGCAGTCAGAACCCCTGGATGACACAACCTATCACATGTTACAGACTGCTAGGGAGCATTTGCAGACCTATCTGAACCAACAGGACGAGGCCTGCCGTATTCAGACACGTATCTGGAAACAAGATACGGAGGGGACAATGGGCAAAACTTTTTTTCGAAAAGCTAGGGTCAGGGTCAGGCAAGCAACGTGTCCACACTTCGCCATCCTTTCGACCCCGCCCTCGCGGAAGAAAGAAACGCATACGCCATAGTAGACTATGCCGCCCAGTACTACCAAAGACTATATGCTTCGCAAATGGGTCAGTGGGGTGATGAGAGATTGGCGTAAGCCAGACAGTTTATGCTCCAACGCCTGCTAACAATCCTCTCGATAGCTCAACGAGAATTACTGGAGGGGCCGCTGTCCACAGACGAGCTGCTGGAGGCCCTGAGGGGTATGGAAGACGAAAAAAACCCTAGCCTCGATTCCTTCCCCAATGAATTTTGGATACTAAATTGGACAATCTTTCAGGACAATATTGTCGCGTATGTGCAAGCAGTCCGTAGGGAAGGCTCCTTTGGAGGCATGATGAGCCAAGGGATCACCACCCTCCTATATAAAAAGGGGGATAAGAGGGACGTTAGAAATTATATACAAATCACACTGCTCCCATTGGCGTACAAAAGGTCTCCAAAGCACTTACCAATCGCCTGCTTCCGCACATGTCACACCTAATATATCAAGACCAAACAGGGTTCATGCCTCAGGACAATGTGCTGCTCGTAAATGAGATAATAAAATATGCTAGACAACACCGTAAGGAGGCAACTATCCTGTTCATAGACTTCGAGAAAGCCTATGACCACGTTGATTGGGACTTCATGGACTGCTGTATGAAAAAAATGAACTTTGGCAATGCATTCAGAACATGGGTATCCATCATGCACAGATCTGCGGAGACCAATATTATGGTTAACGGCCACCTGTCCACCCCGTTTGCTCTCCAGAGGTCGGTAAGACAAGGTGACCCGGTGCCCCCTCTCCTCTTCGTTTTGGTAATGGAAGTGTTGGCAGCAATGATCAGGTCTAACCCCGCAATAAAGCGTATCGATGTCCCGGAACTACCCCCACACCTCGTACCGGTGACGTCGCTCTTCGTCGACGATCTGACGGTCCTTCTTCAGGCTTCGCCGACTTCCCTGAGAGCACTAACAAACACAATTCAATTGTTTGCAGTGGCAGCCGATATGAAAGTCAATTGGGGGACTAAGACGGAGGGTTGGTGACTTTCCCCACAAGAAACCCATCCCCCGCAAGATCCGTCGGTCATCTGGAACCCCCTCGAGGACACAATCAGAATCTTGGGTATTCGCTTGGCAGCGCTAGGTCCCCCACACGATCATGGCCAGACCTTGGTTCAGACTGCCCTGCAAAGACTGGCCAACTAGGACGACCTGCACACATCGCTCATAGGCAGGGCACTCTCAATAAATAATGCAGTCCTCGCCACCATCTGGTACAAGTCAGCGTTTTGGGAGATCCCGGAGAAGCAGCTAGCGAACCTTTGCGCAGACCGCTTACTTATGGAGAAATGACCATGCGCTTACACAGTGCGTCAAAGGAGTCACGTGGAAATATGTCACGCAACCAAAAAAGGTAGGGGGGGTGGGTATCTTGGACCTGGGGGATGAGATAAGAGCATTAATGGTTAAAGTGATTATTCGCCTATTGCTGGCCAATGATGTTCCGTGGCAACAATTGGCGTACATACAGTTGTCATACCTGCCCCCCCCACACAATCCTGACTTCCCAGTCCATCCCCTTATGTGGCTGACAAACGCTGCCTGGTCGCTGCAGAAACCCCCATGTCGTAACAGACATGGCTCACCCCGTAATAGAGTACGATGGGATCTACAAAATGACCCCCTTTGGATCTCGATGCTGCGTCTATGGAGACAGATGGGTCCAACCAGGAAGCCCCCCCAATTGAGATGGCAGCCTTGGCAGGAGCTATGGCGACAGCCTCTGTTCGGAAACCCGCTAGTTTGCGACAATGACGAACAACCATTCTCCCTCGCTGCAAACTCCCACTGGTTAACGTGGGTGAGAAATGGAATATACACCCTCGTGAATTATGGGACAGCCAGGCGGGTGCTTGGAAGAGTTGCAGCCTCAATTGAAATATATCAAAAGCATCCAAGCCAAGTTGCAGCAACTGCAGATGGCGATCCCGCCCCAATGGGTGGCTACATTACAAGACGGCCCGTCGCTGTGTCCCCTTGATTGGGTTATACAAGCTACCCCAAATGGCATCCCCATGCTCATCTTCAGGGTGTCACAAATAACCCAGGGAAGAGTACAGATGCACGCCGATGAACCTGACGTACCGAGGGCAAGATGGGCCTCTCTTAAAAGAAACCGTGCCCTGGACCGTACGGCACAAGAAGGCGAGCTGATGAGAATTAGAGTAGTGGGATCCGAGGATGCAAGTTATTATGCGTACGAAATGTCCACCCCGGTTGGGGGGCTACCTTTTAACCCGGATGAGTGGGAATGGAAAGGCACCAACCCCGTGCCAGTGACAACCCTCAGTTAAAGAAGGCTATAAGCGGGCACACACCTTCCACCCATCCACCAAAGTAGTCAAGAACAGATGGAAACCGGACTCTCCGATAAGAGAAGGATGTCTGCATCACATCTCATGGGCCACACACGCTCACATCATGCCTACCTCCCATCGAACCCTTCAATGGCAAATAACTAACTGCTGTCTCCCAACCCCAGATTGGATCACAACGAGATCCAACCTGGAGCAGGTTGGGATCCTCTCCCCAATATGTGCTCATTGCGGTCCGAATGCACAGCCACGAAGGGCGGACCTCGAACATTGTCTACTAGCGTGCCCGATGATGACTCGAGTGTGGCAATGGTGGGACGTGATGTGGCACACGTTTACAGGCTCTGCATTTCACTGGGACATTGCTCTAATCCTAATGGGGAAACACAGAAATATGGCAGCTGTTTTTGGACACCCTTCCAACGCAACCTTTTTGGCCAGATGAGATTGGCAGTCCTTATGGTAATCTGGAGGATCCGGTGCTCTGCAGGGGACAAGACGCCGCCTTTGGTTTCCACCAAGCCAAGGCACATTTACTGGAAGTCATACGAGAAAACCTCAGCAAAGCTAGCAAGAAGCTCGCCGAGGTACTGGCAGCGTCCCAGGACGGGGAGTGCAGGAGAAAGGCTATAGCTGCTTTCCAGTAAATGTGGCTCGACCCTGATTGTAAGATCATGGTCGAAATACATGAAAATGGGAAGCTTAGCTGGAAGAACTGGGCAATGCAGGATGACCAGTGGTCCTATCGCCGGCCTGAATGCTTCCCTGTGCCCCTGCCGCTTCCCGAACAATAGGCCCTATGCCCATGGTGAGCCTTAATGTAGGATCAGGAACCTAACTCCCAAATGAACTAACCGATCGAGTCCCCTCCTCCCACCCCCCCCACACCGGGGTTCAGACGCAGTCAACCCAACCTCCACAATCGCTGTCTCTTATACACATCTAGATGTGTATAAGAGACAGGTGCAGGAGAAAGGCTATAGCTGCTTTCCAGTAAATGTGGCTCGACCCTGATTGTAAGATCATGGTCGAAATACATGAAAATGGGAAGCTTAGCTGGAAGAACTGGGCAATGCAGGATGACCAGTGGTCCTATCGCCGGCCTGAATGCTTCCCCTGTCTCTTATACACATCTAGATGTGTATAAGAGACAGCCACCATTCACTCCCCCACCGCCTACCCACTCCAAATCAACCTCCTGTCCCCAATCCCCATACTCCCTCAATCTGGTGTGTTTTGTGTCCCGTTCCCCAGTATTCCCCTCTGAGCCAGTTGTGCAGACTGAGTATCGGGTGCTGTTGGGCGCTGGATGACTGCACAGTCAAGGATGGGCAGTTAATGTTGCGGTTTCTACCACAGGTAGAGGGAGAACGACAAAGGTGGCTAACGAAAACCAAGCTACCCACAACAAGGTCAATGGAGCTGCAAGGAGGCCTTCTCAAAACAGGAACTGAGACAAGGAAACCAGATTCCCCGTCAACTACCCATCGACGGAAAAAGAAAGGAGGACACAGGAACTCCACAACAGTGGGAGCTGGACCCTCCGAACAACAGACCTCGCCGAGACCTCTGGGGAAGGGATTAAAAGTCAACAGCGGTACTGGAAGTGGAGCAAGGAGGAATACAGCAATAATCATAGCAGGAACAACCGGGCCCTTCAGCAGTAAGAAGGCCTGTAATAGTGCAATGACTGGGACACTGGACCCCGTTTCCAGCAATTTCAACGCTTTTCTGTAATACTTGGGATGTTGGACCCAGTTTCCAGCAGGTGCAGCTCCCCACCAATAGACAGAGCCTTCACCTGAGGGACCACTTGAGGGAGATGCTCTTATCACTCTCCCAAGTGTCGCCCTCTACAAAAGTTCATACAAAAAAAAAAAAAAAAAAAAAAAAAGAATGTCCAGTCATTATGGGCATATTTGGTGCAATTTTCAGTCCAGAGACAGCTATATTGAGCGGCCTTTCTATTCGGGTGAAGATGGTAGGGGCTTTTTCAGCAAAATAGCAAAGTTTGCTATACTTTCGCAATTGGTGTGGCAAGTGTCAGCCGCCTGCAGGGCCCCAGGGTTGAGCAATTTGCCACAACCTGTGCAGGTGTTGGCAATTTTTTCCCCCCCAAGGGCCCCAACCCTTTTTTTTTTTTCGGGGGGGGGGGGGGGGGAGGCAACCCACAGTAATGTTACATGGGATGCTGTTAGGAGCAGGCACCACTAGCACTCCCGGGAAGGCTCCATCTATTGGCGGGGAGCATCACTTGCTGGAAAGTGGGTCCAGTGTTCCTTAACGTTGTGGCTGTTTGTTTGAGCAGACTGGTGACTGAAATGACAGCTCGCTACAAGGCCCATCTACAAACAAGGGTTTTGACAGCTAGAACGGTTGTGGGCTCACAGAAGAGAATTACAGGCATCCCTAGGCTAAGAAGGAGCTCTAGAAGTAGGAAGGGTGATTGATGCAGTCCCGAGGGAAAGTCAGTGCTCCAGTCTAGGAAATGATAAGGCCACAGTCCCAACAAATGTTGTGCTGAGATGATGTATCAAAGGGACGCTGGACTTTGTTTCCAGCAGCTGACGCTCCCCACCAATAGATGGAGCAGCCCGACTGGCAAAGCCTCAATTCTTGTGGTTCTCTTACCACCACCGGGATGGAGGCCTTGCACAACGGGCCTTTGTGACTGCAATTGCGCATAAGGCAGGGTGTAGGGGTGTTGTCTTTTCCAATTTGCTACCCCTTTGTGACTGTGCGACACACCAAAATGGCAAACTGGGAGTAGCAAACGTGACAAAATTTGTTGTTTTGCTACCCATGTGTGAGTATGCCCTCCGAGAGATCTGCCCAATGCATGGAAGCAGTGTCCTGGGGGGGGGGCACGGAGGACTAAATCATCCTTAGGCAGCCAAAATGCAACACCTTCAGTCTCGACAACTGCGGACATACAAAAGGCTTCTACTATGAGGAGCAGAGAAACACCTCCTCAACAAGAGGCGAAAAGTTCAGATATCCAAAGCAAAGGAAAAGGAGTTTTAAGTATGCAGCAGTGGAGACGGGTGCTCAAAGGAAGGAAATAAATAAAAATTGTATCACCAGGACCACAACCCACAGATTATATGGATCAAAAGAAGAAAGGTTCTTTTTTTCTGCTGGATAAAGAAGAGGATTCAGATTCAGAATTGGAAGAGGGTGAGGAGGGAATAGAGAGAGGGGTTCTCATTACCTATTCACAGGGACCATTAGGTAACGAAAGTCAGGAAAGAGAGAAAAGAAGGAAAAGGAAAAGAAAACAAGTTACAAGCAGAGATACGGACCCCCGAGAACTGCTAATGACATTTCCACAAAAGAGGATAGAAAATATTGAACAAATGACCCCGATAATGGAGGAGAAAGAGGGGGAGGAGAGAGTCCCAAACAAGGAACTCAAGGATTCAAAAGAGTAAGTCACGGACCCGTTCCTGGGAGCTTTTGGGCCAGCGCCAATGGAAGTGGACTCTCCACCTCCACCACAGGACTTTAAAATGGAAGAAGCAACTAGGCAAACCAATCCGGTCCTCCCAGAAGATGATAGACTTAAGCAATTAGCGGAATGGCTGGTTAAAACTTTAAAGGCTCGTTGCGGGGAAGGCACAGAGGAATTCTGGGAAACTTCATACACCCAACTTTATGATTTACTGAGTAAGAGCCCTAGTCTTCGCCAAGCGCTGGAGAAAGGTCTACCTGAAGGGGTTTGTTGGTTAATAGTAAGCCAAAGAATTTTGGGTATTGTAGCAGAAATGTTTCAACCCCCAGCCCCTAAGGAAGGAGATTCAAGAAAAGGGAATAGCTCCTTAGGAACAGAAATGGAGACGACACAAGAAGTTTCTTAAATTAACGAGTCATCGGGTAATGATACTGTTCCCTCTCAAGAAAATGAGAAAGGTACCAACAATGATTCAGGCAAAATAAATAAGGAAGAAGGAGAGGTAATACTAGAGGAAATTAGCGAAAAAGAGCAATGTGACTCCCCTCCAGAAGAACAAGAAAAGGAGGAGGATTAGTGAAGGAAAAAACGACTGAGAACCCAAATCCAGCATCCCTCGAGCAAAGGAATGGGGCAAAAGAAGACATAATGGGTGCGTCGAATCATACGAATCATATGATAAAGGAGGGAGCGGATCCAGGAAAAATAAAAAAGATGCGCCATGCACTAGAAAAGGGACAAGTTGAGGGTCTATCCTCCCCAAGAGGCAATTTAGTGATTCCAGTCCGAAAGAAAGGGGGGAAATGAGAAATTGGTCTCTCTCCAATTGGACAGGATCAATATGGGGGGGTGACGCTGAGAGGTTGGACCACGTATGTAGAATACCTAAGCCCGGGAGACACGACATTCAAAAGAGACCTGCATGATTTCCTGTCCAAGCACTATGATCCAGAACCACAAGCAACTCTCACATTAATGGGAGATCAAGCAAAAATGGCCAAACGGAATACCTTTGTGCGTTTTCAGGACAATAAGGAATCTGGACTTAAATGGTACTCACATGTGGCCTTGCTGGAAATGCAACAACTCAAGATAAAGGCTAATGTAGTATGGTCTGTAGTAGAGGTGACAACTTTCCTTTGTGCGGTTTTACGTGGTGGAATACTCACCTCCTTGTCAGTTTTGGAGGGAGGAGGGTGGGTAAGATTGTAGTTTAACCACATTATTCCATAAACTGAGGAAGGATGGAAGCAATACAAGCATGGTACGGTAAAAATTCATCCTAGCAACGAGTTACACAGACAACGGATCTAGACCTAAGGTCACTTAATGTTAATTTCTTATACTGTGCTTCAACAAAAGGATGAACAATGTTCCTCCCGCATCTTCCCATTTCGGATCTCCCGCTGGATCCAGTCGAGTGGACCTGGCGGGTACACAAAAGAAGTAAACCCCTGAGATTACAATCCTTGTCAGTTAAGGCTTCTTATCGATTACTGCGTCCTAAAGTAGAGGTGTCAGAAATCACAAGAGAGCGATGGTGTAGACACTTTAACATATATGAGGAAGTGATTAAACAAGTGAGATGGTTCCAGAGCTTAAAGGAGAGGCCTACCAAGTTTGCATCCTTACAGTGGCAGATAATGCACATGTGTTTGCCCACGAACGACTGAATAATAGAGCACTCTACGCTTGAACAAAAGGGTGTGGCGTTACCATGGTGTATCTCCTGTGTACAAGCCTTCCCAAGTAGACAATTCAGAGAAACAATAGAACACATTTTTCTGCAATGTCCAGGTTCTATTTTGATATGGCGTCGGCGGGACTATGTGTGGCAAAGGATAACAGGCTTGGAATAACCATGGGACTGGAGAGCAATCCTTCTGGGATACTGGATTCCGTTATTAATTGAATTATCAGTGTTTCAACAAAACTTCTTTCGATTGGGCAGAAAAGTTGTGCTATGGGCGTTGTGGCATAAAAGATGTGTAATAACAATTGAAAAAGCAGGGATGGAAGGAAAAGAAACGCCAAAAGTAACTCAACAGTTTGTCCAAACGGAAATCAGAACCCAATGGGAGATGATGAAAGAAAGACTTTCACAATTCAAACAGAAAAAGGATATTGACTATTATTAAGCAAAGAATTGAGAAATTCAAATTGGAATGGTTGGGGGATGCGTCGAGGGAGAAACTGGGAGAGGTAACTTGGCCAGGGGGGGTAGCGGATCAGGAGTCGTTTAGGGACTACAAGATTACCTTTCATAACTGGTTCGACATCCAACCAGGAGCTTCTTTGAGATCACCATCTTTTTCTTCAGACCCTTTTCCTCAGTCAGGACTTGCTTTGGTAAATCTGGAATGGTTTGGGGGAGGGGAAGAAGGTTAAAGGGTGAGAATAGATAAGCGGAGGATCTAGACAAGGGATGCTAGATAGATCACTCTTATTTGGCGGTCAGATTTCTGACTGAAGAGGCATCCTTAGGCAAGGGCGTTGAGCGGGATCTGTTTTCCAGCAGGTGCAGCTTCCCGAAAGGATAGATAGGAGGGCATGCTCTTACCATTCCTCCAGCTCCAAACATAAGCTCTAGCTTCTAGGTGTATCTGATGGCACTCAGCTGAGAGGAGCTAGGAGCTAGGTGACTCAGAGGAGTATGAGGTGGTGGACATAGGCTAACTTAGGCAGGGGTGAGGGGTGGTACACCCTTCCCTAAGGAAGTAATCAATGCTGTCCACTTGGGCCTCTCAGCCATAATGGGGAGGAGAGTGTGTGTGTTTTTAATGTATTCATTATTGACTTGCCGGGGGAATAGGAACTGGACTGTTGCTCCCCAGAATGGAAGGATTTCTTTCAAAAAAAAAAAAAAAAAAAAAAAAAAAGGGACAAAAGGACAAGAAACAGGGGTCTGTGACACCCCTTTGTGACTGTTTTCACCGATTCATACGAGGGTTGAATCCTCGACTGTCCACAGAGTCTGCTGAACAACGGTACTGTAAGTGAAAATCCACCTTAAGGGTTACCCCAGTTGTCTTTGGGTGCCCTACACCTGATACGTTGGAGTGGGGACCAACCACTTCCCTTCAACCACCAGTACGCCCTGCGCGCCCAGTAAAAACGAACCAGCGTGGGCGTTGTTTTCCCTAGCGCCGCCAACCATTTTGCTGTGGCTGCCGACCCCCAAAAGTTGCTGCAGCATGAAAGACACGTCAGAGAAAAATGGCTGGGAAACGTACTGGTGGCTGAAACATGCCTGTGACGAAAATCAAAGCAGATTATCACCCACCCACACCAGATGGAAGACTCTGCACTGACTGTTGGTTCACACTGCATCATACACCGTGAAACTCCCTACAAAAAAATACAAAAGGAAAAGGTAAACCCCCACAGAACAAGGGTAGGTCTGCCACAGCCAGAAAATGCACT
The DNA here is from genome assembly GCA_003427395.1 of Chara braunii. Taxonomy (NCBI): domain Eukaryota; kingdom Viridiplantae; phylum Streptophyta; class Charophyceae; order Charales; family Characeae; genus Chara; species Chara braunii. The sequence goes on along the minus strand of BFEA01000161.1, from coordinate 2,305,515 downwards.
CCCGAGTCCAGACACACCACTGGAACCGGAGGCACAACATTGCTGTGCAGTGACTGCCCCAACCTTCGCCGCTCAGAAAACCATTGCAGGGGGCTTGCACAATCATATATACATAGTCACAGAGAGCCACCCAATGAGCGGCAAAAAACAAACAAGGGAGAAATGAACTAAGATGCCAGTGTCCCAGTATCCCAGTGTATCACAATGTATTACAGTCTATCACAGTCTATCTATCACAGTCTGTCACAGTCTATCACAGTGTGTAGCTATGTCATGCTGTCTGCTCATCTATCCTAATCCCTTATGGGGTGCTACGTCTTCCTGTGGCCACCCCCCCTACACCCCCCACCTTCATCTGACCTCCACAGGTCCTGGCTCTGTTGTAAACTCCCCAGTGCATGATCCTTCCTCCTTTGTTCTGCGACAGAAGACTCTGTAGCCCCGGTCTTCATGCTCCGTGCCCCGTCTTAGCGTTGCCTTTGTTTCCCTTTGCTGTTCCTCCATCGATGGGGTCGTATTTGGTGCGCCGTGGTGTTCCTTGACAGGGAGGGAGTTCTTGCTTGGCCGGCAACAGCATCAGGGCGGAGGGGGGGGAAGGGGGAAGGGGGAAGGGGGTTGGGTAATTTAGGAGGGGCAGGGGGAGAGGCGGGGGGGGGGGGGTCGCGCATCGTCGGGGCAGGGGCAGTGCGGTCGCAGGAGCAGGAGCAGGGAGTGTGTGGGGCCTTGAGATTCGAGAATGCAGACTGCTATGTTGGAACAAGGATAAAATTAGTTGGTTGGAAGGGAATATCAAAATGGTCTCGAGGCAGGCGTTCCCATTTCCCTCGCAGATGGTTGTCCGTGTCCAGTTTACAGAGGTGACAGAGCCTCTGTTCGTTATCCACCCATAGCGTTCGGAAGTTGTGTGAGAGATCATTGCGTTTGACTGCATCCGGTTCGTTTGTCAGCATGTTTCAAAGCTCTTGCCAGGCCGCTTGTGTATTGGCCGTTATTGTTTCCACGATTGGTGCCAGTGCTTCCATATACCCAAATGTGTGCTGTTTGCGTTCGTGTCCACACCATATTCTCCACGCTGCCATAAAAATTGGCAGGTGTGTCGTGGTGAACAGGTTTGTCATAAAGGGCGTCCATTGGGCCATTTGTGGTGTCTTTTCCCCCAACAGGATTACCTTGATATCCCAGGGTATATGTGTTCCTGTGAGATAATGCCATGCCGCATCCTACCAGCTCCGAAGTTGGATCACCATGGGGCAGTCCAGGAGACAATGTTCCAGGGTGGCTCTTCTTTGGGGGGCCTTGATCCCCGGCAATAGCTGCAGAGTGGGGACATCACTCCTTGGGTTTCCAAGTCCGTTCTGGCTGTGCTCCGGTCCGGGGTAGGAAGGCATCTGTGAATGATCTGCCATTTCAGCGCTCTCAAATTGGTGGGCTGGGTTCGTGAGTAGGAGGCTCAATTAAGATTATGTACGTCCTCTCTCTTGAGGGAAGACTCGTTGTCCCATCATGAACCAATCCGGTCTGTGATGTGGGTTTTCTGTCGAGCTATCCTATATCCCTTCTTAACCGTGTACTACCATATCTGAAGTGTGTGGGTCCCTGCCCGGTCCCATTCCCATTCTTGGGAGGAATCAGATACCACCAAACGAAATGAACTCTCTGATAACTTTCGCTCTATCTAGGTGGACAATGCTGGAAAACTCCGCGAACTGGATTAAGACAACCAGCTGCGATGGAAACAGTGCATGTTGACAAAACCACAATGAGAACGCTTACCAAGAAGTCACTTTCAGTTCCCATTCCAGCCGACCAATTTCATCCTCCTCCCGGACTGACAATAACCTTTTACACATCGGGATCCGCTCCTGGCGCTCCACTCCCCAAATGCCCCCCTCATATCCCTATCCAAACCCTACCCAAAACCTTTCCCCGAACCTTTCTCCATTCCTAACCCACAGTCCTCCGCCTCCATCCATCTCCACCCCCAACTCGATTTGCAGATGGCTGGTCAAGAAGGGACATCCCACGACAGCAGAAGCATAAGGAAGTACGCCCTGGAGATAAACGTCGAAGCCACCACCCACGCCCAGACAATGGATCAAGATCAACTGGGAGGAGCTTCGGATGACAATGGACAGAAGGCTAATGGTGATACAGTTCGTGGACAACAGACTGCGCCCCACAATTGTAACCCTGACATAGGTGGTTTCAACAATGGAAATAGCGCTTAGATTGATAATGCAATGTCACCACAGGTGGACACAATAATAGAGATAGAGATTTGCCAGGCTAATACTACAATGACAACTCAGTGACTCAATGATATGGGCATCTGGGAGGGGGGGACTGGAGGGAACAGGAGGACGGTCAAGAGCAAGCTAGGATGAGTCTAGAAGACAATACAGGCAAGATTAACAGAAGGTAACACAGGTGGTCACAATAACGATAATAATGATAGTACAACGATACATGGGTTTTGGGAGGGAGGGAATAGGGGGTGGCGGAAGCCACCCCACATCAGTTTAATACTTACACAATACACCTCACATTGTCACAGCACTGCACAAGACATCATGGGTTTTGGGACGGAGGGGACAGGGGGTGGTGGAAGCCACCCCACATCAGCTCCACAGTTACTGTCAGAGTCTAGAAGACAATATAGGCAACATTAACACAAGGGAACACAGGTGGTCACAATAATGATAATAATGATAGTACAATGATACCCTAATGACATATGTGGGTGAGCACGCAAGGATGAGCCTTAAATGGTAACATACATTATGGGTTTTGGGAGGGAGGGAATAAGGGGTGGCGGAAGCCACCCCACATCAGTTTCATATTTACACAATACACCTCACATTGTCACAGCACTGCACAAGACATCATGGGTTTCGGGAGGGAGGGGACAGGGGGTGGTGGAGCCACCCCACATCAGCTCCACAGTTACACAATACACATCCAACTGTCACAGCAGTCCACAAGACTGCACCCAGGGCAATAGGAAGAAGGACAGTCACTAGGGTTTAAGGGTTTATCTTAACTGATACTGCTACAATCACGTCCATTCAAACCAAAAAAAAAAAAAAAAAAAACGCACCACGATTTTAGGAAACGTACGGGCTACTACAGGAGCGCCCAAATTCATCCGACTAGAAACGTTTCGACTCCTTTTTTTTTTGCGGCCTATAGCTGGGCCAAGTATTGGTGGTTTAATATTCCCGCTTTCCAGCAGGTGTTTCTCCCCACCAATATAGATGGAGCCTCCCCGGGAGAGCTAGTGGTGGCTGCTCTTATCAGCACCCCAAGCACCCGCTCGGGTTGTTCTCTGAAGAAAAGAACAAAAAGGGGAAACTACGTGGGAGACACAAAAATGAATTATAATTGCACTACAGGCCAAACTACAGTTTCCAATTGCAGTTCGGGCAATGTATACAACCCAGGTTTCTGGCCAGGTAGGGTGCCCGAAGTGCAATTGCAAACTGTATCTTGCCCCATAGTGCAATTATAACTGGTTCTTGTGACTCTACTGAAGTTACCCCCCCCAAAAAAAAAGAGAAGCTGAAAACCAGGTTCAGCATCCCTTTGATTGACAAAATTCATCCCTATAGGCGGCCAGATGTTTTCTTTTTTTGAAAAGGCAACTGCAAGGAAAATGAACAGAAGCGAGATGACAATATTCAGATTGCACAATCACGTTGAAAGCCAAATCATAACACAGTGTTCAGGAATCAGCATTGCACCAATATAACACCAATGGAGAATCGTGGCACTGAAAGTCAATGTCAATGAGAGCTTGCTCTCGCCACCACCAACATATGTATCCAGCCTCTATCTCTCTACTTGGTGCTCGGCGCCCAGCCTACTCCCTACAGAGCTACTACTAGCCTACTAATTGACAATGCAACTGTTGACGTCAGCAGCACCCGAAGTACTTGAAGATGCCGCTCATGCAGAACCATCGCCAATACCAGGTATGTGCCCTCACATCATCATCATCATCATCCTTCTCTCTCTCCCTTGACTCTCTTCCACGTCTCCCTTTGTTGTACACCCAAAGACCACCCCTGCGCCTCACTGTTCATCCAAGCCCTGCCAGCTATGGAGGCTGGGCTATGGCGCTGCCCTTGCCGCTCAGCGCTAGCAGCAGCCCACGAGCTTCAGCTCCAGCAGCGCTGCCGCCAGCATGCGAGTGCCCGAATGGCTGTCCAGGCAACGAGCTCTTTCCTATATGGAAAGAGCCTGCCTCGTTCGGCAGCCTGGCTGGACTGGCCTGGGCCCAGAAGCTTCCGGTAGGCCTAGGATGCTGCACCTCTGGTGCAGCTAGTGGGCCTCATTCGATTGGGCCTCCCAACTGTCTGTGTATGAGGCTGTGAATCTCGCCCAGGGCCTGTGCTTTCGGAAAGGCCTAGAAGGCCTGTGAATTTCCACGCTGCTCGGCCTGTGTTTCCCTTCAACCAACTGGCGCGACGAAACTGCCTGGACCCCAAATGTGAAATTGACAGCCAAGGGCCTCTCGTGATTTGTTAGGCCCGCCTTCACTTAGGGCGGGCACATATGCTGCAAGGGGCCCCTTAGGCCTGCCGAGGACCCATATCCTAGTCCTCTAAGAAGTTTTCTATTCTGCAGGCATCTTCCCTTTAAGATCTCTTTCATAGCCTGCAATGACTTGAGGTGCAGTTGTCATGAGTTCTTCTCTGGTGAACCACTGATCTTCGCTGGGGTCCAAATGATGTCTGAATCTGACCCGGTATTGCATTTTTGGCTTAGGAGGGCGGCCTCTGCCCGGTTGTCGAGGAACTGACATCAGACGATGCTCCACGATCTGGTCTATGTCCACTTCGCCATCCATGGTTGGGGGCAGCATTGATCTCTTGGAGGGAAACTGATCTCTGGCAGCGAAAGGTGCCAGCTTGGATGCATGGAAAACAGGGTAAGTACGGAAGTGTGGAGGAATGCGAATCACGTATGAAGGCCCACCCGGTTGATCCCCTACAATGTCCAAGATCTCCCGGGGCCCAAAGTACTGTGGCATCAGTTTTCGTGAAATCCCCATCTCCGACCTAATTCAGATGACTTTACCTAGATTCTATCACCTACCTGAAAGTTAGAGGGCCGTCTACGTTTATTCTCAAATGCGATCATAGCATCCCGAGACTTCCTAATATGTTCAACGGCCTGCCGCAACATCTGTTCATACTTGACAGCAAACTCTATGCTGCCAGGTGTTGCAGTGGGTTGCCTTTCTGATAGCAGAAAGTCAAGTGCACTTCTGGGCTTCCAACCAAGATGCAGCTGGTTGGGAGTCATACCAGTAGTACTATGCACAACATGTTGTACAGGCTGGCGACGAGAGGTAACTTCTCGTCCCAGTCATCCTGACTTGGCTTAATATAATGTGGAAGCAGGTGTTGTACTACCCGATTCATCTGTTCTGCCTGACCATTTGACTCAGGGTGATTCCCTAACGTCATTTGGAGCTTGGTACCCATCTGTTCAATTGTTGTTTGCCACAATTCGCTGGTAAATCTTACATCCCTGTCACTTACTATCGACGTAGGTAGTCCAAAATCCCTGACCCAGTTGCATCATAGTGGGCCACCAAAACTTATGTACTAGATTAGCTGAAGTCTTTTTATAACCAAAATGACCAGTTGCATCATGATGTTCCCCTAAAAATAAACTACGCAAAGACTCACTACTGGAAACACACAATCTTTTATTCCCTGCCTTCTCAAGAAACAGCAAGCCGTCCACCATCGTAAATTCATCCAAAGTCTTTTTGCCGTTTGCTTGGAATCTACGGATGATCTCAAACATAGCTGGATCTTGCTGATAGGCTTCCACCAATGATTGAGTTAAGTCGTTGGATATACCAAATCCAGTCACTAGTGCGCCCAGATAATCTGCCTGACGAGATAGTGCATCAACTACTTTGTTGTACTCACCCTTGATTGGATCAAGTTGATAGTCATACATGTCTATCACTTGTATCCATCGTTTGAGTGCGTCGGAGAGTACCGACTGTGTCTTAACCTAGCGCAAGGTCTCATGGTCAGATCTCACATAGAAAAATTTGCCAAGGAGATAGTGTCTCCAATGTACCAGCGCTCTATACAGGGCGTAGAGCTCATGCTCATAAATGGACTTGGCTGGTTTCTGAGATGGCATCTTCTTACTCATGTACTCGATAGGCCTCAACTTGGTCCCCTCCTTTTGCGCAAGGACCGCGCCTATGCCATATTGGCTAGCGTTTGTGGTCACTACAAATGGCTTATCATGATCCGTAAATTTTAGAACCTCGTAGTGTGTTAGGGCATACTTCAGTTTCCTAAAGGCCGCTTCACACTCTTTAGTCCACTCCCACGGGGTGTCCAGTCGACTTAGATCTGTTAATGGGGAAGCTATAGTACTATAGTTCTTTAGAAACGGACGATAGTAGCCCGTCATCCCCAAAAACGATCTGACCTCAGTAACAGTCTGAGCTCTGGGCCAGTCACGTATGCTGGCCACCTTAGCATCATCCGGCCTCGATCCATCTGATCAAATTTCATGACCCAAGTACAAAATCTTGGTGCGACCAAACTCACATTTCTCCAAGTTAACCTTGTACGGGTGCTGTTTGACTGCCATTTACGATTTCCGATGGGCGTGGATTGACGGAACTCGCCGGAAAGGCAGTGTTTGGTTTGAGCATCTTCATGTATCTGGCGGCAAGCGATGGGTTGACCCAAATTTCGATAACGCCCTGACATGCGGTTGTCTGTTCTTTTTCTGCCCCTTCCCAGAATGAGCTCGTTGCTATCTCTCTCACTCTAACGATCACTCTGCGCCTCATCTCTGAGTGAGTTGGGATATGTGTTTTCTATCTGACTTTACGGTTGATAGGATATTTTAATTTTTTTCTTCCTTTCTGCTGTAGTCTGATCTGAAAGTCAACCTTCTATTTCTATCCATCACATGTTCCTTCTCCTACTGCTTCCCGCTCACCTTAGAGGTCTGTAGGAGTGGCCACTTACAACCTCTGTTCCACGGCTTGATTACTTCTCCGCAGAACCTGTCCTGTCCGGTCTGTAGGAGTGGCCACTTACCATAATAGGCAATAGCTGCTCCTCAACTCAAAATCTTATGCAACCCAAACACTAGCTGACCTCATGTGTCATTCTAGACTCTAGAGTAGTTTGTTCCAGCGGTGAATATTTAGAATTTAGCAAAGTTCGTCATATTATCATATACCTCTCTCCTTCCCTTTGCATGTCATACTCTATAGAACTTTGTCTTCTATTCCTTTCCCTCCACCGTCCCCTTTTGTGCTACTAGCAAATACATACGAATGCATCATTAAGAGAACAGACAATATGAAGATCTGAAGTGAAATGAACAGGAGTATGAAGACAAAGGACAGACACAAAGACTAAGTATGAGCTGAAGATCTGAAGTGAAATGAACGGGAGTATTATGATCTGAAGTGAAATGCACTGTGACAGGAGCATACCTTCCCCTTTACTCGGCCTCCTGTTGTAACGTGCAAGTGGGCTGTTAGGGCACACAGGATGTGGGCAGCTGCCGCTGAACCACAATCAACATGGGCAGCCTTGTACGTGCTAGGCATAGTAAAAGAGGAGCTGTTGCCCCAAAGAAACCCCAACTAAACACAGAGTTCAAAATGGTTCTATTATGATTCATGTTGCTTGCTAAAGAGGTCAAATTCTTTCATTATTGGGCTGGCTCAACTCGAATCGACTTGTCTGGGTGGAATAAGGGTTGTTGTGCTGGAAATTTATAATTTTACAACACACACACACACACACACACACACACACACACACACAAAGTCAGTTTTATGTATGTTTGTCTTCCTTCCTGCTTTTTTATTTTTATGTTTGTATGTCTTCCTTTCTGGTCTTTTATTTTTATGTATTTATGTCTTATTTGAAGTTATTTCAAGTTATTTGAAGTTATTTCCTGCTTTTTAATCTAAGTACTTTCTGCGTCACTGCATGTCTACGTGAGCTCCTCTAAGGAGTGCTAAACAGTCTGTGGCGGGTTGTTTGGAGTGCCTGCAACACTATTACAGGGTTTGCTCTTTTCGGGATGTCTGTGGGTGCACAGCTTGATGGGTGATGAGAGATGTTTGTGGGAGTGACTGCCTGGCTCAGCAGGTGGTGGACACCAAGAGCCAAGAGTCAGCAGGGGGTTCTACCTCTGGTGTGAGTAGGTGATGGATGACTTTTGTCTGTACTGGATGTATGGACTGCCTTGTCAGTTGCTCCTCGGCTGTCTTGCGGCCCACCTGCTTGCCATACCTTTCCCTGCAGCTTGTCTGTTTGTCGTGTCAGTGTTGCTTTGTGCCTTGCTGGATTGCTGTCTTGCTGCCCATCCACATGCCTTGTATTCCCATACACTTTGATTGTGTGCTGTGCAGTTTGGCTGCTTTGTCAGTGCTGCCTTGTACTTCGCTGTGTTGTTGCCTTGCTGCCCGTTTGCTTGCACTGTCTTTTCACTTGCGTCCAGGTAGCTTTGGTGTTCGTCCAGACTCATTGGGCACATCTTTCTTCAGTGTCCAGGTGCGGTCTGGCTGTGGCGGGTGCGGTGGTGGGATCGGATTTGGAGCACTTTTGGCGGGCTCGATTATGTGAGACCTGGGCCCGGACCAATTAGATCATTTCGCAAAGAACCTATTTATAACTGGTAGAAGAGCCATCCTCTGGGCCCTATGGCGGCATCGCTGCACTTTTGAAATGGAGGGAGCAAGGCTGGACGGCCCAGACTTTACAGAAGCAATCAAATTGCAAGTACAGACAGTAATTACTGCTCACTGGGATAAAATTAAAGAAAAAATCCAGTTTTTATTCTCTGAAAAGGAAATTCAACCTTACATGAATTTACATCCAACTATTCAGTGGCGCCTGGCTTGGGGGACCTCAAGGGGGTACGATAGGAAAGATCAAAGAAGGTGGGGTCAGGAGAGAGAACAGGGATGAGCAAAGTGAGGAAATTCAAAGGGACTACCGCTTGCAATTCCATGATTGGACAAATGTGGACCCAGCTGTACCCCTTCGCCCTCTTTCAGAGTTCCCAGACGCCTTCCCCCTCTAGCTCCTTATCCCTGGTTCCCATGAGTTGGTATGGAAAAGAATAGGAGGGGATATCTTTTTTTTTTTTTTTTTTTTTTTTTTTGAAGAAACAGCCCGAAATGTTGCTAGAGGTGCTGATAAGAGCAGACACCACGAGCACCATCGGGGAGGCTCCATCTATTGGTGGGGAGCGGCACCTGCTGGAAACCGTGTCCAGCGTCTCATTGATACATCTTTACTGAGAAACCAGTTCTTACATCAGATTTGTTGTTCAGACAGCTACTCAGGGGATGGGCGTCTTCTGTCAGCATTAATTGCTCTGGCTGCTTCCAGAGGATTGGCTGCACAGGGCTTTTGAAAGGGGAAATCCTCTTCCCCTGGGGTGAGGCGCCAGAAAAATCCTGATACTCCTAGTTTCCCCTTCCTTCCACCTTCTTCCTCTCCTGCTGCGCACCACCTTTACCTGCTCAACCTGTCCCCTGGTGATCCCTTTGTAGTTCATGTAGCTTTGTCAGGGCCTCCGCACGCTCGTTGTCGTCCTTCCTCTGGGGGGCACCAGAGGGATGTTAACTTGCTGCTGTGAGGCCACTTGATCTTTTGCTGCTGTGAGGCCACTGCATTCCCGAACCCTATCCTCCTTAATGGCCATACCATGCCTGGTCTACAATTGCCAGGGCATTCGGGGGGAAGGGGTCTGGAAAGTCCTGCGGGAGGCGAAGGGGTACTGTCGGGTCTAAGTCAGTCCAGTTATTGAAGACTAGCTTATAATCTCTGTGCAGTGTTCCCTTTTTCCCCTTGTTTGGATCAGGCTCATTTCCTTTGTTTTTTCCTTCCCATTTTACTGATGCTATCCATCCTCCTTGTTCACTCCCCAGCCATTCTCTGCTGTAAGCTTCGATTTTCTTTTGGATTTCAGGGATGTCGTTCAAGAGGGCCAATTTCCTCTCTGTCTCCTGCCATCTTGCTTGCAGATCTGTTTGTATGTGCAGTTTAATTTGCTCTGTTACTTCTGGTCCTTCCACTCTTGCTCTGTCAATAGCCAATATACATCTTTTCCACCACAGCGTCCATAGAATAGCTCGTCTGCCCAGTTGAAACATATTGAACCTGAATTCGCTTGACTGTCCTTGGGGCCAATACCCTGTGAGTATCGCTCTCCATTCCCAGGGCCAGTCTTCGTCGCCTACTGTTTTCTTCCAAATCCGGTCCCACCATCTCCACGTGAGGACTGTTCCTGGGCACTGYARGAATATGTGTTCTATGGTTTCYGGTATCTTYCYGTTTGGGAAGTTTTGCARACAACTGGGACACCAYKGGKACGCTAATCYCTTCTGTTCTAAACGGGTGTGGTCTATYAGCCARTTTTGAGTGGGAAGGCATCTGTGGGCGATTTGCCACTGTAATGATGTGATCTTCGCCGGTTTCTTCTTTGTCTCCTGAAACCATTTAATTGGTTTCAGTAAATCTGTTGGTATGTTGAGGTGTTTAGCCCATCTAACGTTGATGTTGTCCACCAATTTTTTTTTTGGGGTGGAGCATCCGATAGGCGGATTTAACCGAGAGTCTGTGGAAGAACAAGGCTTTTTTTGGTATCTCGAGGGGGTCAAACTCCAACTTTGTGGGTCGAAGGGTAACATGGCAACTGAGGTTTCCGGTTGGTACACCAGTCTTTCTTGCCCATCTTCTATCACCCTGATTTTGAAGATCTGGTTTCTTCCAATCCACTGAAACAGGTCACGGCTGCCCTCCAACCGATTTTTCCCTCTTACTGCATAGAGTTCGATAAGTGCATCCTCCTGACAGAGCTCGTGAACCAAGCCGACTCACCCTTTTCTCTCGGCTATTGCAACCCAGTCCCCCTCCTGCAGTTTAGGTCCCTTCTTGAGGATGCGATACCAGTCGAGTGGGACTGAGAAGATCAGATCTTCCAGACGGTCCTCCCTTGCACGGGTGTATTTGCGCTGGTCTTTAAGTTGGTCCACTTTTTTCCAATCCCGCTCTTGCTCATCCCACGGGTCCCCGACTTTGGTGATCCCATTTTGTACCCAGTTCTTCCAGGGCACTGCTGTGATGTGGAGAACCTGTCCCCTCGTGTTCGTTACCCACCTATTGCCGAACAGGGGCTGCCTATATACCTCCTCCCATCTGTCCGGGGTCCGTTTGTCTGGCAGGGGTAGTCTTCTCCAATTTCTTATGAGCTCCAACCAGAATGTGTCTCGGGTTGTACTTGTTCTGCCTTCGGATCGCGGGAGAGCCCAGTATCTGTCTTCTAACCATAACAAGGGGTCGACGTAAGGAGGTGTTTGTGGAGCCAATCTTCTGATGTGGTCCAGTGCCAGCGCGCTCCATGGAGAGTATGGTTCCATTATGAGTTTTTGGATCCATTTTAGGCTGAGCACTGCTGTTTGCGTGGAGGGGTCGATAATGCCCAGTCCTCCTTGGGCTGTTTTTTTTTTATGTTTTCTCCTAGGCTGGTCCCCGGGCCGCCCGGCGACCCGGTGGTCGCACGGGGGGGGGGGGGCGGGCAGCCTGGCTGGTTGTTCCGCCCGATTGGCCACCGGGCGACCCCAGCCCATCCCAGAAGGGGGGGGTGTTCGGCCGTTTTCGACGTGGGGGGCCTTCTTCCCCCCAAAGGAGGTCGTCTAGGCCAACATACTTAAGAAAAAAGGGTCGGTAGGCTCGATTTCGAGAATTCAAAATCCAGGCCCATCTGCGCCGTCGATCTCCAGGATCGACGGCCCAGATGGGCCACGATTTCGAATTCCCGAAATCGGGCGGGAACCACCGCGGCCCTCGTCCCCTCCCCCATGACCTCCCGCCCAACGCCGCGCTTCGCCTGACGGCACACTTCGCCCCACGCCTCGCTTTGACGGGAGCTCCGCCAACGCCGCCGAACCCGCGGACGCCCCCCATCGCGCTGTCGCGCCAAGGTAAGCGGGTTAGTAGTAGTAGTAGAGAGAGAGAGAGAGAGAGAGAGAGAGAGAGAGAGAGAGAGAGAGAGAGAGAGAGAGAGAGAGAGAGAGAGAGAGAG
>BFEA01000161.1:2264645-2275928 GCA_003427395.1 Chara braunii | reverse complement strand
TCTCTCTCTCTCTCTCTCTCTCTCTCTCTCTCTCTCCTTCTACACCTACGTTTTCTCCCTCGTACACGAAGATCACCACCACCTCTCGTTGGCTATCCAAGCGCAAGCCCGACTACATGGGCTGGGTTATGGCGCTGCCCTCAGCAGTGCCCTACCTTCTTCCTTGACGTCCGCGCACGCGCGGCATTCGCTAGCGTACAGCAAGCAGCCCGCGAGCGCACGCTCCAGCAGCGCTGCCGCTTGCACAAGCCAGTGTCCGAATGTGGTGACCAGAGCTTGCCCCTTTCCTATATCGAAAGTGGCGGGCGTATTGCCACCCGCTTGCCTGGTCGGGCCGAGTTTCCAGTAGCTTCAGTTTCGCCCAAAATATATGTGCCCCAAACCCGTTCAGACAGTGGCCTGGGCTCTGGGACCGAATTGGTTAGGCATGCCCAACCACCCAGGCAGAAACGTGCGGTGCTCCCTATTTCGACCACGTTGCTGGAAGAGTCTGGAAGGCTCACACTTATTTCCGAGTCTCACGAACAAAGCGGATGAAACCAACTGGCGCATGGCAACTGTCTGGCGCCCACCGAGATTTGCAAAAATTGACGAGTTCAGGGCACATTGAGATTCAGGGGCCCCACCTGCACTTAGGGCAGGCATGCTCCTGCTGCAGGGCCTTATGCCAAGGGGTAAACCCTTGCAGATTCAGGATTTGAAAGGAAAAAAAAGAGATTCAGAACTTGAAAAGAAAAAACACTGGATTTTTTAAAAGAAAGTTGAAAGGAAATAGAAGAAGATAATCGGACAAAGAACAACGATGATTGGGGTCTACTAAGGGTCAGACCTTACAGGAATGCAGAAAGGAAAACGTTTGCCGCGGAAGTGTTTCCGGGACCCCACACCTTGCAGAAAAGATTATGGAAAGGCCAAAGTGTCGTCCAAAAACCGTATTCCGGGACCCCACAGCCCGCATTTCGTGGTCTGGAAGATCGCCTGTGGACTTGTTCACATCGTCCGCGGTCTGGAAAACGGCGAACGGAGGAAATCGCGCTGCAAATTTGTGCTGAAAGCCGAGGTTAACCCCCTGAGCCGTCTTGAACTTTTCCAAAACCAGATCCCGTGGACAGACCACGGATTGTTCGTCCATTGGAGTGTGCAGTACCATTACCCAAGGTGCACCCACGGCCTCCCGGACAACAACCAGTTTCCTTTTTCGGACTTCACCCACCAAACTTTCCTTTTACGGAAGAAAAAATACTGTTTTGCCGCAAAACGCACTCCGCGGTGGGGTCCCGGAAAAACACTTTTCCAACTTTCCAAAACAACTTGCCCGCTTTTCGTGGCCACACGTCTTTTCCATCCGCACTGCGGTGGGGTCCGACCGTAAGTTTATTTTGAAAGGGTAAGCAAGAAAGAGCACAGAAATCGAGTGGGACGGATCGAATTTCATTTTTATTTCAAGATTTCAAAAAGAGAGGACAAAATTCTGAGAAATATATTCAATACTTTCAATTATATTGGACAAAGTCCTGAGAATGTCCTTATGTACATCACAATCGGGAAAGAAGTTCTTCGGGACATCCGTTAAAATTGGAACGATACAGAGAAGATTAGCATGGCCCCTGCGCAAGGATGACACGCATAAATCGACAATCGGGAAAAAAAAAAAAAGGAACGCCAGATACACGGAAGAAAGGATTAATTACCATGGATGGTCCTTGAGCATTCATGCATGAGGATGGTGTGCACTGCTATGTGACTGAATCAACTGGAGAAAGGCAAGTGACTGTGAATTGATATCTTCAATAAACTCTTATGAGGATTGAGCCCTCAAAGGGGCCTTGCCGTGATGTACATGTTCTGGGCTAACGCCCCCGGCAAGCCTCGTGCCCGCCCTAAGTGAAGGCGGGCCAGCAAATCAACGAGAGCCCCTTTTTGTTCAACATTTCACGAAGTGGGGTCCATACAGTTGCCGCACGCCAGTTGGTTGGAGTGCACCGAGTACCAGATCTCTGCAAATGCAGAAGGACCAGGGCCCCAGAATGGGTTAGGCCCTGGGCGCATAAACCGAGGCCGACATTGCATGCTGGACATAGAGGCCGAAAATGCCAATGGGAAACCGGTCCACTATCTGAATCTGGATGCAGGCCTTGATGAAAGAGGCGCAACTGTATTACGTGGGCCCCAACCGCATTGGGCCTGGGTACAGGTACTCGGGCCCAGGCGCAGGCTCAAGGGAGGCCGCCCACACGCAACACTGGCATATAGGCAGAGCGGGCGAGTGGGCAGGGATCTTGGCCATTGCGAGCAAGGCCGGCACGCTGTGCATTTGCAAGGTGCTGCGCTGCGCTAGGCTGAGAGAAGGCAGGCTGGCGCTAAGTGGTAGGGCGCAACCTGGGCGCAGGGTGCTGGCAGCCATAGCCGGGCTGCATGAGGGCGCTGGAGGAGGTGAGGGCGAAGGTGGTTCTTNGCTAAGTGGTAGGGCGCAACCTGGGCGCAGGGTGCTGGCAGCCATAGCCGGGCTGCATGAGGGCGCTGGAGGAGGTGAGGGCGAAGGTGGTTCTTTGGGAAGTGAAGGGCACTGTGTGGGATAACAAGGGAGAGTGAGGGACAAGAGAGAGTGACGTACCTGGTGGAAGAGGAGGTCGGCATTGGTGTTGACGTCATTACTAGCTGGTCGTTAAGTCGTCTGGTTGCTTCCATGACTATAGTTGTAGGATACGCTGTAGAGTGGATAGGGTGCCTGGCGCCATTCAAGAGAGAGAGCTAATTCGGGTTATGTTGTTGGTGTTGCCCTATTGGGCTTGGACATTGACTCACGACTTTTGCTGTATCGTTCTGAAAGGGATGGTATCTTGGTTTCGATGTGCTATCTGCTCTTGCTTTGACTACTCGGACTTCAGTGTGATTTTGCAATTGGTATCTCTGTGCTTCGTCCACATTCATGTTCCTCGCAATTTGGTATTGGAGCTGGTTCGATTCTCCACTTACCTTGGTGCGCTGGCGTTATACAGACTTGGTGCGTTGACGATGCTTCTTCGCAGTTGGTTCTTGTGATGTCAGGCCGAATCTAGGCGTATGACCTGGGTAGGGAGGTGTGCGTCGGAAGGTTGTACGGCTTGGGATGTCGTGGCGACGACGGAATGTATGATTGGTGATGAGAGCATGCTGATGTGGCATTTGGCTGAGGTGGCACTGCATTGCGTTGTGGGTGGTACCGAGGCTACGACCGGTCATCAAATGCACACTCAGCTCAATTGGTGAGAAATCTGTGGTTGGGGGCAGCTATCTACAGGTACGTTGTTCCCTTACCTTATCTACCCTCTCAATCTCTTCTTAGCGCGAGGAAGTGGGTCCAACTTGNGGTCCAACTTGAGAGTCTGTGGTTGGGGGCAGCTATCTACAGGTACGTTGTTCCCTTACCTTATCTACCCTCTCAATCTCTTCTTAGCGCGAGGAGGTGGGTCCAACTTGAGAGTCCTCTCTTTTGGTGAGGTGTCGTGAGCGCTCTACCTTGAGATATGACAATCTTTCCGGTGGCGCATCTGGAAGGAGAAAGGGCGGTGCCTCTGAAGGGCCCTGGTCGAAGCACGTGGGTCACGGTCACCATGCCAACCCAATGGGATTAGTAGACGCATGCGATGGCTGCTTTGTCCATGAGGGCACTTTTGCTGCGCTGAGAGAGGAGTGTGCGGACTGAACAGGCTTATGCAAACGCTCCCAGACCGTCTATAAACATTTTTGGATGGGGATCCGATCTGTCCACTGGTTGTGATCGTTGTCATGATTGCAACGTTAAATAATTCATGAGCGACCTTGGGGGCAGTTCTTAAATAGGCCTCTTGATCAGCCAGATCAGTCGGATGTACGGCTCATTACACGCGAGGATAAAGAATGGGCAAGCCTGGTCATAAGCATGCACCTGGGGCACAGGGGTGGGCCGACATTGCACACCTATAACATTGCTGCTCAATGATGCTCATCGATATGTTGGATTGAGGGGAGGGTAGGTTCCAATTGGCGCTCAACTGTAAACGCAACCATATCCACGGTTCATACGTCTGCAACATAATTTAGTTTTATTTTTGATTAGTTGGTGGACAGACTGCTAACACCTGACAGACAACTTAGTTTAGGACTGTAGTATACTACCATATCCAGTTCTATGCAAAGCTTCTGTAAGTGAACTAATCTGGATAGAATTAGATTGTGTTTACAGTTTTTGTGAATGTTGTAAGGCTGCCACTTGATCGGTTAAGTAGGGACCTGCCGGACACATTTATTTTTAGAAAATTAGGTGTCGGTCAGACACATGTTGTGGTAGGACTACATCAGAGGGTTGTAGTGCAGATAATGTTTGCCTAACTGATGAGTGGGTCAGACGCCGACGAGGGAAGAGTTGACGATGCAAGGCTGACACGTTCGAGATCACTTAGGGTCCCGCACGTGTATCAGGCCCTACGACCGGGAGACGAAAGACGGCTTCGTGCCGAAGTTAGAGTCCGTGCTTATGCAGCAGTGAGGGAAACAACACTAGCTGCAAGTCAGGTGTTGGCAGCAGCAAACGCCGCAGCTAGGGAACAGCCAGCAGCAGCAGCCAGAGTAGCAACAATGGCTACCGCGGCAGCATCCTCTGTTGCATCCTCGTCTGGGACCCAGTTGGGGATGCCCTCTGGGCCCACGGGTACTTTCGGATCAGTAGGTTCCAGTCAGTCCACAAGTCAAATGGCGGACTTGCAGTTCAGTCCGTTGACCCCACGCGGCAGGGAGCTACTAGAGCTCCAACAAGTCGAGAGGATCCGCACTCGGTTAGAGAGGGAACTAAAGCAAGCTACCGATAGAGAAAGAGAAATTAAAAATAGAACAGTCAAGCTTGATACGTTAGAGGCAGACAAAGCTGCATTAGAGGAGTTAGATGAGTCAGCAATGTCTGACGCAATGAAAGTGTTAAAGTCCAGCATACTGTCATTGCAAGCCCATGTGGACAGCAAACTTGATTTCATGCAGAACTCCTTGGACCAAATCTTGGACCTTTTGCAAAGGCCAGGATTACGGCCAACAGCACAGTCGCCGTTGTCGTTAACGGCGATGTCAGGCCCTTTTCCGGTACAAGCTGGCACACAGCCAAGTGGCGCGTCTGCAACAGCCGCACAAACTGTTGCTTCGTCTTCTTCTGGTCCAGCGGTTGGCCACAACCGCAACAACTGTTCCATCACAGGGACAGCAGCAAAGTCCATGGTACCCAAAGACCCCAATGAAACTGCCCCTTGCCTTCTCCGGTGAGAAGAAGGACGAGGAACTCAACACTTAGTTGGGAACAGTTCCAATGTGGGTAAGGGCAAAGGGGACGTTGCAGGAGGAGGAGGTGATTACTGCTGCATCTTACCTTGAGGGTAAGGCAGCCAAATGGCTGGATGGATAGTAGCGAAGGCCGGGTTCGGACGACACATGGCAGATTGGGGTAAAACCCTCACTTTGGAGGAGTTCTTGGACATGGTAGAGGCTTGCTGTCATAATCCGCTGCAGGCACAAATTGCCACTGACGCGATGTTGAGACTGGACCAGCGTAGGTACAAGTCTGTCAGAGAGCTAACGTCTACTGTAGAGAACCTCATCGTCATGCCCGGTATACGCTATGATGACCAGGTCTTATTGACCATGTTTCTGAGATGTCTGCCTGAGAATCTCAGGACTTTACTGGCCATTGAGGCTCGCCTCGAGTATTATTCCTTTGAGACCTTCTCTAAAAAGACCTTAGATCTGGAGGCTACCCTAGGAAGTGCTCAACCTGCTCCAGTAGATGGGAGGAAGAAGAAGAGTCCACAGGAGTGGAAGAAGAAAGGGAGTCGATTGATGATGGTCGAGTCTGATGGGACCCCAACCGAGATCGATGAGCTTTCTGACCTGATGGACAGTTTAGAGTACGACGACGAGGAAATCGCTGAGGGTAGCACCCTCGCCGCAGTAGTAAAGACTAAGGCAGGTGGCCGAGGAAATGACCATCAAAACAGTCAAGGGCAGACCGCCTCCAATCAGTCCAAAGTAGCAGATTGGGTTAGGGCAGGTCTTGATCAGGAAGTGTGGCGCGACCATCGAGCGCGTGATGCTTGCATAAACTGTGGTGAATACAGACACACCCAGTACAAGTGCAAGAACGCAAAGGTCACGCAGAAGATACCCCCTAAGGGAGGGTTGCCTTCTTCCCAGGCTTCCAGCTCGGGAAACACTTGAGGTCAGTGGAAGTTTTAGTTGCTTCTACTCATGGTGAAGTGGGCCAGATACCCTCCCCACTTCATGAGATGGCCATAGCTTATGACTCTTTAGTCACCCTGCAGACTCATCTTGACGAAACTATGCTCTGTATATTGGATGTGTTTGAGGTTTTAGAAGATTTAGAAAGTGAATGGTCAAGCAAGGACCCTCGCGAATCTTGGGTGGCACAAAGCAGAGGTCCTAGAGGGTAACATTTCGTCGCGGAAGTTGCTGTAGGAGGCCGCAAATGTGGTGTCTTCGTAGACATCGGCTCCACGCGGAATTACATAAGTCGCGACTGTTTGGAAAGGCTGCGCCTAGAGGATCGGGCACAACACCTTAGTAGACCGGTAGCATCTACTTTGGCCAATAAGGAGCGCATGGTTGTCACAGACTATGTCAAGGATGTAGTCTGTACCTTCTCCTATGGAGGAGGGGAACTTAATCATAAGATTTCGTTCCTGGTTAGCGACGACTTACCATTCGATATGTTGTTAGGAATGTAATACCTTTAGGTTGCCAAGCCCCAGTTTGACTGGGACAAGAAGGTGCTCAAGCATAAGTTGTCTGATGGAAGGACCATGAGGCTGGCCAAGTATAAGGCTAGTAGATTACTAAAATCCTATGGGTGCTTGTGTGCATCAGCGTTCTACAATTACTATAAACAGAACCAAGAGGAGGGTATGTACCTAGTGTATGTCTCTGAGAAAGGGGAGACCGTTAAAACACCCCCAGAGATAGAACACGTCGTTGCTAAGTTCCCTGATCTGTTCAAGGAGTCCACAGGAGTCGTAGAAAGGGAGATTGTCCACGCCATAGAAATAATTCCAGGGAGTAAGACCCCAAACGGAAGGATCTATAGGATGGCTCCGGCCGAGTTGGGCGAACTCCGGCGACAACTGAAAGAGATGACAGAAAAGGGTTGGATACGGCGGAGTACTTCCCCCTTCGGATCTCCAGTGTTGTTTGTACCGAAGAAGGGGGGATCGTTGAGGATGTGCATTGATTACTGAGGCCTCAATGCCATCATAGTGAAGAACGCAGAGCCTCTACCTCGCATAGACGACCCATTGGACAGGGTGCAGGGATGTAAGTATTACAGCAAGATAGACTTAAATTCCGGCTACCATCAGATTGCCATAAGGCCTGAGGATCAATACAGAACTGCATTTCAGACCAGATACGGTCTGTACAAGTTTGTGATGATGCCCTTTGGCCTTTACAATGCGTCGGGTACATTCCAGCATGCTATGAAGAGGATCTTCCATGAGTACTTAGATAAGTTCGTCGTCGTGTACCTTGACGATATTCTTATCCTTAGTAAGTCTGTCGAGGAGCATGCACAACACTTAGAAATTGTACTCTCACTCCTGCGACAGCACAAGTATAAGGTCAACCTAGAGAAATGTGAGTTTGGACGCATTAGGATCTTGTACTTGGGTCATGAGGTATCCGCGGAAGGGCTTAGGCTGGAAGATGCGAAGGTGGCTAGTATTAGGGACTGACCACGACCTCAGACTGTTACTGAGGTCATATATTTCTGGTATGTGCGACTACTATAGGAACTTCATAAAAACTATTGCACGGTCATCTCTCCTTTGACTGATCTAACTCGTCTTAATACACCGTGGGACTGGACTGATGAGTGCGAGGCTGCTTTCAAACGATTGAAGCATGCACCCATGAATCATGAGGTTCTCATGGTGCCCGATCCTTATAAGCCTTTCATTGTGACCACTGACGCAAGCCAATACGGCATTCGCGTAGTGCTGGCTCAACAGGATGGGAAAAAGTTGAGACCGATTGAGTACATGAGCAAGAAAATGCCATCAAAGAAACTGGCAAAGTCCACCTACGAAAGGGAACTCTATGCTCTTTACAAGGCACTTGTCCATTGGAGACACTTTCTATTGGGACGGTTTTTCTATTTGAGAACTGACCATCAGACCCTTAAATGGATCAAGACTCAACTTACTCTTTCTTATGCACTCAAGCACTGGATTGAAGTCATAGATCAGTATGACTTCAAACTGGAGTATCTAAAGGGAGAGTATAACAAGGTTGCAGATGCGCTGTCACGTAGAGCAGACTACCTAGGGGCGCTAGTTTTCGAATTTGGCGTATCCGAGAAAGTAACTCAATCGCTGGTGGGAGCCTATCAGGAAGACCCTGTCACGATGGACATCATACGCAAACTACAAATGAAAGATAAGGCCACAGAAGATGAGTTTGTGATGGTGGACGGGTTACTCTTTTTTGATAAGGCCGGGTTTAAAAGATTAGTTATTCCATCTAGTGAACGTTTGCGTAGTTTATTTTTAGGGGAATGTCAGGACGCAACAAGACACTTTGGCTATAAAAAGACAAATCGCTAATCTGATACCGCGATTCTGGTGGCCCGGTATGCTAGATGATGCAAAGAAGTATGTGGAGACCTGTCAGGTCTATCCGCTGGACAAGCTGCGAACTCGAGCACCATTTGGGTTGCTGAAGCCCTTACCTATTCCCGCTGGTGCGGGACAGAGTGTTTCCATGGATTTCATGGACACCCTCGTGACCAGCAGGGGTGGCAAGAGGCACATCTTTGTCATCATAGACCGATTCACCAAGTATGCTAGACTAATTGTCATGCCAGAGACGGCGAGGACTGAACACGTTATCAAGTTGTTTATGGACCACTAGGTGCGTGATTTTGGACTGCCAAAGTCCATCGTTAGTGACAGAGATGTCCGCTTTACAAGTGAGTTGTGGAAGAAGACTGCTGAGCAATTGGGAAGTTAACTTCATATGACCTCCGGGAATCATCCCGAAGCCAACGGACAGGCCGAGCAGATGAACAGAGGCATTACATCAAGCCTAGCCAGGATGACTGGGATGAGAAATTGCCTCTCATCGTCAGCCTGTACAACAACGTTGTGCACAACAGTACCGGCATCAGTCCTAATCAGCTGCACTTGGGATGAAAGCCTAGATCGGCTCTGGACTTCCGCCTTCCTGAAAACCGACCTGCTGCAACCCCTGGTTCAATAAAATATGGGGTGCAGTACAAGAAACTGCTGCAGCAAGTTGTCGAACACATTAAGAAGTCTCAGGAAGCAATGATTGCCTCTGAGAACAAACATCGTCGACAGTCCACATTTCAGGTAGGGGAACGTGTCTGGGTGAAGGCTAGTGAGCTAGGACAAGAATTCGGCATCTCTAGAAAACTATCCGTATCCTTGGTCACCTGCGCACTTAGGCTAGTGAGCTAGGACAAGAATTCGGCATCTCTAGAAAATTATCCGTATCCTTGGTCACCTGCGCACTTACCCAGTTTTTCACGCCTCAAAGCTTGCACCTTTCGCTGAGATAGATCAATTTCCTTCACGGAGATCAATGCTGCCCCCAACCATGGATGGCCACGTGGACATCGACGATATTTTGGAACACAGAGACATGCCTGTTCCAAGACCTCTGGGTCGAGGAAGACCTCCTAAACCTAAAAGAGAGTACAGAGTCAGATTCAGGCATCACACAGATCCGAAAGAAGATCGGTGGTTCACCAGAGAGGAACTGGTTGAAACAGCTCCTCAGGTGGTCGCTGAATATGAAAGACAGCTAAAGGAAAAGGCACCTACGAAGTAAGCATCTCAGTGGACTTTCGAAGCTAAGGGGGATGGAATGTGAGGATTGAGCCCTCAAATGGGCCTTGCCGTTGTCAGGCGGCCACAAGGGATGGGCCGCCTGAAAGTTGCGGCTTTGGGACCTAGGCTCAAAAACAAGTATGTGTTTTGATGGTACTCTGGTTTCACGAGGCAGCAAAAATTAGGGGAACTTAGGGCACCCCTGATTTTGTGCGCATTGAACCTTACGAGTAACCCTCAAAGATGGCAAAATGGGTAGCCGCTCCCGGCACATCTTGGAACCGTCACTTCCGCCCATCCCGAGGCTAGACTTGAAATGACCGGCCGCTAAGAGACATCGCGGGGACTGACCCCGCGGTAACGTCTTTTGCAGCACACGATCGGGGCCGAGTGATGCCTCGAATTTTTGTCAATTTTGATGCCGAAATTAAAATGGAAGAGACGGTTAAAGATGGTGGGATGAGAGAGAAAAACAAAATATTTTTTGATTTCTATAATTTCCATGGCATTTAATTTTAGTAGAAACTCCGTCGTTATTTTACGTTTCCGACAATGAGATCAAAAACGAAGAAAATAGATTAAACATGACAAAAAAAAAGGGAAACAAAAGAATTTTAATCATTTGATTTAAAACCCCTCAGTGTTTATTTTTTGTGAAATTGCGACTATTATACTAATTCAGACAATAGAATTAGGAAGAGAGTGAAATGATTAAAACAAAGACGGAACGAACAGGAACTGCTGACTATTCAATGCCTAGCCTGATTTTGTTTGGATTACCCACCGCCGCTTGTCTGAACGAGCAATCACCATTAATTTTTTTTATTTTTTTTTAGGGGAACAAAACAGGGTCTCATTCGCTGCGTCGCGAAGATGAACAACTATCAATCATCATCAATTTAATTGTTGTAGAGGAAAACATTTCTGAGCTTGGTTCTGCTGCAGTTAGCTGAGACTAAAGTTGACCGAATGAGGAGTCCGCTACTGATTTAACTATTTTTGAGAAAACAACTGAGGGCATACTTCTAGTGCCCCTCTCAATCAATCAAGGGTAGACCTGAGTACGCTGCCGCAAAAGCGGAGAGCGCAGAAAGAGAGAAAGCCAGCGGGTGACGCTCGTGAGCGGGGCAGGAGAGAGAGAGAGAGAGGGAAGGAAAGAGAGCGCGTGCAGAGAGAGAGAGAGAGAGAGAGAGAGAGAGAGAGAGAGAGAGAGAGAGAGAGAGAGAGAGAGAGAGAGAGAGAGGGGCAAGGGTGGGGGAATGGCCCCCAACGAGAGCAAAGCCATCCCCGTTAACAACGTTCTGAAAGGGAAGTCCACTTTCGCACTGTGTTTCGACGTGCCGACATGTTATTGGTCACTATTACTTGAAGACAACCCCAACAGAAGATCAGGGATTGGGCGCTGAAGGGGGACATCAACACA
>BFEA01000161.1:2212209-2231218 GCA_003427395.1 Chara braunii | reverse complement strand
GGGCGACCCTCCCCCAACCAACCAACCAATCAATCAATCAATCAATCAATTAATCAATCAATCAGTCAAAAAAAAAAAATCAATCAATCAATCAATCAATCAAATTTGTTTTTCCTATTTTTTTATATTTTTTTAAACATATCAAAAATCACCCCCCCGAAATTTTTAATTTTTTTTTTTTTTTTAGCATAGGCCTGTTGCGGCCAACGTGCGCAGGCCAACCGCGTGTGCGGATTTCGAGGGCGCGCGCCCGCCTGCGCGTAGCACGGCCGCGCGTGGACTCGGCCGCGGGCCTGTGGCCTAGGATCCTGGACGCGGACTCGGATCCTACGGCCGCGGCCTAGGGTGCCACGTAGCAAGGATGTGATCTACGATATCAGGCCAGGGCCTCGGATCCCGTGCCGTGATGTTTCGTCGTAGTGCTGTTTTTATCACCCGATTTGCGTTTTCTACCAGGCCGTTAGACTGTGACGTGTGGGGTGCAGTGTTCCGAATGGCGACACCATGTACGACCAGATTCCTTAAAACTTCCCCTCGGAATTCTACCCCATTGTCGGTCAGGATTTCCTCTGTGTCCTGGTGCATCCCTAGAAACCGGTTGACGTATCGTGCAGTTTCAGCTGCTTGTCGCGTACGACACGGATATGCCTCGATCCATTTCGAAAAATGGTCTACGAATACTAGTAGGATTGAATACTCGTAGCTATTTGGTCCAGGGGGCACCACAATATCGGTAGTATCTATGCTGACCCTCTGAAACGGCCGTTCAACTACCGTCGGTACTATCGACCTTGGCGGTTGGATCGGTGCCTTGTCAGCAGCGCAAACTTGGCAATTCGCGACGATGAATTTCACATCATCGCAAATATTGGACCAATACCACTCGTTCTTGTCGATTGTTGCTTCCGTGATCCGTACGGCAAAATGGGTTGTCGTTTCCTCATGCGCCGTCTTAACCCAGTCATACCTCATGAACGGGTGCGGTACTACCATCCAAATCCCACTACCATCCATCCTTCATTTTCCTAACCGGCCCTCGTTCCAGCGATGGTCCCTAGCCCTTTCGTTGGCCCTCCTCCAGTCTTCCTTAGTGAAGTCTTGGAGGGGGTTTCCTACCAAGGTGGCAATTAGAGCGATGTCCGTCCATACCTCGACCCTTCTAAACTTCTGGGTCTTTTCCAACTCTTCTGACGTGGCGTCAAGAAATCAAGCTTCAGTTGGAATCTTATGAGTCCGACACAAGGGACACAACCAAGGCTTATCGCCATTTCTGTATTGGATGCACGAGCCATGGTCTCGTGCGACACACTGTCGACAATCTATCCATTCTGAATACCCTTCTCCGTTAGGACGCATAGGGATCGAGTAGACGCGCGAGATCGCTTCACAAAAATAACAAAATTTGTCGGGCAGGGAGAGGAGAGATGAAGATGAGGGGGGAGAGAGAGGAGTTGTAGGATTACCTCCGTCACCCATTGGCAATCGCGTGCTTCTTGCCACGTGGAAGGACTGCCACTTGTCCGTACTTCGGTTCGTTGGCTGACTCTGGCTCCTTCCACGTAATGATTTCTCCACCCTTAGGTACCTTAGCGGGGCGAGGCAGACGTATCAACCCGTCCGCGTTACCGTGCCTCTCTGTCTTTCGGTGGATGATGTCGAAATCGTAGTCCTGTAGGCGCACCGCCCATCGTCTAATCATACCCGTGTAATTGGTGAGTTTCTTGAGAGCCAATAATGGCTCGTGATCGGTTACAAGGAGGAACTTATGTCCGTACAAGTACGGATGGAAGTGCTGAATTCCCCAGACTACAGCATAGCATTCACCTTCGGGGGCTGAGTCGTTCCTTCGTTCATCTGGCACTGTACGAGATGCATACTCGATGACGTGCTCTCGACCGTCGCTCCCTTTCAGCGCTAGAATAGCGGAAATCGCCTCTGGCTGCCAGTCCGTGATGAGAATGAACTACTTCGTAGGGTCCGGTCGGATCAAAATAGGTGTCGTCACCAAAGCGCCTTTGAGGGTGGCGAAGGCCTGTTCGCACTCTGCGACCCAACTGAGGGGCCGGTCTTTTCGTAGCAGATTCGTCAAAGGTCGCGCAATCGCAGCGAAGCCTTTGATAAAACGACGGTAGTACGATGCCAATCCCAGGAAAGATCGAACCTGCGTCGCTGACGTGGGGACAGGAGCATCTTTCACCGCCGGGACTTTCCTTGAATCTGGGCGCTATCCTCCACGTATCACCACGTAACCTAGGAACGAGATTTCTGAGAGGAAAACTCGCTTTTCTCGACCGCGATCTTGAACCCAGCGTCTCTTAGAGCTCCCAGCGTCCGTTCGATGTGTTGTGCATGCCCGTGAAAGGTCTCCGAGTAGACGAGGACATCGTTCATGTACACGATGACGCAGAAGTTAATCATCCCCTGAGTGAGCCGTGTCTTGTTGACGAAGTTCTGGAATGTCACGTTCATAGCCCATTGAAACGTGGTAGGCGCGTTGCAAATCCCCATCGGACATCGAACCCTCTGCCACGTGCCTTCAAACAATACAAAGGCCGTCTTCGGTCGGTCTTCCTCCTTAACCAGAATGTGATGGAAGCCATGTCGAATATTAAATTTACTGAAATAATTAGCACATCCAATCGCATCCAGTAAGTCATCAATCCTGGGAAGGGGGTACACATCTTTAATCGTGATGTCATTCAGCTTGCGATAATCAATGCATATGTGAATCGATCCGTTCTTTTTTGGCACTAATACTACCGGGAACAACCATGGCCCGGTGGCGGGTTCGATCCACCCATTGGCTTCGAATTCTCGAATCCGCTCAAGGGTCGTTTTCCGCTCCACCAGGGAGTATTTGTAGGGCTTACAGTGGATCGGGGGATGATTTCCGGTTTGAATCTCGTGCTGTATGACTAACGACAGTCCAATGTCTGTGTTTGTCACACTAATCGCTCCCTTGTATTCTTTTAGAATTTTCGCAATTAGGTGGGTGATTTCATCAGGTACGTATTGGGGAACGTGCAACTCGTACAGCTCATCCCATATCCGTACATCGATGTGTTTCGCACTCACCCGCTTAGTGTTTTTGGGCGGGGGCGCGGAAATAAACCAATTGTCCGACCGTCAGGAGAATACCGTGGCCATCATCTGTCCATCCTGTTCCCAAATGACCACGTGTTATTCTGGTGTTATTCCATCTCGAATGTCCTGCCAAGGCACTGGTTTCATTGCGATTTTAATTCCGAGTCCAGTTTCGAGGCGCTCAGGGGGTTCCAAAGAATTGGTCTCTGCTCCCAAACGTATCAATCGTATCTCCTTTGCAGGTGACAAAAGAGATCGTGGGAGGGGGTTCCAAAGAATCGACCATCCTCGAAATCTGCATGAGGGGTTCACCCATAATTATGGCTTGCGTTCTCTGTAGACTCTGATCGGTCAGGCTTAGCGACCTTGTATTTGCTCGTTGCACCGAGTAATAAATACGTTGTTGTGCCATGTCCAGGATCACCGGATCATCCTCGTCGCTGTTGTCCGTGTCCTTTGACGGTTGCCTGTCGTCTGCGGAATTATCCCAGGTGATCACGCGGAGGGTTCCTGCCATCAAGGGAGAAACTCGCGGAGTCACGTTAGTGGTGGTACGAAGGGTCAATCTCATTGGTACAACATAAGGTTTTCCTCCTGTATTTCGGAGGACAATCGATCGTCTATCGTGGCTCACAGGGCCACCAGAGCGGGAAGGCCAAAAAGGACGTCCTAAGTGTTTATGTCTAAGACTACGACATCTCTCAAAGCATGTACCTTCCCTAATCGAAAGGCAACATTGGTAATTCGTCCCACCGTTTTAATCTTCTCCTCATCTGCTGAAACGAGCTGATTTTTTTTCGTAAGCATGATAGGCATTGTACGGGATTCCCCATATCTCGATATTGCATTCAGCGGATTTCCAGGGGATTGGTTTGATTTGTAGAAAGTGATCGTCCTTTTGGATCAATCCTAACCGTATTGGGTCTGAAGCTCCGACAACTTTTTCATCTTGTGCTGGACTTTTTGCATTCGTATTTACTGTTCGGGCGAGGGCGAATCGTTTTCGATTCGCCTTGCAATGTTGCAGCATCCGTTCGTTGGCTTGTTCCGATATTGAAAGTAGATGTCCAATCGGAAGAGGAATCTGATGATC
The DNA here is from genome assembly GCA_003427395.1 of Chara braunii. NCBI lineage: Eukaryota > Viridiplantae > Streptophyta > Charophyceae > Charales > Characeae > Chara > Chara braunii. The sequence continues at coordinate 2,227,041 of BFEA01000161.1, read as the reverse complement.
TAAGGCTCGAACGATGTTCAAAACATCGATCTCCCCAGTCCTCCCGACTTCATTTCTCCTGGAGAAGGTCGCCATTCTGCCACTTCTCTTTGTTCTGGCGCGGGTCTAATCATTCCAATCATCCCAAGCCCTGGGTAGCCAAGCATTACATACTGATCCAACGGGATTAGTTCAACAACTTCCTCTATTGTAGCTAATGTGCTTCCGCCTCCTTCCATTTCTTCCATCAATGCCCCTACTCGTCCAGGACCGTTGGCGATCGGGGCCGCTGCTACTGGTGCGGCTCCGACTCGTTGCTGAGGGGGTCGATGAGGGCAATCTCGGGCTATATGCCCTGGTTGGTGACACGTGTAACATACGTTCATATTGCCAGGGATCCCTGCAGGAGGGGGTGTCGGGGCTAACCCGTGTTGAATCGGGGCGGCACGCACCGCTATTGGTCGCATCGACCTCATCATCGCCTCTATTCGAGCGTTGTGTTCCCGTTGTTCCTTTTTGCTTTCCTGAATCAGAGTAACCAATATCTTGGTTAGTTCTAATAGGGCGGAAGACTCATTCGGTCGTACGGGGGTTTCGATCGGTGGCGGGGGTGCTGTCATCATGGGCACGGGCATGCTCGTAATCACACTCGGGACCGGTCGTTTGGGACTAATTTGTTCCAGCTAGGTGACAGGGTCCGACATGACCGACACAAACCCCATGTTTTCAAATTTGTTTTGCAGTGCAACCAACTCAGCTTTAGCTCTCGCTAGTTCGGACGAGTCTCCTTCCCTTTCGTTTCATTTCCTCTGCAGCTGCCATGATCTGTTGCAGCGTGTGGTTGATGGGGGAGAACTATTTTCGCAGTTTCGCCCTCATTGTTTGGCTGCAAAGTCCATCGATGAACAAATCTCTGCCTAGAATCGGTTTCGATACTCGGTGACGAATTCGAGGGGTTTTTGAACTCGATCTTTGATCATAAAAAGAGCCTGTTCCGGGTGGATGTAATCTAATCGATTAAGGAAAACTCGCTCGAATGTTGGGAGATCGACCCATATATAGGTGCTAAACCAATGATGGGCGTCTCCTCCCAAGCGTGCAGGGATATTCACCTATGCCTCGTTGTCATCATACTGTTGAGCCCGGAGCACGGCTAGCCATGCTTCAGCGAGATGATTGGCAGGGTCGAATAGATAAAGATCGGGTGGCGTCATGGGAGTCCGTGCTCGTGGTGGAGGTTGATTAAGATTTTGTTATGGATTTGGATTCTGTTGGGGGTTTTGTTGATTAGCGTTCATGTTGACCGCCCTTCGAGCCGCAGACCGGCTTCTAGTGACAATGGGATCGCGTTTCGTGGTCGAGGTCGTCCTCTATTAGCTAGATCTCCTAGAACCTCGCCACGCGTCGGGCTCCGATACCAACCTCACGCCCAGCGCGGCTTCCTGATCGGAGTGGGATGTGGGTCTGGAAGACTTAGTGCGAAAAGGGGTGTGCCAAGGATTTTTGGGAAAAGTGGGGGTGGAGTCCCAGGTCGGAACTGAGATCTCCTATGACAAAGTTTCAGGGGCATAGATGCAATAAAGCTAAGGGGGCGAGTTACTTCCGGTCCGATTGCGGTCGAGGTCGTGCAGCATAAGGCAGATGGTATGCGCGGTGCATTCAAGGCCGTCCAATCCGTCTGTTTTGGTGGCGGCGGTTCGGGGAGAGGCCCGCCCGGAATGGTTGTGATTCCGATGAGTCGGACCTTCGGGTGCAGGCACGTGGCGTCTGTTGTCCCGCGTTTTGGTTAGACTCTGTAGTGTCGGAGGTTCGTCGGTTGTCGCGTCGTCGGCAATTTTCGCACAGCGTGCGGGGCCAATACGGGGCGATGGAATTCGACGAAACCACTGTGAGTTGGTGATATGGAAGGAGGAGATGGAAGGGAGGGAAATTGGTAGTGATAATGACGAAGCCGGGGGATATGAAGTATTGCGTGTTATCCGTAGTGGGAAAATCGGGGCACCTCGGATCGTTGGCTACGGCACAGTGAAACTCCCTGGGGCACAATCGATTCTCGGTCAGGAAGGGGAATTTCGGGTATCTTTGCCTAATACACTCTCTCACCCAAGGGTCGAAGTACTCTGAGTCCCAGGAGCTCGGCGTCTTATCATTGCGGGGTAGTGGAATTCTTCCGCGCGCATTTAATCGGCAAAGGGATTTCCCCGATGTGATATCGGAAATTCCTATTCGTTTAGGTGCGTGGGGGAGGGAAAGTTCCCGCCTACCCGATACCGGAGATGTCAAGTTCGCCAAAGGTCGCGAATCGACGCGCGTGGATACGTGTAGGCTGCGCAGATCAGATCGCGCTTACCCGTGTCCCCGCGACTTCCGCCGCGAGGTATTCGCTGGTTTCTTGGACAATGAAAACCTAATTCCTTATGCAAGGTCGCTACGGGCCATAAACAACTACCCAATCATCTAATCACTCTGTGATCCCGCGAGCAATCATTCCCGAGCACGCAAGGTGTTATCACACATCAGGCATCACAGCAACATCTGAACAACAGCGGATCAAAGTGATAAGCAATAACGGAAGCAATAATGACGACTATGCAAAAATTTCTACCATGCTTATGGCAAGCAAAGGCAATGACCAGACAAAAGAAAAACAACAGACATAACATTCATTCATCCAGTTATTCGACAGAACATACGATAGTTGAGATCAAGATGAATCGCAAAACAAGGGTGGGTTGAAACCGAGGCAAAGATTCCGAAAACAAAAGAAAATGGGCAAATCGCCCTAGGCCGAGATTAAAATTTATATACAAAAGCAAAGAGGGAGACACGACAAAGAAAATTGCAAATCCACGTCCATCAACCACAACTCTCTCTTCCTCTCTCTCTCTCTCCGATGAGGACAGTCCGTCGTCACGCACCAATCCACGAAGTCGTCACCCCGCTTAGTCCTCCTGCACCCGTCAGGTTCGCCCGCGCGCTACAGTCCATCGTAGCCCCACGCGTCAACCCCGCGCATTCGGCACCAGCTCGTCGGGTCGCCCGACTCCCGCTTCAACTCACCTCTTACTTCGCTCCTGAGCCGACCCTCACTGATCACGCTACCCCGAGCTTCCAACAACTGGTTAAGAGAGTTATCTAATCGCGCAGCCGGAATTTATAGCCTGCATGCATGCGCAAAGAACATGAAAATTGCAAGGATTTAGAAAGGGGATTAGGAGAGGGAGCGCCTACGTTCTGCATGGCCAGACCGCGGCGTGGGGGACGTAGCCACTCTCCACACATCAATCCGAGCATGCAGGCCGCGGGGCTAACTAGGCACAGCAAAAGGGAAAGAGAGAGCGGGAAAGACGAAGCTCAAGAAGAAAGATACAGTTACAATGGCGCCCGCCCAAAAATTACAGTTACTTGCAAGATTAAGGGCGCCGACTAATCAGAGCTCCGTTGCAGCCGCAAAAAGAAGCGCGCAAGAAAAGACAACGCGCGGCAAAAGAAATTCCGAATTCCTAAATTCCTAAATTCCTAAATTCCTAGCTAATGCAAAAAGAAGCACAAATTCCGAAAAAAGAGTCCGAAGTTGCGAGAGCCGTCAAGGGCTCGACAAGAAATTCAAAAAGAAATTCAAAAAGGAACAAAGCAAAATTCCCGCGCGACCTCCGCGCCTAAAATCCGACAGCAGAACAAGAAAGAAGCGACGTCAAACATTATTATTCGGGCCTTTTGTCGGCTCGACAGCCACTCAATCGGTCATCTCGGGACTTGCCCGGCCATGAACCCAGCCATCCGAAAAGAAACGACGAAAGAGAAAAGACGAAAAAGCGAGGACACCGATGCAATTTCCCTTCGATCCCGATCTCCCGTAATTGGCCCAACCTTTCCATCTTAGGACCCCTCATTGCCATTGCGCAGAAGATCACGCGGAACAGAAATTGGTTCGTCACAGCGCTGTCTCCTAAATTTCGAGGGTGTCAGGGTGGAGCGTGGGGAGCTCATAGGACAAATTAAAGAACAGATTCATCTGGAGCTGCTGTGTAGATGGCATGCCCAGTTAGATATCTTTCCGACCGACCAGGCTATCCGGCGGGCTCTCACCGGCTTTTGCACGGACTGGCTTTGGGTGGACCAATAGGGATGGGTGGCTAGGGTACATTGGGGAGGGGGTCAACGGAGTGGGTCAGAGCCAGGACCCCCAAGGGATTATCAGTTTACCACCTGGTTTCTAATGACGGGACCCACATCGAGCCCTCCTTCCCTATGAGACCCCCGTCTGATTTCCTAGACCCCTTCCCGCCCCATCCCTTTCTCTGGTTGAGACTCGCAATTGACCATCATGATGTTTTCTGTTCAGTGTGCAGGATCCATCCCGGTGCCCCCCGGGGAAACAAAGGGGCCCCCAAGGTTGGGAAGTCGTGATGGTTCCAGAACTTCTCAAGTATGCGCGCAACTCAGCAGTTATGAGGGTGGCAGCGGAAAGGATGGTGGCGGGATGGCAGGTGTAGATAAAGGGGGAATAACTGTAATGTCTGGGAAGGGGCAGGAGGGAATGGTTTTGTTTTGTTTTTTCCCTTTTTTTTGAGGGCAGGCTGTACTTACAAAAATGTGGACGGGTTGGGTGAAGTGCCAATTCAAAAAAAAAAAAAAAAAAGCTCATATCTGGTAAATGGGAGTTGGCCTCTTGCAGCAAGGTCCCATTAGCACAGCGGATTTGAGTCTGGATTGGTTCGAACGGGAGATGCAGGGAAGGAGATCAATAGCGATTTTGGGCGCCTCTCCACGGACCCGACCAAATTCAGGGGTTCAACAGAACGCCTGGTCATTATAACTGTACCTGGGGAAACATTCTTTTTTTTTTTTTCTTCTTCTTCTTTTTTTTTTTTTTGAAAGAAACTCCCTGCGGTGCTAGGGGTGCTGATAAGAGCAGACACCGCTAGCACCTGGGGGGAGGCTCCATCTATTGCTGGGGAGCTTCACCTGCTGGAAAACGGGTCCAGCGTCCCATATACAGATTGCAATTGAAAATCGAACCTGAATGGGCGTTCTATTCTACTGAAGACAGTAGTTTTCAGAAATTCTATCTAGATACTGCAATAATGAATGGGTGTTCTGTTCGACTGAAGACAGTAGTTTTCAGAAATTTTATCTTAATCCAGCGGCCTAACTCAGTTGGTAAGGCTCGCAAGTGGCATTCAGGAGGTCGTGGGTTCAATCCCCATTGCCTCACGTACCTTCCTGGGCATGCTTGGCGCCCGCCACCTAGAGATAGAACACTGGATCCCCCGATTGGCATTTAGCAGAGTCTGCTGATGTTCATAGGGGAGGGGACCTGAGGGGAGGCACAGGGATTGGTCCTGTTGGCATGGTCCCTGATGCTTCCCCCGATTGGCACTTAGCAGAGTCTGCTGATGTTCATAGGGGAGGGGACCTGAGGGGAGGCACAGGGATTGGTCCTGTTGGCATGGTCCCTGATGCTACCGGCTGCCCCCTAGCCGGTATCGCCCACCTGCAGGTCGGGAGCAGCCCCCGCATGTTCTCTCGTGAACACGGTGCTGGCTGCTACGGGGTTCCCCGTATGCCTACAATTAGGAGTAGTGGTAGGTAGGTAGTGTGAGGTGAAATTGAGAGAAGAATATAGCTTAAAAAAAAAAAAAAAAAATCTATCTTGTACGTCTCAATCAAGTTGTTTGCAGATTTCAGAGATAATTTGAAAAGTCCTCACTTTCGAAATTGCGCTTGAATTTCTCATTTCTCCCAAAAAATCAGAAACTTAAAAGACAGTCCGGTACTTTACCCCAATCTTGTAAAAGGGGTAACTTCGGGGGCATGGTTAAAAAAAAAAAAAAACATTAGAGTCATATCTTCTGTCTTTATCGGTGCATGTTTTACGGAAACCAATCCCCCCCGCCCCCACCCCCGCGCCTTCCCCCCTTTCTCCTCTTCCTTCCCCCAGCCAAATACTCAAGCACTGCTAACAAAAACGAATGGTGGCATGCAGACTCCCAGCATTTTTCGTCGTCTTCCTCAGTCTCATAGTCCATGAGATCTTGCTGCTCCTTCTGCGAAGCTGGGTAATGGCCCCAGAATTATTATTTCGAGGTACGCTGCGAGGACCCAAGGCTCATCATGGCCCCAGGATTATTATTTCCACGTACGCTGCGAGGACCCAAGGGCCAAGGCTCATCATGGCCCCAGAATTATTATTTCCAGGTAGCCTGCGAGGACCCAAGGCTCACGTAAAGAACTTGGCATGTTGTGGTACTCTGTGTCTAGAAAAGAGAACAGACAAAAACACCTGCTGCCTGCTCTGGAGACGTGCTCCTCTTCTTCATTTCATCTCAGAGCCCATGAACTGTGCTGCCCGGGGCCAAGTCCCACTAGCAGCGTTGAGTCTGCTAGTGGGACTTGGCCCCCTGCTCTGTGGCTTGGTCTCACTTACAACGTCAAGGTAGCTCAGCCTTGAGTTATTACGGGAATCCCCCCGGGTAGAGAATATAAAGTTCTTCAGCCCTGTTGAACAAAAGGTACCCTTAGTGCCACATGTCTGTTTCTTAAGGGACGCTGGGCCCGGTTCTCAGCAGGTGTAGCTCCCCACCAATAGATGGAGCAGCCCAACGGGGAAACCCTCAATCCTGCCGGTTCTCTCACCACCGCCGGGATAGTGGGCCTTCGAAAGGCTATTCAAAAAAAAAAAACAAAAAAAAAAACAGGCAAACCTGTGCCTCAAGATGTTTCAATGGGATGCTGGGCCTGGTTCCTAGCGGGTGCCGCTCCCCACGAATAGATGGAGCAGCCCAACGGGGAAACCCTCAATCCTGCCGGTTCTCTCACCACCGCCGGGATAGTGGGCCTTCGAAAGGCTATTCAAAAAAAAAAAACAAAAAAAAAAACAGGCAAACCTGTGCCTCAAGATGTTTCAATGGGATGCTGGGCCTGGTTCCTAGCGGGTGCCGCTCCCCACGAATAGATGGAGCAGCCCAACAGATAAGGCCTCAATTCTGACGGTTCTCTTACCACCCCCGGGATAGAGGGCTTAAGCAGGGGCTATTTTCAAAAAGACAAAAAAAAAAGGAGATCTTCTGCACCCATCTTCTTTTTTTTTTTTTTTTTTATTAACAAATGCTCCAATCTATTCATGGGGAGCAGCACGTGCTGGAAACCGGGTCCAGCGTCCCATAAGGACATTTACAGCTTCAACAAGGATCTTTTATGAGAAAAGTCGAGAAGACCCCCCCCTGCCAGCATTGATTACCCTGAGATCCACGGGATTAACTGAGCAGGGAACGCCCTTTGATGGTAATGAAAATGAAAAGAACTAAACCAGGATAGATCAAATTTGGAAAAACATGCAACCCCTGAAACAGACAACCAGAACAGTCCTGCCTCCGTCATCGAAATGAAGAACCTCAAGCTGATCCAGGTGGAGTTAGTGGCCAATGGCCGGTACCCGCCGAGATACTCGGCGCCAATTGCATCCACCCCAACTCCCTCCATCCAAATCTCATCCATCCGCCCAAACTCCGTTTTCATGAAGAATTCCAGAGAACCTCATCTCAGCAGGGGGCAAGCACCATCATCACCCTGAAATTCCTTGCCCCCACAAGAATTCTAGTCTCCTTCCTCAAGGAGGTGAACAAGCGCTACCCAACGCCAGTCGCGCCAAAGTTCGCCCTCATTAGCCGGTACCCATCAGACAGCCTAAACTACCCAACGCCAATCACATCTGATAAGAGCTCCCCCTAGCCGGTACCCGTCAAGCAGCCCTATTCCATCCCCCTCTCCGTCCTTGCGAAGAATCATTTCATGCCCCTTGCCCCCTCTGCACGCATCTTGAATTAATTATGCATTAAAACCCATTTTTGAGATTTTGATGGCCCTCAAAATTTCTTCTAGGGGGGAGTGGCAAAAGCATCTGCCCCTGGTAAACCGGGCGCGGTTGCTCCAATCCGTTACCCTGCAGGAAATCAGGTCCAGCGTCCCAGATACATCCAAGGTCTGATGTTCAGGCGAGTCCCAATACCGGGGCCATTACCAGGCTTCGGCTTGCTGAGAAAAATTGAACATGAGAATAACTGAGAGACTGTCTTGGAGGGGGTCACGCCCCGGATGTTTTCTCATACTCTCTACATTGCAGCTCATAAGGGACGCTGAGCCCGGTTCTCAGCATGTGATGCTCCCCACGAATAGATAGGAGCCTTGGTGGTTTAAAGCATCAGTACACGGTGGCTATCTGGGCCGCGGGCCTGACACCTTGAATTCTGGACGCGCGAAAAGAAAAAGCGACTGCCGATCCAATATATCAGCGGAAGGGCGAGCGTGAGCGTTTGATGTTTCGGCCTCGGTTTCTTGTGGCCACAACTTCTGGACTGCAAGGCTGGGGCTGCGTGCAAGCGGTTTACAAGATATATTTGTTTGGCAATTAGCCTCTACAACATCCTGGACTTTTATATATTTAAAAAAAAAAAGAAGATATATTTGTTCCTTCTCTTTAAGACATAATGATCCGACTACATGTTCTTCTTCTTCCTCAGTCTCCCAGCCCCTGAAATATTTTTTGGCATTTCCGCGCCTGCTGCGGAGCTGGGTAAATGATATCAGTTCTTTGTTTCTGGGTAGACTGTGAGGACTATGGGGTCATCTGTTTTCCGCCCACCTGCTCTGTTCAGTTGAACATTAGAAAGAAGACGGGAAAAAAAAACACACTTCATGTAGAAAACACAGCACAATGTGTGAGGCTTTGCTCTCGCGGAGGACAAGATGTGCAAGCAGAAACTGTAGCTGACACTACAGATGGAGATTTTTTTTTATTTTTTTTTTTTACTACGCTGTATTCTTCTCTCAAATCTTTCATCATCTTTCAAATTATTCTTTCAATTCACCTTCACTACCTACCTACCACTACTCCTAAGGCATATACAGGATTACCCTGCCAACATAGCTTTGTTGTCTCCCTCCACCTGGAGGCCGATGGAGATGTGTTACATGAGCCTCTCAAAAAAAAATGAAGTAAAATATTTTTTTTCTTCTTCTTCTTCTTCTTCTTCTTCTTCTTCTTCTTCTTCTTCTTCTTCTTCTTCTTCCTTAGTCTCCGAGCCCATGAAATCTCCTGCCGCCTCCTCTGGAGATGTGTTCCCCACCACTTTAATAGATCTTTTTCTTTTTCTTCATTGGTCTCACAGCCCACAAAATCTTCTGCCTGCTCTGGAGATGTGCTCCTCACCTCTTAAAATAAACAGACCTCTTTCTTCTTCTTCATTCATCTCAGAATTGATTGGGCTGAAAGAATTAGCCTTTGAAAAAAAAGAAAATGCTTCCCTGCAGGTTTCACCAGTGCCAGGATGTTTCCAGTGACTTGCTGACCTGGGATTCTTTTTTCTTTTCGCTTTTTTTTGGTCCCTTGGATTCTTTGGACTCTGGCACTTGGAGGTGTGACCCCTTAGAGTCTGACACTTGGGACTGGTAGTGACTTTTCGAGCGGTGGATGTTATTTTTGTTGAGTTTGCGTGAATACATATGGAGGACGTACATGCGCATGGTAGCAGCATTTGTGTAAACATGTGCTTCCACAAAATGCAACCCCAGTGCAGTATAAACAAATAAAATATATATATATTTTTTTAAAGGCTAATTTAGTAATTCTTTTAAGCCCAACCAATTCAATTACCTGTCAAATCTGGACAGGACAGCCTTTCAGGCCTTTTTTTTATTACCATTACAGTATTATTATGGGAACCCAGTAACCAGCTGCAGGACAGTTTCTGGCCAAGAACTGGCGCAAGCTACCGCTCCCGGACAAACCCCACCCGGACTGATGGGAAGAGATAACTGGGCAGCCCCTCTTTGGGAACCGGTGGCTCACAGACTCCCACGGTTGTGTAAGGATCAGCACCGATGCACCATGAAAAAGATGGGTCAAGCGGGGAATATTGTGTATTAAAGACATGTGGGACAGTGAGAGGAAAGACTGGAAGATAGTAGATCAATCATGAGAATCCCTTCGATATTGCCATCATATTGAGCTACACACTGAAGCGATCACCGAGACAATACCCCTGGCCTGGTACAGAAATCTGTGACAAGGGCCTACTCTTCGAGAAGGGGATTGGGTAGCGGCCAGGGGGAGCCCTGAACGGGTGGGACAAATTCACATGGCAGACCCGAGTATGGCCTTGATAGAATATTACAGCATTTGCCCGGCCAGCAGACTGCAGGGCAGTCGGGTTCCTTTTGTTTGGCAGGACAGAGACACCTTATACTGCGTCAGGGTCCTAGAGGAAAAGGGGGAATATGTGGTCTTTCAGCCACGGATAAGCATTTTTGATTTGGCCTTCGACCCCCTGGAATGGCGGTGGAAACCTCCCCCAATGCGAACTGGTCCCCCTTAGAAACATTTTAGCCTGCACGGTTTGTCGGTAAAGTCTACATACAGGATGCTAAGACCCAAGCGCAACCTGAGAGATGTAATCATTGAGCGATGGGCCAAACATCTCAATGTGGACCGCCGCCAGCTCACACCGATTAAGTGGTTCCAAGAGCAGAAGTCCAAACCGGCCAAGATCACCTCGCTTCAGTGGCAAATAGCAAGCCGCTGTCTGCCAACCAACGACTGGTTGATAGATCACACCAACTTGGAACAGAAGGGGCTAGCATCGCCATGGTGTCTGCGTTGTCCTAGGCATCTTCCAGCCTGCAAGAAGGCGGAAACGATATAACATATTTTCATGCAATGCCCAATCGCGCGGTTTACATGGAGATGGTGGGATCGGGTCTGGAGGAAGATGGGTACAGAATGTCACTGGCCCTGGTCCTGGCAGGCGACCTGGCGGGATACTGGCCAAAGCAGGAGGCAACGGATTTCACAGATTATATGCTGGGGAGGCGAGCAGTTTCTGGTGGCAGCGGTGCCTATTGACCATGGAAAAAGTATGTGTAGAAGGAGCGGAGATTACAGATTCTGAACAAATCCAACAGCAGAAACAGTTAGATCTGACACGCAGATGGTTTGCCCTGAAGCTCCAACTGGACCTGTATCAACAGAACGGGGATGTAAAACGGACAATCACCAAGTTTTGTAAGGAATGGTTGGGGGGGGACAGGGGAGGATGGATAGCAAAGGTAGAATGGAGTAGGGACTACCCAGATAGCAATCAAGTTTTGGTTTTCAAAGATTGGACTGAGCCCTCCTTCCTACTCCCCCCCCCCTCGGATTTCCCTGATCCTTTCCCCCTCCATGCCCTCTCCCTAACAGTCTGAGAAACCCTGTCATAAGAGCCATAGGCGAACCCCCGTGCCCCCCGGGCAAACATTCAAGTGGAAGACCATGGACAGCGATGTTGAGGTGGAATCTACAACTGGGTCCAAGACGGTGGACAGATCATGGAAAGTGAGCCACTTTTGGAAATGGGGGGGAACCAATAAAGGAAATGAGCAGCCTTAAGCAGGATAATCAAAGCTGGAGAGGTGTTCTTCAATGGTCTGCGTAGCTTATTTTCCGATGTGCAGCAGCCAGAAGTACAGCTCAGTTCTTTTGATAGGTAATAAGATGAGGCTGGACCCAGTTTTACGGCAAACAATCTCAGAACATTGCAAGTTTTTTTCAAATTTGGCAGCTGCTAGGTGGAGGGAGGAACCAGTGTGCAGCAGCAAGATTTTGGCGCCTGGCGCAGGGTGAAGAGCCCCCCCCCTCTTTTTCTTTCCTGATAACCTGCTCAGTCAGTCCTCTGGATTCCAGGACAATCAATGCTGGCAGGCAACTCTCCAAACTTTCAAACTTTCGAACCCCTTTCCTGATAACCCACAAATTCTTTCTGTATATGGGACGCTGGACCCGCTTTCCGGCAGGTGTTGCTCCCCACCAATAGATGGAGCTTTTCAACAAAAAAAAAAACAAAAAACAAAATCCCTGCGAGCAGTCCCCCACCCCTACGCTTTCTGTAGAAATGTCTACACACCTTGCCCAAACATCTCTGGGAAGTCCTCTAGTGGCCTCATCAGGAGACTGGGGTCTATCTGCATCCAATCATGCCATTATCATGGAAGGTGAGTGAAAAGTCTTTCTGGGGAATCCCTCCCCCCCACCCCGCCCCCCCTCCCCACACGGCCAGTCCACAGAAAATTGTTGATTTCATTCTTTGCTGCCCTTCTTTTGGGTGTAAAACAGAGAAACTGAAAATCATTTTAGTATTTTATTCAGCTATTTTTTGTTTTTTTTGGCCTGAAGCCTGGAGGGGGATCCCACTACCCATGGATTTGGATTAGTGTGACAGGTGTGGGACGGGTGGGGGACAGGTGGGTGGCAGCGTGAAATAGGGAAAATAAATGCAAAAAACCATTTCATGACCAAACAAATGAAGGAATAAAATCAAAAGAAGAAAAGAAAGTGCTCTTCTCACAGATGGTCTCTGCTCCAGCCGGGGTGTCAGATGTCAGGGCATGATTCACTGACCATGGCTTGGCAGTCAAAACAAGTGCATGTGAGCCGCCACATGGACCATATTCATTGACAATACTCTTGAGGCTTCCTTGAAATGGGCCACATTGCACGTTACTGGGTTGTTCTGACATTTTTTCTCTTCTTTTTTTTTTTTCTTTTTTTTTCTTTTTTTTTTTCTCCCTTCTTTATAAAAAAGAGTCCGAGGTGGTGTAGAGGCCAGCTACCAGGCACACAGGGATTGCCGGAAGCGATGAGCCATGACAGTCCCAAGAGCACGGAGTTACCTACCCATCCCTACCTCTCAACGATACTCCCAGCGCACCTCCTAATCCAACTATCCTACCTTAGCGGGACCCACTCAGGACCATCACCCAGCCGACAGAGGGCAACGGGGACCGGACAGCAGTGATAGGCACCAGGACTAGGTATTACCCCAGCCCTGGAGGAAGCGGAGACGGACGAACCACGTCGTACGGGAACTTCAGACGCCAGGCCCAACGATACACTACTAACCCCTTATACTCTATCAAGAGACTCCCCCCTTGTATATATGTGTATGTTCAGAGACTGTATATCGGGCTATGACATGTGTATATATATGTAAGCCCCCCCCAACATCCGAGGGTCGGGCTATCAGCAAGCTCGAACCCGGGACCTTATGACATGTGTGCATACAGGGCCAGACAGGACATAGACCCCCCCCCAACATCCGAGGGTCGGGCCCTAGCCAGGCTTGAACCCGTGACCTGTGACATATGTGAACAGCTCGCAAGCCATGTGTATTTCAGAGACTATATATATCGGGCTATGACACGTGTATATGTAAGCCCCCCCCAACATCCGAGGGTCGGGCCATCGGCAAGCTCGAACCCGAGGCCTATGACATGTGTGCACACAGGGCCAAACTGGACTAGAACCCCCCCCAACATCCGAGGGTCGGGCCATAGCCGGGCTTGACCCCGTGACCTATGACATGTATGAACCTGTGGAATGCGTATATATAGTGCCAGACTGGACAAGAACCCCCCCCAACATCCGAGGGTCAGGCCATAGCCCAGTTCGAACCCACAACCTATGCCATGTGTATATTAAAGGAAGATCAGACAGGGGACATCTAGTGGGCAACCATAACTCACACCCCCAGCAACCCCTGCAGAGCCCGAAAGCAGCATACAACATCCAGGACTCGATCCCCTGACCGATACAGGCAGGGTCTGTAATCATTACCATGTAGCGGTCAGAGGATAGTATATATGTCCAGCCGTGCGTCATTCTAACGCCCTGCCGGTGTCCATGCGCAAGGCTGCTGAGTTTTGAACCCGCAACCTTATACCACAATGCGCATATCCAACCGGTGCTCTAACCACTGAGCTATATCAACTGGACACTGGGTTGTTCTGACATAACTTCTCTTTGACAAAGGAGGGCAAGAGTAACTGCATACAACACTTGCTGTAGGTGAGAGGATCGAACCCTCCAAAACACCTCCCAAACCACAATCACTTCTGCCTGTCTTCCAAGCATGGCCAATGACACAAAGGTGAGTAGAAGGTGTGTGAAAATCATCACAAAAAAAATTGTTATGATTTCCACTCACGTTTGGGACCCCAAGAGGAACACTTGCTCAAAAAGAAAAGAAATACCACCCAATGGGAGGCCCCCAAAACACACATATGTCCCAATTAAAAGGGCCTTTTACCCGATACAGGCCTTGTAAAGTAAAGCATCATGAAGGGGTATCTCGCCAGGACCCAGAAACGTGAAAGCAGGTCAAAGGTCAAGTTCTCTAGCCAAGGGGCACATCCTAAACTAAAGCCAAGGTCATTGCAGCAAGCCATACCTGTTCACCAGGAGATGCACACATCATGTCTGTTCAGATAAGGGCATGTCTGTACGTGCAGCCAGTCTGTCTGTTCGTGCAAAAGGAAGTGTCTATTCGCACAATGTGAGTGTCTGTTCAGGCAGTAAGTGTGTCTGTTCGTCTAAGTTGTGCCTGTCCGAAAGTCAAGCCAATAAGCAGAGTCCCTGTTCTGGTCTGAGTCTCGGGGACAGTCCAGATCCAGACGTCCAAGTCCAAATCTAGGCCGAGAGGCCTCAGCAGCAGTTGAATTTCATTGGGACAGTACTGGGACACATGCAATGCAGGGTCTGGGACAAAGGAAGGCCTGAAGCAGCCAAATGCAGACCCAGTGAGGAGAGGCCAGCACTATAAAGGCAACAGCCAGCCTCATTCCTCGCCAGATCTCCACTGGCATTCTACGCGTGGAAGTGCTGAAGCACTTGTGCGCCAGTCAGTAGGAGAAGCGCTGGAGGATGAAGATGCGCTATGAGAAGGGAGAAGACTGTGCGCTGGGATAGATGCAGCCATAGCTGCCCAGCGAGTTAGTATAGACATAGAGGGTTAGTAGTAGACAGCTATGAGTAGCATT
>BFEA01000161.1:2186655-2204157 GCA_003427395.1 Chara braunii | reverse complement strand
ATTGCGCTGATAAGCGCTGGACTCAGGGAGCATTGAAACTCTTTGTAATTATATAGTTGTTAATATAAGTTGTGCAACTCGGTTCTCTTCTCATCTACCTTTGTCTAATGTGTGAGACTCTTGTTCACTATGTGCAAGGATGATGCGTGACATGTACACACTTGCGTGAAATGGTCTTCAGGACCCATGCACGATGCGTAAATACAAATAAAAACACACCGCAGATATCCAGTCCGATCCACGGTGCTTCGGAGTCACACAACCTCTCCACTACTCCACATACATCGGTAGTGTGATCTCTCTCCTTGGGCCTGGACCCACTAGCAAGGTATTCTACCACGCTGTTCAGGATTTCGATCACATGTGGCATCGAGTGACTCAGTACGGCCGTCGAATAGATCGGATCTCGATAACCTGGTAGTTTCCGAGCAGGGACTGTAAAGATGCCCACCTCCCGTCCAATGAGATGCGTCGAAAGAAAAAAAAAAAACGAAGTTGGACTAACTTGGACATGATAGCTCGTGGCTTTGCGTGGGCGGGAAGTCAAGATTTTATGGGCTCTAAAGTGGGGGGGTTGATTTCCAGACTTCGTTTTTTTTTTTTTTTTGGCTATGAGAAGTAGAACTTGAAATGTGAAATTCGAATATTGTGGTGCATCTGACAGGAACGCTTCCGCGTTTGTTGAATTGCCTGCTAAAGGCATCATGAGATACATCGCGAGGAATGTATCCCAATACCCGTTACTTGTTCATCCTCATGAATGTGTTTGTGGACACATTTTATTGCCACGGTACATCACTATGAAGACTTATGTGAAGGAGATCGTACCAACCCAGGAATTCGGGTGCACAGCTGTTCTTCATAGTTTTATGTGCTATTTCAATTCATTTTAAATCAGAAAAAGATTAAAAAAAACTTTGTATTTTCCAAAAAAAACATAAAACTGTGTCACACGTCGTAGAATACTTCGCAAGTGGGTCCAGGCCCTGAGGCCTCGGCCCACTAGCCAAGCTTTATCCTTGGAGGCTGGGCTTTCGATCACTTTGTGGCCTGCGGTGATGCAAAACAGCCGTCGATTGCCCTCCACATCAACTGTGATGATGTTTACAAGTCGGGCGAGCATTTTTTCCCGGCTGACGGCCAATTGGAAGTTTTTTTTTTTTTTTTTTTTTTTTGTTGGCCACTTTCGTTTGGAGCTTTATGGTGTTTTTGTTGGCCACTTTCGGTAGGCGCGAAGCTTCAATAACAACTTTTGACCCATGGGGTGATATCCAAGCTTCGCGCCAACGGATTTTCGCTTGGAAAGCCTGAAAAAAATGACGAATGGAAGTAATAACGGCGTCGTTTTTGTGCAGTGCCCACAAATAAGGGCGAGAAATGTGGTGTCAGTGCATTCCTTTCAATCGGATGCACAAACCCTAATACGCGTCTACATTCCGAAAACATGGTTGTACGTTGCCTACAAAAGTGTCTAGGTGCGGAGACAGATATGAGTACCTCTTGGCCGACCCACGTCCGTACTTTCCCGATCGGGAAAGTTGGCATTCTCGGCCCCTTACTGAAAATGGAAAGGACTAGGGGACACAGCGGCGGATTCCACTCATTTGGCCTTGTATTCATGTCCATCACAAGGGCGGGCGCACATACCCCCAATGTCGGGGTGAATCCATGCTTATTGGAATGAAACGGATATGGTGTAATAATGACAGGGTTCAGTCATTATTGCGGGCTCCTTATCAATGGGGGAAAATAAAATGCAGGAAAACCATTTTTTCCTATTTTTTTAGCACATTTCGCATGCCACACACCGTTTTACGCTTAGCTGGTGGGGGTAAACTACCACAGAGAATTTTTTTTTATTTTATAACCAAGTTAATTTTTATTTTTTATTTCTTTATTTTTTTTGAAAACCCGCTTGCAAGGCCTCTTTCCCAACAGTGGTAAGAGAACGGCTGACTGGTGCTGGGGCATCGCCCTGTAACCTAAACTACTAGGAGCTTGAAGTCTTGTAGAGAGATCTGGGGATTGCTGAGGGAGGAAGGCAGTCCACTAATTTGACCGACAGTAACAATCCTGCCGACGCTGGTCGGAGTTGGGGCGGGTAGCGATGCCCTGTAACTTAGCTAAATAGAGGGTGTGAGACTGGGTAGAGGTGGGATTGATACACAACACAACATCAGATGACAATTGCTGGAATTGGTAAAAATACCTGGAGTTAGGATAGGGTTCCATGTTGTAGTTTTGAGTAGACAACATTCTGATTAGCCTTACTGATCACTCTTCCTTATTGGCTAGTACTTAGAGTGTGACCGCTCAGATCATGATTCTGATAAGCAGAAAATCATCAGTTTTATCATCATTATCATCATCTTCATCATCTTCATCATCATATGTTGGTTACTCCGGGTAGACTGTGAGGACCCCGGCCTCAATGTTCTCAAATATCAATACAAGCCTTGGGCACAGGGCCCTTTCAAAAAAAAAAAAAAAAAAAAAAAAAAAAAGGCTTTGGGCGTTAGGTTGCTCCATCTATTGGTCGGGAGCGGCACCTACTGGAAACCAGGTCCAGCGTCCCTTAGAGCAACAATTGGATACAATGTCAAGGCTGTGGCCATCTACGCTTCTACTGTAGGGCACCCTCTATCCCGTGGAGTTGCTAATCAACCCTTCCTTTCTGGGTCTCCTAATCATCTGGCCCAGCCTGCACCTAGAAGTTGTCTACTGTTCTTTCCTGTTCCTACGTCTCCCTGCAATCCAGTAACTCCATTAACCTCAGACTTCTTCCAGGTGTCCGCACCCCCCCCTGTGACTTGTGTCTGTTTCTCTTAAGCACTTAAGTGTGTGTCTGAGGCAGAGTGGGTGTGCGAGGAGCGAGGGGGGGGAGGGGGATGGGGAGGGAAATTGGAGCAGGGGGGGAGTGGGCAGCTGAAATAACGTTATACTACTGGTAGGCGGATCTCTTATCATTTGTCATCCATCACTGGTCCAATTTAGTAATTTACCATCCATCATTGGTAGATGATCAAAATTCATCAAATTTGAATATATTTTTTTTTAAGTTTTTTTTTTTAACAAAGGGGCTCGTTAGACACTCCGCGGGCATGTAAAGTCCCCGAGGAAATTATCATTCCACCTATCCTCGGGCATAAAAAGAAAAAAAAAAGTAGAAGCATTTTATCCAGGAATCCTCGGGGTGTCCTCGGGCAACCGGGCTACAGTCATTTTGTGACCTTCCCCAAGGTACCTCTCGAGGTCCCTCGGAGGTCAAGGATCCGCGATAATCAGAGCGGCAAGGACATCCATCGTCGGCAAGAAATTCCTGTCAGCTGGTCCATTGCAGTACCTACCAGCCACTGCACAGACATCTTGGGTCATCAACGTTCGGCTTCTAGGATCCATACGCCAACGATAATCCTTGGTGGCCGGGCAACTTCTGCGGACGTCGTCAACCGGTGTCCTCCCTCATAGTGTGTGCCGCCAAACGGAAAGAGCTTCAACGGTCGACAAACTTGAATATTTTAAACGATCTGCCTTTCGATTCCCTACTATACTCAACGACGTAAAACGTTAGACGGCATTTGTCGGATGCTGCGGTCTGCCATTTGCTGCCCTCTTCGTCACCGTTTGGTGGAGGTGTACCGGCGTCGTGTACTTCCTACCCTTCCCTGCGTGTCGTTCATGGCTATGGCAGACCCACCAGGTGTGGTGCTCCGCCTCGGATTGAGATGGAGATGGAGGATGAAGGGGGATCGGGATGGCACAGCGCAGCTCCCACGCGAGACTCCAACGCACGTACTCCAAGATGTGTGAATGTAGAATGAATCGGAAAACAGACAACAGCTGGGGTATGCCCCTGCGGACTGACGGGACTGGACTGGCCTGGCTGGTACCGATAGAGGTACCGACCTAGACTGGACTACCCCGAATACAAAACAGGCCTGTGAGAACAGGCCAAGGGGCTGGTCTCACAGGCCAACCAGAGGTCCGCTACACGATCTTCGGCCTGTGATGAATCGCCTAGATACAAGCACGCTTCCGCCAAGAAGCGGAACTCTACCAAAGAAAACCTAAGTAGTCTAGGATGCGGAGCAAGCTCCATGCTGAGTCCGTGCGCTGCAACCTAGGATAGAAAATGTCACAAAAACAACAATGTCACAGCCAACGGCCTAAGTGAAAGCATAAGCAACTAACTGGCATACATGTCCTAGGAAAGCAAAAAGCAATGACGACTAAATCCTAGAATGTTGAAGGCAGGAGCCTCAGTCTGCAAACAGCTGACTAGTGTATGAGTCCTAAGAACAGCAAAAGCAGAAACAACTAAATCCGAGAATGTCAGAGGTAGTAACCTCAGTCTGAGAGCAACAAAGCAACAACAAGACAACCATATGTCACAGGAGAAGTGTGTCACGAACCAAAGGGTAGGATGGTCTTTGAGGGTGGCGAATGCAGCCTAGGGGTCGATAACTCCTAAGGGCATCCACACAAAATGACAGGGAGACACATGTCATCAGGCTCAATGAGGGTAGGGAAATGGGAGCGAACAAAATCAATGACCCTAACAGATAGACCATCAGGGCGGGTAATGCTTGACTAAAGGGGTGACCGCTATGGAGGGTCGACCATGCAAGAGAACAAGGGAGTCTGGTATACTGGGCGCACCTAGATAAAGCATGCGAGGCTGCCTAACTAGGGTGTGAGGGCCGGCAGAGGGTAGAAAAGTGATGGGTAAGGGAATCATGCAAATGACTTATAAGGTGAGGGAAGTCGGAGCTAGATCCGTAAGCTGGGAAACCAGGGCAATGCTACGGTCCCGATGCCTATGCGTATACCAAGGGAGAGCCCAACTCAGAGGAACCCGGCGAAGAGAGACCATCATGCAACACAACCAGGGTACTGTACAGGGTAAAGTGGTAAGAGAGTGATGACGTCTGAAGTAGGCAGAGCTGATCGTGACGAAGTCCATGAAGCTGCCGATGACGTCCACAATGAGAAGTCCGGAATGTCGTCGAGGAAGAGTCGCAACGTCGACGAGCTGAAGTAGCAAAACTGGAGTGGATGGAGTATTGAGAAGTTGAAGACGTGGGAAGGTAAGCCAGAGTCAATCGTCGTATCGAGCAGGACGACGACGCGTGCATTGTCGACGCTCAGAAGCATCCGGCTGCTGCTGAAGGTCTGCCTCAGATGGAGCTGGCTCGACTTCAGCGGTCTCCTTAGCCGAGGGAGAAGGAGGAGGGTCAGTGGGTTGAGGGGGAGCAGTCAACCCAGCACGACGAGCACGGTCATAGGCACGCACCGACATGCGACTGTGTTGCAAGTGCTTGAGGGGCTCCCATGTAGCCTCCTTATCAGGGTAACCCTTCCACCGTACGAGATACTCAACATGGGGAGGGTTGTTGTCAATGACTCGACGACCAATGATGTCTGACACGAGGAACTCCTCGTGGCCGTCCACCATGATGGGTGGAGGGCGCTCGTATGGTCGTCCAACAAAACGCGCAGACGGTCTGCGGTAAGGACGCAAAACCGAGACGTGGTAGATATCGTGCACACGAGCCTTCCGTAGGTAATCAGGCAGCTTCACACGGAAGCTGACCAGGCTAGATGCCGTATCAGAACCGAAGGCCTGGAGGATGCGGCATGGGCCTAAGAAGCGACGTCGAAACTTGCGAACCATGTCCGCTTCGAGCTGTAAGTGGCGGGCGTCTATAAGCACATCATCACCGACTTTGAATGGATGATCCATCCTCGATCGGTTCTCACGTGCGGACATACGAGTCTGGGAAGCGACTATGTTTTAATGTGCGGTCTTCATGATCGACATCATGTGTGCAACCCAATCATCCAGTGCGGGACAACTCGTGTCGGGGTGCATTTGTGACGCTCGAAGGAAGTCCGCGGGAACACGAGGGTGATAGCCAAGGTCGCAACAGTAAGGCGACATCCCCGTGGCTGGCGAGACGGTGTGGCTGTAGGCTATCTCCGCGTGGGCAAGATGGAGATCCCACTGCTGGTCGTCACGAACAATCTTTCGGAGAATATCTTTGAGAGTCATGTTCGTGACTTCGGTCTGACCATCAGTCTGAGGATGGTAAGACGAGAAAAAGTGGAGCTGGGTGCCGTAAACCTCGTGGAGGCGTCGCCAGAATCGGCTGGTAAAACGAGGGTCACGGTCAGATATGATGCTCAGAGGTAAGCCGTGGTCACGCACGACTCGGTCAAACACGATGTCKGCRACCTCACGTGCACTGATGGCATAGCGGCATGGAACAAAGCGTGCACGCTTCGTGAAGCGTTCGACGACGACCAGGATAGCATCATGACCTCGGGGGGTCGGAAGACGAAGAGGACCGATAAAGTCCATCGAGATGGACTGCCAACCACCCTCAGGGATAGGAAGAGGCTAGAGCAAACCATAAGGCAGGCGGTTCGCACTGTTCACCTCCTGGCAGGTGGGACACTCTGCGACGTAGTCCTTCACAAAGTCATTGCGCTTCGGCCAGACGTACAGGCGGCTCACACGAGCCAACGTCTTGTGGAAGCCCATATGACCGGCGGCTGCCTGGTCATGGAACTCTGCTACTGCCCAGACACGTAGCTGTTCAGTGGAGGGAACACAAATACAGGGCTCTCTGGTGCCCTGTGAACCGTGCCAGTACACAAGACCGTTGTCCCAGAGAGAGTAGTTCGAGACGGTCTTGCCACTCCGAAGGGTCGCATGGATGTCGCGATAGTCGGGGCAATGGCGGTACTAAGTGCGAAACTCGTCGATCACCGAGTGGTGGACGGAGGTGACCGAGATGGCAGCGAGCTGGAACTGCTCCTGATCATGGTCATGGCGCCGGGATAAGGCATTTGCGACCCAATTAGTCTCACCCTTGATGTGCTCAGTGGTGAAACTAAACTCGGATAGGTTGCGCCACCAGCGAGCCTGTCAAGGAGTGAGCTTCCACTTTGTCAGAAAAGCCTAAACAACAGAGTTGTCTGTGGGCACCGTGAATGGTGCCCCGTGCAGGTAGTGACGCCAGTGCCGAGCGGCATAAACGACTGCGAGAACCTCACGTTCATCAGCAGTGTCGTTTATCTCGGCGGGCAGGAGTTGACGGGAGTAAAAGGCTATCGGACAATCACCTGAGTGAGACTCGACAGTGCCATCCTCGGCGATGGTAGGACAATAGTCAATAGCCGGCGTGTCAATAGTGGGACGAGTAGGCGTCAGGCGGGAGGCAGTGGTAGGGGTAGGGGGTGGAAGCGAGGGATACGAGGATGCAAGCAATCACGAGAGGAAGGGAAAATATGAGAAAGCACTGCTCCTACAACAAAGTCTGACATATCGGTGGTAAGGATAAAAAGGCGATCAAAATCAGGTAGGTGAAGAACCGGTGCACATGTCACCGCCTTCTTGAGAGCGCGGAAGGTGTCCTCGTGGAGGGGTGTCCAAGCCCATGGTGGGTTCTTTCGGAGGAGGGTGGAGGTAAGGACGTAGGAATACCTAGCGTATCCTTGGATGAAATTACTATAGTAACTGGTAAGGCCTAGAAAGCTGCGAAGCTGCTTGGCGGATGTGGGGACTGGCCACTCCACAATCGCAGTGATCTTCGCGTCGTCCATGTAGAGACCCTGGTCAGATACGTAGTGTTCTACGAAATCCACTTTGTGCTGGGCAAAGCGGCACTTGCTCAGCTTGGCATAGAAGTAATGTTTGGGCAAGCGGTCAAGGACGTTATGGAGGTGTCTGAGGTGCTCCTCAAGGCTACGACTTTAGACGAGGATATCGTCGAGGTAGACAAGAACGTACTGCTCCAGGATGTCCCTGAAGATGTCGTTCATCGCCCTCTGGAAGGTAGCGGGTGCGTTGGTGAGGCCGAATGACATCACCGTAAACTCATAGTGACCGAAGCATGATCATAACGCTGTCGTCGGCTGGTCCGCTGTAGCGACGCGGATCTGATGGTAACCGCTACGAAGATCAATCTTCGTAAAAAAACGGTTGTCTGCTAGGCGGTCGAACAGCTCATCGGAACGAGGCATGGTGTAGCTGTTCTTAACCGTGTAGAGGTTGAGACCGCGATAGTCGATGCAGAGACGGAGAGTTTCGTCCGCTTTGCGAGCAAAGAAGACGGGTGCACCTCACGGGCAGTTGTTGGGTTTAATGAAAACCTGTCTCAGAAGCTAATCAAGCTGGCGCTTGAGTTCGGTGGCCTCGGGGATGGAGAGTCTGTAGGGTGCCTGGTGGTGAACATGATAGTCAGGCATAAGCTAGATGGAGTGCTCGATGTCGTGCATCGTGGTACTCTCGAATGGGGTCACAAACTGCGGGCTCCAGGTCAGCCGTATATCGTGCGAGTTCCTCAGCGTCAGCGTCAGCGCGCGACGGCAAGGTGGACTCGACGCACAGCGGAGGGTGGGAAGTAAAGATGGGAGCCATGAAGATAGAAGGAGGATCTGGCTCCAGAGGGATGAGCTCGGCATCGGGACAGGGTGGATCATAGTGTAAGAGATCCGTACCGTTCACCATAAAGAAGGTGACGTCGTCCTATCGGATGAAGTGAGCGAACTGCCGAGGCGAGGTAACAGTGATTGTAGGAGATGGTGTGGGCACAGAAGGCTCCGGGGGAGGAGGATCGGGGCGTGGTGTCGCAGTGGTACCTATGAAAGGTACACGATACGTCTGTCCACACTTTCTTTTAAGAACGAGGGTGTTGGTTGCCCAATCGGCCTCGGTGTTGCGGAACCGACGAGACCACGGAGTACCGAGAATGAAATTGTCTTCCGTCTCCATCACGTCAAAATGTGTAGAGGAGCGGTGGCGACGAGACGCCGTGGGACGATCGGTTGACTCGAGTTTGAGGAAGAAAGGGAGGTCAGTGACCATCTGATCGAAGAAGCGCTGGGTCTTGTCATCCCCTAGGGTAACGGAGATGGGAGTCGGAGACCCTGTCGTCGGTAAGAGGGCTTCTTTCACCACACGTGGGTGAATGGAGTCGCCCTGAGAACCGGAATCCCACAGCACTGAGTACACCCTCGTGGAGGTCCCTAGTCGTACTGGAATGATCGGGAGGGTGCGATCAGGGTCAGAGAGGATGGTGAGAAGGCGACGCAGTGCAGCGACATGGAGGGTGAGTCGCTCCTGACGAGCCTAGAGGATGCTCAAGTCCAGAAGAGAAGACGCAACGTCCACACGAGTCACAAGCTGCTCGCTGCAACAGGCTGAGCGAATGGCTCGACACGTCGAAAGTCACGGCGGGGTAGGAGGGGAGACGGTGGTCTGCGGAGGCGCAGACGGTACTGCGACAGAGGGCTGAGTACACTATGTCGGGTCCTGCGATACCTCAACTTCAGTAGCGAGAGGGGCAAACCGCGACGGGGATGTCGGGAAGCCGACTACTGAGGAGGGAGTAGGTGCACACTGCACCGTGGCTAGGAGGCGTCGTGGGGATGCGAGGCGCCAGGAGGGGACTGAGCACGATGCTGGCGGGAAAGGTCAGCGTAGTGGCGGCCGAGGGTGGCGGTGTAAGGGCACCGCGAGGAGGTATGACCGTCCTGGCGGCAGCGCAAACACCCACGCCGGCCCAAAATGGTCGCACGCTCCTCAGCGGAAAGGACACCTCGAGGAGGGACAAAGCCCTGAGGGAGGTCCTGCTGAAGGACCTTGGGGGGTGACGCACCAGCGTGACCAGAGCGGTTGCTTACCCGGGAGAGGGCGGAGAGGATGAGCTGGAGGAGCTCGGCCATAGGGAGAGTAGAGTCCTCTAGGTGGTAGTGGATGGCCTCGTCGAGGTCGAGGTCGTCGCTATGGTCACCCTCAGGCGACAACGGGGCAACAACGTCCTGCTCACCATACTCGAGCACGCTAAAGCGACGAGAGAAGTGGCGGCCCTGCTGCGCGGAACGACGGGGGCGACCGCGGAAAGGGGAGCGGTGCCGGGAAGTGTCGTGAGAGGAGGAGGAGGTGTAGCCAGTGCGCTAAGGCTGGGAGGAGGAGACGGGGTGAAGACAGGCCCGCATCCGCTGATCGGTCCTAGCGGCCTCGTAAGCCTGTGCGGCCGATATGAACTCGTACCGCCATAACTCGGAGCGGTACTCAAGGGGGAGGCTGGCCAAAAAACGATCAATGAGGGCAGCCTCAGGGAGGAATGCCACATCATAAATGAGGCGGGCGTCCAGAAAGACCTGGATATGGTGGTCCAGGCCGGCAACGCCACCAGAGTCGGACCAGCGTGTGCTGATGACTCGCTCGAAGCCGTCAGTGACGTCATGTCGGGCTCCGAAGCGGTCCTCGAGGAACGCCTGAAAATCCATGAAGGTCGGGGTCCGACCCTCACGAAAGGAGTGCGCGTAGAAATCCTCCCAGGCGTCGAAGGGACCACCACGCAGGTGCGTGGAGAGGTGCCTCACCCACGTGTCGGGTGGGGCGCCCATGAGCTGGAGCGTGCGGGTGGCAGACTGCAGCCACCGAGACACGCATATCCCTGTATCGTCGTACAAGGCAATATCCGCCAAGCGGACGAGTGGTGCGCCACCGTTTTGGCGGCGAGGGGATTGAGGAGCAAAGGCCTGTACTACGGATGAGTAAGTCAGCGTAGGTCCTGGAGAAAGGGGCGCAGCTAACTGTACGCCCAGACCGCATGGAGGAGCGTCGGGGGCAACAGCGGCAGACTGCGAGGGAGCTGCGGTAGAAGAGGTCGCAGCAACCGAGAGAATGGGAAGAAAATAGGATGGGGCTGGATAGGGTGCAGGGCGAGGGAAGCGAGCCTGCATGGAAGGAAGGGTAGAGGAAGAAGGGGGTGCGCCCGAAGGCGCGGCCACCTGTGAGGGTGGGGGTGACTAAAGGCGTAAGAGGGCGAGGTCGGCCCGGGTCTGGGCAAGCTCGTCCTCGAGACGTCGAACGTAGAGGAGTGGCAGGAGGAAGAGTGGGGGAAGTAGACGCACGAGCGGCGCAGGGCATCCCACAGGGGGAAGAGCCAGGTGGCGCTGCGGTCGTGCGAAGCGGAGGGAGAAATGGAGCACCCAGAAAAACTGAGACCATGGCAGCGGGTTGTGGTCCCGTGGCCGTAGCGACCGGAATCTGGGCGGGTGCGCCCGTAGAGTGAGGGAGGGTCTGGCTCGTGGCGGCCGTCGAGCTAAGGGCGTGGACGGTCACCAAGATGGTCGGGTCGGGGGCAGCGGAGGAGGAAGCTCCACCGTGGCTACCTCGTCGGAGGACAGGGGACCCGGACTGGGAGTAAGGAGAAGAGAGAGAGTCAGGAGATGAAGGACAGGCAGTGTTCTGGAGTTGCCTCATGCCGGCGGCAAGGGTCGCCACCTGCGTCTGTAAGGGTGCGAGGGTCGCGAGTTGTGTCTGAATGGGCGTGAGGAGGGTGTGCAGATCCCCCTGGGGCTGATGACCCTGGTTCGCCGACATGGGTGTGGAGCCCAGTGCCAAGGTCATCGCCACGTCGGCGGCTTGTGACCCGTTGTCGGCCATAGGGAGGTGACGGGCCGGACTGGAGGGGGGTAAAGGAGGTCCGCGTGAGCGAAAGGCGTAGGGGGGGGTCTGTGGTAGAAAACGGCGGACGACGCTAGTGAGTCTAGCGCGGGCGCCGTCAAAGGGGGAGGGGTGGTTCGGGTCCAGGGTGCCCGAATAGGAAGGGAAGTAGGGGGGGTTAGGAAAACCCTAAACCCTAGAAAAACCCTAAGAAAACCCTAACCGGAGTTTGCGTGGTTAGAGTAGGGTACCGGTGATCTAATCAAGAAAAAATAAAATAGTAAGCATAGATGGGGAAGGCGGGAGAAAAAAATGAATAAACAGCAAAATTTCGAGAGAAAAATAAAAATAAATAAGGAAATAATTCAAATAAATAAGTAATAAAAATAATTAAAAAAATAAGGAAACAAAATATAAAGAGAGAAATAATATTTATTTTTTTAGAATTTTCGGCAGCATTTCCCTACCCCCCATGGGGTCAAGAATGTGCCAAGGGAAATGAGAGACCAAGATAAACACACTAGGTTTCAAAATGCCGCAAATTAAAAATTTCAGAAAATAAATAAATAAAAATAAATAAATAAATAAATAAATAAGTGGATGAGGAGGTGGAGAAAAATGAAGTATCTGATTTTTCAAAAAATTCGGCAGCATTTCGTTACCCCCATGGGGTCGAAGTGTACCGAAAAAGACCAAGTGAAAGAAAAACATAAAATTTCGCCAGCACTTCGTTACCCCCACGGGGTCAAAATGTGTGCCGAAAGCAAGAATGACCAACTCCTAGTCAGATTTAAGGGTGCCGCAAAGAAATCCGAATTTTCAAAATAAATAAAAAGAAAATAAAATAAATCAGAAAATGAGAAGGGAGGGGGGGGGGAAATAAGATAATTCGAACTTTTGGAGAAAAGAGAAGATTTAAATCAAAGAGAAAGGGAAAAGAAGAAAAACAGAAAAATTCGAAGTAGGGGGGGGCAAGGGAATGAAAAAGTGATGAAGAAGAGCGAAATAGGTAAGAGAGAGAGAAAGAGTGAAGTGGGAGATGGGGGAGATGAGATTAGTAGAAGATGGTGAGTGGGGAGGAGAGGAGAGAAAAAGGTGGTGGGAGATGAGTGAAGAGGGGGGTGGGAGGAGGGGGGTAGTGGTCGAGTTAGAAAGGATGATTAGATGATGGGGGGGAGAGAAAAGGGGTTGGGGGAGAGTAGGTTAGTGAAGAGAGATAATACCAGGCTCTTGGTTGGCCAAGAGCAAAGCACTACCCTTCAAGGTGCTGCTGGCCTGATGCTGCAGCAATAAAAAGATGATGATGATGATCTAGGGTTGGCTGAGATCTTGATCAGCCACCCTACTGCCACAGTCACTTAGCCCCCTAGTCAGGAGGGGAATCTTGAGTTGCTGCGAAACTGCTGCTGCAGCAGTAGAAAAATAGTAAAAACAAATAATGTGGCGCAGCCCCCTAGCTAGGGGGGTCTTCAGTCTTCAGAGCAGGCTGCCACGTGGCATTACAGATGGCCATGTGCATAGGCAGCAGCAGCCACCGGGGGGGTGGGGGGGCAAATAGCAGCCCCACCGTTGCTGCCCTGCTGGCCGCTGCTCGCCGGCGCGGGGGGGGGGGGGTAAATAGTTGACACACACCTCTTCAACAGCAGCGTGCCACACTACAAAATCATATGCATAGTATGGCGAGTGTGTTATAGCAGTAGTTACGCACGCGCAAGCCCGACAGTTGCCTGGGTTCAAACCCCAGCAGCAGCAAGATCTCAAATCTTGATAATATAATCTAGGAGCGGTTGGGGCGGGGCAGCGGGGCAGCGTGGGTGGCGCGCACGCACGTGTCGCTCTCCTGCTGTACCTTTTTTCTTCCCTCGTTTTCGTCGAAAAACATCCGAAAAACAGCCAAAAACCCGGCTGTCGGTTTTGCTGTTTTCCCCTGTTGTGCGGGGTGGTGGGTGGGAGCGGGGAACGTTCCCGCTCCCATACCAGTGTGGCGGACCTATCAGGTGTGGTGCTCCGCCTGGGACTGAGATGGGGATGGAGGATGAAGGGGGAGCGGGATGGCACAGCGCAACTCCCACGTGAGACTCCAACGCACGTACTCCAAGATGTGCGAATGTAGAATGAATTGGAAAACAGACAACAGCTGGGGTATACCCCAGCGGACTGACGGGACTGGACTGGACTGGCTGGTACCGACAGAGGTACCGGCCTGGACTTGACTACCCCGAATACAAAACAGGCCTGTGAGAACAGGCCAAAGGGCTGGTCTCACAGGCCAATCAGAGGTCCGCTACAATGGCCGACGTCTTTCGAAGGTTGCCACTGCTGCTCCTTATAATCATTTTGTGTGTCCTTCTAATTTCCACGTCTGCATCCTCGACAGGCTGTCTGGATTGACGCAAGATGCGTTTTGCGAAGATGGGCGTCATCATCATTGGATAGACAGAAGGCAAAGAGCAGGTCTTCAGTGGACCACTCCGCGAGTCACCGCTCAGGTCACGTCCCTGCTCGCAGTGCAAGGGCGTACGAACCGTTAGAGTGCATGTACCGTACGTTGTCCTCTACCGTTTGCTCCCTTCATCGTTGTCGTAACACCATTTGGTGGACCTTCACAGTCGCCGTGGAGTCACGGCCCTGTCGTACGTGTCGTTGATGGCCGACCTCTTTTGAAGGCTGCCACTTATGCTCGTAGTCGTGATTTTGCTTGTCGTGGTCCTCCAGCTCCACGTGTACATCCTCTATCATTAATGGTCGGCCTCTATCGAAGGCCTCCAACAGAGAAGACGAGAGATCGACACCGACTGCAGTCGACATTGACATCGACAGCGTGTCTTGCGGGCGTTCGTCCACAGACTCCACACTGGATGCAATCGCCATCGCCCGAAATACTTTTTTTTTTTCCTTTTTTTTAAAAAAAAAGGGGCCCAGTGCCCAAGGCTGATATTATCAACAAGAAGCTTGAGGCCGGGGTCCTCACAGTCTACCCGGAGTGACCGAACCGATCATGCTGAGAACCGGGCTCAGCGTCCCTCGTATGATGATGATGATGATGATAAAGACTCATTGCAACATACCCAGCTTCTCCCGGAAGTACTCCACCTTGTCATCGCATTACCTGAGATGCTCGCACGCTCCCCCCGTCCTCCTTTTCATCCACCACGGTGACCTCGGCGTCGCTCGTGGAAGAACATTGTAACCCATGGCGCAGCAAACCTGAACTACAGCCTCGGTGATGGCCACGGTATCCAACCCTTCGACCACAACTTGATGAAGCGTCTTCCTCCTCTGCACGCGGATCTCTGCTCTCATTCTGCCCAATGCCCTCTCCTGCTGACAACGAAAGAGTATGGCTGTCACGGCCGCTGCCACGTCCGTCTTCTCGATCATCGTCAACTTCGCACGGTAGTCATCGCTGCCACCCTCCATCGGCACGTGTGTTGCAATGCTCATGAACCACGAAAATACAACAGCCTACAAACTCGCCACGACCACAATAACCTCGTCGCCAACGACGTTCCCCACGTGTACTCCACTCCACACATACCCGTGGCGGCAGGAGGAGGCTATGGAGATGGACTTTCGTGGGGCGCTCACAAATTCGTGACAACTTACAACGACTCCACTGCGCCACTGCAAATGCCCGTTTCCACCGTCGCCGGTATGGATGCCACCTGCCCCACGTCGCCGTCATGACGTCCAGCACCCAATTCGAAATTTGATTTTCGAACAGGGAGGTCCATTGCTTCTTCAGGTATTTTTGTTTTTCCCATCGCCAGGCTGAGCGCCTTTCAAAATTTCCCGCATTCGGCAGCTGGACCACACTGTAGCGAGACGGATATCACCCAATGGACCAAGGCATTGCTCCCCTCCCCGCGGCCGACTATAATATTACGAAAATGGCCGTCGGGGACCAAAAGGAATCATCCTTGGGAGACCACCCCGAGGATAGGTGGAACGGCGGCAGGAATTTCCTTCAAAACCCTGAAGGAAACTTCGTTCGGCCCCGAGGACGCCACAAGGAGTGTCTAACGAGTCCCAAAGGTCCAATCTATTCGTGGGGAGCAGCACGTGCTGGGAACTGGGCCCAGTGTCCCATATGAAGAGTTCACAGATAGTTCGAAAGTACCGGGGCCATCAGCCGTCTTCGGCTGAGCAAACAGAACATAAGCATAACTTTTTTGAAAGCATGTCGGGGCCGTTACGCAGCCTCGGCTATCAGCTAAATCTCAGCCAAATCAGAACCAAAAGAGCCTGCCGCAGCTGGGCCGGTCCCAGTTGGGCCCTGCTCCTGGAGGGGGAAAGTAGCTGCAGCCTTGGGCCCCGGGGGCACCGGGATCCCTGGCTCCACTGCTATCCCCTCTCCATTACCCTCCAGCCTCCAGGTAACAATGCTGGTTGCGGCCCTGTTGGGATAATGCCTTAGAGGATACTTCAATGATACTTGGGTGATGCTTATATGTCACTCTGCAGACTTTCCGCCAAGGACAGCGGATGGGGGGGGGGGGAAGGGGTCCGCGAACTCCTGTGCCGAACTTAACGGAAGGCCAGGATTGATTGCCATCCAGTCGTGGAACTGCAGGCGATAGTCCCCTGTCATCTCAGTCTGTGGCCTGTCCTCCTCTTCCTGTCGTTGCCCCTGCGCATCCCCAGTCCAGCTCACCTCCACCATCCACCCCCCCGGCTTTCCTCCTAGCGAATCCTCACAGAACCGGGAGATGATCCTATCGGCATCCCTCCTGGCGTGGACCCATTGGCAATCCAACTGCTCCCTGCCTGCATGCCACTACATGGTGATCCCAGTCTGTATCAGCTGCAGGAGCTGGTCTGTAACTTCACAATCCTCCACCTTGGCCCCCCCCATCGCCAGAATGCACCTCCTCCACCATATCACCCCGAGGACCGAACGTCTACCCAGGCGAAACATTTTCTCCTCAAAAGTGCTTTCTTGGACAGGTGGGCAATGTCCTAACAGGCTTGCCCTCCAGTACGGCCATAGTGAGTCTGGAAGCGCTGCCGCCAGATCCTGTCCCACCATCAAAATTCTCAAATTGCTGTGATGGTGATTTAGCAGTTGAATTCATGCTTTGAGTATTTTCACCATTTTACCCTTCGCCACACCCAATTTCGTCAACTACCATGACCAAATGACACTGACAGTGAAAAGCAAAGTGCCTCTCTCTCTCTCTCTCTCTCTCTCTCTCTCTCTCTCTCTCTCTCTCTCTCTCTCTCTGTCTGTGTGTGTGTGTGTGTGTGTGTCTCTCTTAAGTGTAAGTGTGACATGGTGAAAAGTCTCCAATCATCCAGCAAGAGAGCTCATCACAATTCCTCCTGGAAATCTGCTCATGACAAACACCAGCAGGAAAGCATAAACAGAAAACAGAAAACAGAAAGAAAGAAAAAAAAAATAGTAGGCAAAAAATAGATCACCACATGCACGGCATTGTGTGTCACAGTAAACACATAGTGATCTCCATAGCCCACACATCACCCTTCTAGCCTCTTACTGCTCAGGGAAATGTAGGGCCAACAGAGAAGATACCATAAAAATAGGTAGGACAAACCACTATCCTGGTGCATCGGCGTGCAATGCATTTTCATTACTATATCAGAATATCTGATCCCCAATGACAAACAAATCTCTGGTCAAGAATGTTCTGGAATCTGGAAGGATATTTTGGATCAAGAACGAAAAGTAGTTTATAAAATAAATGACTGAAAAGGTCACCACTGTGGCAATGCGCAGCTAAGGGGATTTTCAATATTCAATTTCATCATTCAAGGAAGCCATCCCACCTACACACTCGAGGTTTTCTCGACACTGAACTTTGTCTCATGTGTGGCATAGTGGGACATAGCAATTTTTTTATGTTGCTTTTCCTTTTTCCTCTCCTTGGACGTATAGACATCAATCCGTACGGAAAAACAGGAAATTCAATGTAGTCCATTAGATTTAGCCATTTTGAAGATTTTTTTGTGTGACTTGAAGCCACTTTTTTTTTTTTTTTTTTTTTTTTTTTTTTTTTTGCGCTAGTTTGGACCCCTGT
>BFEA01000161.1:2121708-2140868 GCA_003427395.1 Chara braunii | reverse complement strand
AAAATAGCCAGTCAGCACGGCACCTCTTCAACACGAGTCTGCCGTGCTATAAAGCTATAGACACACTGTGGTGAGTGTGTTATAAGGTTGCTTACACACGCGCATGGCTCGGCAGGTGCCTGGGTTCAAACCCCAGCAACAGCAGTTGCATCTCGGATCTTGATAATATAAATTTGCGAGCGGGGCGGGGCAGCGGGGAGCGTGGGCGTGTGGCGGCCGCGTTGTGATACGGCTTCGCGCAAGCGTTGTGACTTCCTTTTTCGCCACTTGGAGCTCTCCTGCTGCACCACCTTTTTTTGTTGTTTTTCCCGCTTTTTTGCCCGAAAACGCCCCAAAAACAGCCGAAAACCCGACTGTCGGGTTTTGCCGTATTTCCCTGTTGTGCGGTGTGGTGGGTGGGGGCGAGGACCGTTCCCGCTCCGATACCAATGTAGCGGACCCACCAGGTGTGGTGCTCGGCTAGTGACAGAGATGGAGATGGAGGAAGAAGGGGGGAGCAAGATGGCACAACGCAGCTCCCCATGCAAGACTCCAACGCACGTACTCCAAAATGTGCAAGTGAGGAATGAGCCTGAAAACAGACAATGGCTGGGGTATACCCCAGCGGACTGACGGGACTGGACTGGACTGGCTGGTACCGACAGAGGTACCGGCCTGGACTGGCCTACCCCGAATATTACACAGGCTTGTGAGAACAGGCCAAGGGGCTGGTCTCACAGGCCAACCCGAGGTCCGCTACACTACGGAAACCAAGGGTGAGGTCTCACTAGCAAAGAGGGTTGGATAAATATCCCGAATCTGGATGTGTTTTACGCAGAGATGCGGAAAAGCAGTTCAATCTCGACATTCTGCACCTTTCGACAAACATGTCCAGATTCAGGTCTTCAATCCTATCCTCTTTGCTAGTGGGACCTCGCCCCAGTGCGCGTTAAATTCACATTTTGCTTTAGCAAATAAACAGTTCGTCATTGAGGCTGTGGACAAGATGTGCCACAGTGTGAATCAGCATCAATTGCCTCCAGTAAATTTAATTTAATTTAATTTAATTTAATTTAATTTAATTTAATTTAATTTAATTTAATTTAATTTAATTTAATTTAATTTAATCTAATTTATTGTTTCTCCCTGTCAACCACACCTTTGGGTTTCTGCTCCACTGAGGGAATACTCACACTAGGACGTTTTTACTTGTTTCTGGACGGCATTGCAGCCAGATGCATACAGGTGTGGCAGAAATTGGGGTCTGATGCATTTTGTGCCATTTGTGAAGTGCTAGTGTCAGTATACCCTGACTCAGTCTTTAGAATGTCCGACTGAGAGTCCCACATTGGCCTTCAGAGTTCGTTTGGCTCAGCAGCAGCTTGCCAACTTTGTTTTTTTTTTTGTTTTTTTTTGGGGCTTGCCAACTTTGTAGTCTCTTAGGGTTTCCAAAAAAAAAAAAAAAAAAAAAAAAAAGCGTTAGGTTGGCTTCAAAGTGAGTGCGGTCCCTCTTTCCACCCAAGACAGAACGCGAGCATGCTACAGTAACTCTTCGGAAACTACCGTCTTCGCCCCCCAACATAACGCACCCTAATTATGAAAGTTACAAGCTATATTTCCAGTCAGGTACAACCAACATGAGGGTGTATTGTGTTTGGGGGAAGATGGTAGTAGGGGCTGAGGGCCGTTTAGTTTAGGGAGCGCCCACGTCGGCCCCGACTCTGCTCGTCCACAAGCGGCCAATTGTTGCCAGCATATGCAGCAACTGAAGTCACCAGTACTTCTAAAAGTGGTGGCAGCAAGTATGCCACGATGTGCTGGGGTGCTGGGGTGCTGGGGTGCTGGGGTGCTGGGATGAATGGGCCACGGGTGCTGGCATGAATTCATTCAAGTGGAAACGTTATGGCCCTAGCAATGGCTTGGAAAAAAAAAAAAAAAAAAAAAAAAAAAAAAAAAAAAAAAAAAGCAATGACTGACAGCATGCACGTCGCGACCTCAGAAAGTACTTGTGGTTTAAAAATACCTTTTTTCGTTGCGGAGTCCCTTTTCCCTGGGGCGAAATCCCCAGACAAAGTCAATGGACCACAAACCCTTTTTCCGTTATTTCCAAGGTTATTACAGATACTGTTCATCCATCTCAGACAGGGGTTATAACAGGAAGGGATGTTCAGGACAATATTCTTCTGGTTAAGGAACTTATTAAACTATCAAGGCAATCAAAACATAATGCAACTTTCATATTTATCGACTTTGAGAAAGCTTATGACCATATGGATTGGCTATTTCTAGACAAATGCCTAGAGAAATTCAACTATCAAAACATAATGCAACTTTCATATTTATCGACTTTTAGAAAGCTTATGACCATGTCGATTGGCTATTTCTAGACAAATGCCTAGAGAAATTTAACTTTGGTCCAGACTTTAGGAGGTGGGTTGGTATACTGCATAAGAATGTCACTACAAGAGTTATGGTGAATGAAAATGTCCCCCCCTCAATCTCACTTCAAAGGCCAGTTAGATAAAGGGGGACCCAATTGCCCCGTCTCTATTCGTCATTATCATGGAAGCCTTAGCAGCTAACTTAAGACAGAATAGGGACATCAAAAGAATCAAGGTCTGTGTTATCCCGGAAGAGGCTATCTCGATATGTTATTCTTTGTTGAAGATCTATTCATCATGGTGGATGCGGCGAAAGAGAGTTCAAAGGAAATCCAAAGATTGGTGGATAAGTTATGTCGTATGTTTGATACGAAGGTGGGTAGTAAAACGTTGGGATGGTGAATTCATCATCAAGGGGTGAGGCCTCCAAAAAGACCGCATGTCAAGTGGTTACCCCTAGATACTCCAATTAGAGTGTTGGGCATCCCTCTACCAGCTATGGGTAAGCCTACCACTCATAACGAAACTATAATTCAACAGGCGAATTCTAAATTAGAACTCTGGAAAGGAAAACATATTTTTCTCCTAGGTCGCTCTTTGGTAATTAATAATGTGGTACTTGCCTCTACTTGGTTTAAATCAGCAAGACGGGCCTTGGATAAGAAATCACTTAAAGCATTACAGCGCCAACTAGTTGTCTTCCTATGAAGAAAAAATCATAAGTTTGGTCAAGTTATTAGTAGGGTGGCGTGACAGTCAATAATACAACCTAAGTCCAAAGTGGGGTTGGGGATTATTGATCCCTCGTTACAAGCTTTGACATTATCAATGCAATGGATCAAGCGTCTTTGATTTCACCCAGAGACTATCTGGAATGGATTGGCTTAGGAACATATTAGACGGCTAGCCCCGGTCTGACATGAAAGCATCGATCCTCTAATGTGGTTAGAAAATAGATATTGGCCTCTTCTCAGGGGATCGTCGCATGAACCGACTGATCAAGGAACTACTGATAGGCAGGCGGCGAGATTAGACCTATGTAAGCACCCCTTTTGGATCACTATCATAAGAACATGGTGCAAACTACCAATGACAGATAAAAATTCTCCTGAAAGATGGGAGGAAGTTTGTCAACAACCTCTCTTCTACAATCCTCTAATAAGAGATTCTCAGGGGTGTACCTTCACTGTATAGACTCTCCTTAGAAATTGTGGGTTAAAATTTGTATTGTAACGGTTAAGGATGTATGAAATTGTGAGACAAATGAGTGAGTCTCCCCACTGGTTTTACGGCCACGGTTCATATATTACCATCATTTTGAGGAGGCTGTAGAGAGATTGTTTGAACTCTTACCCTTGGATTGGCTCCGTATTTTTTAAAAGGGGGCTTAAAATTCTACTGAGCGATTGGGTTATAATTATAGATGTCCCAAACTGTGTGGGTAATGTCTTAGAGGTTTGTGAGAATGGTGAATTTATCCTCTCCATATATGCGTTAGCTCAAGATCATTATGTAATAATTAATGACCGGGATATTACTAGGTGGGTAAGTAAGAATCAGGTTTTCAAAATACGAGTGTTAAAGCACAAGAAAAAATGAGTGGCCTTCAAACCGAACATACCCACTAGTCATCTGGCCTTTGATCCTGCTAACTAGAAATGGTCCAGATCATTAGAAAAATGTAAATGTTTTTCATACTTTGTCTGTCAAATCCACATATCGTATGCTTCATCCTACGATTAATTTAAGAGATAAAGTGGGAGAACGATGGATGAAGTGTCTTAATGTTAATAAAGAGTCATTTAGGAAGGTTAAGTGATATAGAATGATCAAGGACAAACCAGCTAATGTTTCTTCTTTGCAATGACAAATAGAACATAGATGCCTTCATACTAATGATCGGCTTATAGATAGGACTTCATTGGAACAAAGGGGGGTGGCGTTCCCATGGTGTAAATGTTGTAAGACAATTTTTTAGTCTAGGCTAATCTAGAGATTACTGAGCATATCTTCCTACAGTGTCCAAGGACAATTTGGCTCTGGAGATGGTGGGCTCGTATTTTGTCTTACTTTGGAACTGCACTTCAGTGGTCATTGTCACATCAGGAATATCATCCGCATTATCATCATCTCGTCAGCATCATCATCATCATTATCGATAATACCATCTTTATTGCTATCATCACTACCATCATCATTATCGATAATACCATCTTTATTGCTATCATCACTACCATCATCATCATCATCATTATCATCAGACTATATCTCAGGAATATCATCAGCATTATCACCATCTCGTTGCTATCATCACTACCATCATCATCATCATTATCATCCGATTATATCGCAGTTGTAATCGGAGGGACTGTTCATTACCGGATGTTTTATAATTGAGAGGTGAGTTGGCAGTATCATCATCTTCATTCAACAAAATCTAAGCGAACAATATCTTGGTAAGCGTGGTGCACATAATTGTAGTCGGCTGGATTGGATTATTCCCGGAGGGTTGACTGGGTGGGTAAGGGGTGGGGGAAGCTCCATCCTGCAGAGGCATCGCAAGGCGGGGGGCGAATGTCTCAAAGGGGGTAGGGGCAGAGTGGGGGGTTGCCCTATTCCGGGGCAAGGGGCTGTGTGTGTGGGTCAACATTAGTCCTTGCGAAGGCGGAAATGGGCAGGGGTGGGGGGGCATGCTTTAGGCGGGAACTGTATGCTCATGGGGAAAGGGGGGAGGGGTTTCGGTCCTATATTGGGGCCGAGGGAGAGTGGGTGACTCCCCTCGGCGGAGGCAGTGTAGGACTTAGGGGGGAGGGGTAGGGGGTGGGAGGGGCGATCTCTCATGAAGAAACCTATCATCTAGTTTACTACTACTTGGTTGCCTTTCGAGGAGGTGGTGGGATAGGTGTTATCTAGCAAATCCACTTATGATCCTATAAGGGATGGTTGAAAAGTCGGTGGCCCTCGTGGATCGATGCTGGAGCAACGCTGGCCGGAGCCGGAGCCAGGTGGCACAACTCTGTGACCTAGCTTAGTGGGGGCGCGAGGCCTGGTAGAGAGCTCTGGAGGGCTGTTTGGGGGGCAGTCCTAGTGGTCATCGGGGGTCGTAATGGGTGCGATGTTGGCCGGTGCTGGAGCAAGGTGGTGCAACTCTGTAACCTAACCTGATGGGGGCATCAGGCCCAGAAGAGCTCCGGTTCGTGCTGATTTTAGCCATACTGGCGGTGGTTGTAGGTGGATTGAGTAGGTTTGACCTATTCGCAGGACCTCGGCGGTAGGCTATTACAAGAGTTATATCCTAATTGGAATCAGAGATCTAGAATCTGTTCCATGCTTTTGAGTCTCGTCGTGCTTATAGATGGCTTTCAGTGTGTAGGTTGCATAGTTTTCATCTTTAGCCGAAGCCAGGGAATGGCCCTGGTATCTTAAAGGTTTCTGCAAAATTTCTTCAATATGTTTTTGAATGGGACGTTGGGCCCGGTTCCCAGCACGTGTTGCTCCCCACGAATAGATTGGAGCATGTCCAGTTCAAAAAAAAAAAAAAAAAAAAAAAAAAAAAAGCAATTCAGTGGTCATGGACTGGAAGACTCTTCTTCTGGAATCTTGGATTCCAAAGGACATTGATGAGTTCTCACATTATTTGTTCGCTATAGGAAGAAGGGTTGTCATATGGTCTATCTGGGTAAGACGGTGTACCTATGAGATGCAAGGAGCTAGGCTGGACGACCCATAATTTCACTGATTATATTAAGCAACAAATACAAATGCAAATTGCCACTAAAAGGGAGCGGGTTAAGGAAAAAATCAAATTCTTATCCTCCAAAAATGAAATACTTCAGCACATACAATAATTCAGTCAATGTTGGTTGGGGGGACCCCGAAGGGGAAAGTTGGGGCAGGTTAAATGGGAAGGGGCAGGGAGACTAGATCAGGAAGACGTGTTCAGGGATTATCGACTGGATTTTAATGAGTGCACATTGATTGACAATACATCACCTTTACGTCCCCTATCTGAATTCCCAAATCCCTTTCCTCCCCATAAGTTGAGAATGGTTCCAAGAGCACGGTTTGGTTATGAGTAAGAGAAAGTAAGAAAGGTATTCATTTCAGTTCACTAAGTTTGCAGGATGTAGGATACCAGGGCTTCATTATCTGATCTGGCGCCCACTTAACGGGTGAAGAGGTAGCCCTTGCAGTCCATTGCAACCTTATATAGTCTTAAAGCACCAGGAATTTGCCAAACTCCTCTCTGAATCTCTTTTCTTTGAACTTACTTTCTCATGAATATTGTCTCCTTTCTTTCTCACGAATATTGTCTCCTTACTTTCTCATGAATATTGTCTCTGAAGATGTTGGAAGGGAAGAGAGTAGATATGACCCATAGGAAGATAGAAGTTTTGAATCTTTCAAGGTGGTACTAGATAATATTTGTGATCAGGCTACTCGCCTTTCCTAAAACACACAGCACCCTGATCATGGCTGTATTTTACCGGAAAGATAACTTTTTTACATTCATGATGAGGGTGTGATGATTGTTAGGGGGAAGATGTAGTATAGGTTGCTTGTAAAGCCCCCTTGTAGGTGATAAGGCCTGATGACACATACTTCTATATTGAAAGGTAATTGAAGTTGTATCACGGGATGCTCGACCCGGTTTCCAGCACGGTGTCTCCCCACAAAGAGTGTTGCATGCCTGATCAGTAAGGCAAATCCAAAGATCAGCAGTGAGAAGAAGAGATGCAAACTGACACAGTGGAATGTGCCTCAGATATGATCTCACTCACTTGCGGGGAGGGGTCCAAACATACAAAAAGATCTTTGCTAGATCACACACAGGTGAAAGGTGCAGAAGCATGGAAGAAGAAGAAGAAGAAGAAGGAGATGGGGAAGGAGGAGGAGAAGGAGAAGGAGGAGGAGGAGGAGGAGAAGGAGAAGCAGGATGAGGAGGAGAAGGAGAAGGAGGAGGAGAAGGAGGAGCAGGAGGAGAAGGAGGAGGAGAAGGAGAAGGAGGAGGAGCAGGAGGAGCAGGAGGAGAAGGAGGAGGAGAAGGAGGAGAAGGAGAAGGAGGATAAGAAGGAGAAGGAGGAGGAGGAGAAAGGAGGAGGAGAAGAAGAAGAAGAAGAAGAAGAAGAAGAAGAAGAAGAAGAAGAAGAGGACGAAGAAGAATAGGATGAAGAAGAAGAGGAGGAAGAAGAGGAGGAGGAGGAAGAGGAGGAGGAAGACGAGGAGGAAGAAGAGGAGGAGGAGGAAGAGGAGGAAGAAGAAGAAGAAGAAGAATGTGACGGGGCTGAGGCAGAGCAGCGAGGTCAGGAAAGAGAGAGGGGGGGAATGAGAGCACACACACACACACTCACTCAACTCGACACGGACTCGACTCGACTCGACGGACACGGACACAAAGTCGCAAAGTCGCAAAGTCGTAAAGTCGCAATCTTGGTTCCGTACACCATGTCACAGCAAGTCACACTGAAGCACAAGCACTGAGGCCGAAAACTGAGTCCCCCAAACTCAGCTTGAGTCCAGTCTTACGTACCAGACTCAAGTTGAGTCCGAGGGCAAAAGTGCAATTTGCCTCGGGCTGCACTGCAAATCGAAGGTCTGAGCTTGGGTGTCAGAGCGCCAAGTATTGAAATCCTGGAAGTGTCATATGAGGGATTTGAGAACGGGCGCCAACTGCAGAGGGAGCCAACAGTCAGGAACCGGAAATCATAGACTCGAAAATACAACCTGGCGGGTGGTAACCCACGGACCAAGGATCGATCCCTGGCCGAGTCCGTAACACTATCCCCTCCCTCTAGAAGGCAACGTCCCGACTGCCAAAGACCCAATGAACAACTGTGAAGGAAGGGACGGGGCCGATCACTGGTCAGAAAAGGAAAAGGGGAGTAATGCAAGTAGCACGGTAATCTTATTGAGGTTCTACAGGGATGAGGGAATCAATGCTCAAGTAACAGGGTAATCCTATTGAGGTTCCACAAGGATGAAGGAATCAATGTTCAAGTAATAGCTAAGGGTAATCCTACTAAGATTCTACAGGGATGAGGGAATCAATGCTCAAGTAACAGGGTAATCTTACCGAGGTTCTACAGGTAACAGGGAGGTCCTATTGGTGCTGTACAAGGTTGTAGGTTGTCAGGTTCGAGAAAGAAATAACAACAAAAAAATTGTTTGTTCAATGCTCAATTGTTGGGGTGTCTGAGGGTCTGGGAAAAGAAGGTCACGGGTCTGTAACAGCGTGTTAAAAGCGAAGAAATGTCTTGAGGAAGGTCTTGGAGGGTGTCACAGAAGTAGCAACGAGGAAACAGTCTTGAACTGTTTCGTGATGTAGACGACGAGGGCTTCAGCTTGATTGTCG
The DNA here is from genome assembly GCA_003427395.1 of Chara braunii. Taxonomy (NCBI): domain Eukaryota; kingdom Viridiplantae; phylum Streptophyta; class Charophyceae; order Charales; family Characeae; genus Chara; species Chara braunii. The sequence goes on along the minus strand of BFEA01000161.1, from coordinate 2,132,156 downwards.
TAGTAGTAGGTTGCGTCTGGTACACGATCTGATGATGAGGTTTGATCCGAATAGCAGGTCGCAGACTGATCTTGATGTCCATGTCAGAGGTGCTGCTCCAGAAGTCTGCGAGTCCAAGGTGTCAGCCAAAGGGAATAGCATGGTGGCCAACCAACTGTCTTATCTCCTCGTACTGAGTTGCAGCATGCCATCGTCCTCGTGTGCTTGCCATTAGATCCATTATCGTTGGCGATGCGCAGGGGTCACACAGAGAACTTGGACAAGAGAGTCAAGGGTGTGGCAGAGGACAGATGGGAGAATGGGGCAAGGAGGAGGCAAGAGCGGATCAGACAGGGCGGGGTTCAAGAGGCAAGGGTTTCGCTGGCTACAGGGGTGTAGAGCAGGAATTAGGGGGTTTGGCGGGGTCAAGGCGGGGTTTATGTAAGGGTTTAGGGTTTAAGTTATATTATGTATCTAGGATATAAGGTGAGCATGATCATATATGCGAATAAGTTTCATAGCATTCTTAAGGTTAGCAAGAGGTTCCCAAATGGATTCTTCGTCAGGGTATCCTATCTGTTTAACTTTGTATTTTGTGATTGGTTCACGGTGGTTTCTCCGTCCTATAATGGCTTCGCCGATGAATTCAGGGTCTGTGGGTAACATGATTGGTGGGGGTCTAGGATATGGACAGTCAGCGAATTGGGGTGGGGATTCATGGTATTCCTTTAGGTGTTCTACGTGGAAGACAGAGTGGACACGACTCATGTCCGGGGGAGCTGGAGTTTGTAGTTGACGGGGGAGGTTTTTTCAATGATGGGGAAGGGCCCGAGCCACTTGTTCGAGAGTTTCTTGGACAAGTCGTGTTCGGGTTCAAAGTGTGTGGGGGAGAGTCAAACCTTGTCCCCTACTTTGAATGTTAGATCCCGTCTGTGTTTGTTGATCTTGTTGGCTTGTTGTTCTTGTATTCGTTTAAGGGCTTCGGTAGCTTCTCTGAGGAGTCTGTTGACTCTGTTCATTCTTGCTACCCATTCATTAAGAGAAGGGCAGGGGTTGGAGGAGTTGAGTTGCGAAAGGAGCAAGAAGTGGGAAGGCAAGCGCAGATGGTAGCCAAGGTCGAGGTAGAATGGAGTCATGTCAGTGGAAGGACAAACAACACTGTTGGAGGCAATCTCGGCGGCGGTGAGCAACTGATTCCAATCGTGTTGATGTGGATTCGTTGGAGAGTATCGTTCATCTTCTTGGTTTGTCCATCGGTCTGTGGATGGAATGCAGTGCTATACTTGAGCGTGGTTCCTTAGACTTTAAAGAGGTGTTTCCAGAATCGTAAAAAGAAGCAAGGATCATGGTTATTCAACTTGATCATGTTCTCGGGGAGACCGTAATGGCGTGCGACATGGTCGACGAAGAGAATGGCGACGTCCTTCGCGCTGTGCGATGTGGTGCAAGGGATGAAGTGGGCGCGTTTAGTAAGGCGGCAAACAATGACATAAATGAAAGGTGACAGAGGAGGGATTTGGAAGGAGGGTTAAGGAACATGTGGCAGTGAGGGGGTTGTCGGGCGGCGAGGGTTGCGACGCCTGGGGGTCGTCCGGTGGGATGTGCGGCACCGGAGAGGTGGGAAGCAAACGTATTGTCGATTCCAAATAGGTCTTCGGTGGGGTGGAGATCGTCACCGATGGGATGGCCGGCAGACTAGTCATCGATGTCGGGATGGATGCGTGGTGATCATGGGGACAATGTTCAAGTGGACGAAGGCCCGGGAGTGGGGGATGCGGAAGTAGCGGGTTGGGGGGTCGTGGGATGGCGTTTGAATTGTCTAGCAAGTGGACAGTTGGTTTGCTGGTGGCCTATTTGTCGGCACCGAAAGCATCCACCTTTTGCCTGAAGGTGGGCTCTTTCCTCGGGTGTGAGTTTCTTCAGGCGGGTTGGGTGGGTGTTCATGGGAGGATGGCTGGAGCGTTCTCTCTTTTCCATTCGCATGAGGTGAATAGCTGAGAGTTCATCAGAGGAGAGTGATGTGGTGTTTAGTGGGTCGGAGAGGATGTCGGGGTCAGGGGCAGAGAACTCGTCCCAGGAGGCAGAGAGAGAGGTTTCGTCGACGATGTTATGAAAGAATCATGGGCGGGCTGGGGCGGATGTGACTCATGTGAGTGCGTCCATGTATGGGGTGAGGAATTTGTCTAGGTGAATGGCGCGGTTGAGGAGATCGGAGAGGGACATTGGGGGGTCGTGGACGAGGGAGGCAGCTAGGTCCTTGGGGCATCCCCGTTTGAAGCGGGAGATGAATGCGGCATCACTGGCGTAGTCAAGGCGGATGTGCTGCCGCAACGCACAGACGTAGTGGACAAAGCGGTTGGTCGGGCCATTTTGTCGAAGACGATAAAGTTGCTCAAAGTAATCATCGACCGTCAATGTGCAGATGATGAGATTGGTCCACTAAAGCAAGGAATGGGGTTCCTCGTTTGCATATTGGCAGTTAGCTCGTTCTGTGTACCACAAACGAGTGGCGCCTTCCTGTAGCTTGGTGCTGGCAATAGGAAGCCAGTGTGTGACACGGACGTTGTGGAGGGAGAAGGCATCATATAGTTTGCTAAGAAAGACGAAGACATCCTTGTGGGGAAGGTCGGTGAACACCTCGTTTCCGGAGAAAAATAATAACCTCCTCCGATCTTTGTGACGACTTATCGCATGTCCCACTCACATACACATGGCCTTTCCTCGTTGTACAGGAACGGGCGCTGGGGGTGCGAGAAGTCGACGCCCATTCCGATTTGTATGGTCAGTCGACATGGCATAAGCTTGTTAGTTTTCGTCTGTCTACTCAATCCATCACTTGGTTAGCGTTCACTTGAGGGAAGAAAGGAGACAAGGACATAATTGAGTTAATCCTATGTAAAAGAAAAATAAAATTGAAATCGCATTTCATTCAAGACATCAAAGCAAAAGATCAATCATATAGGAAAGCGTCCATCCTTCAATCTTTTTGTGCTCGACTGAGTTCGTCCGACAAAACTTCGATTGTCAAAAGGAAAGGGGCCAGAAGCAGGATGTCATCGACATATCAATCATTACCATAAACTCGCACCATGCACTATGCGAAAGAAGTAGAGAAGGAAAAGCAAGGTTGCATGACCTCATTAGCCTCTTAACTTCAACGGTGCTCGTACATGCCAGATCCGATCGAACTAAAAGGGGCATTGCCAAGCGGGGTGGTAACTCAGACGCTGATAGAAACGAGGAAGTCCAACCATTCATAGATAGATAGATAGATAGATAGATAGATAGATAGATAGATAGATAGAGAGAGAGAGAGAGAGAGAGAGAGAGAGAGTATTGACGAAGCTGTGACTTGGCAAAAAAAGACAGACACTGAGACACAAACATACAACGCCAAGACCGAAAGGACAGACACCAATACATAGGCATGCAAGAAGATTCGGAGGAGATTGGCATCTGGCGGTGAACTTAGCTTCCAAAATGAGATGAAAAAGAATGAGAAATCAAGGTGCGCAAGCGTTCTCCTCTCATACCATGGCCCTGGGTTATGCAACCACTCGTCAACACAAACACCTTCCTTACTAAGGCACTGGCAATCCTGGCCACCATATACCAACCTTTGTTCCACAACGATTTTCACCCCGCCAACTTCGTCTCTATGACTACTCAGATCCCGCAATATGTCGCGGCCATTCAGAGTCAACCTGGTAAGACTATAGCTGGCCCGTCATGACTTTTTGACTTGCCGATCATCACGTAATCTAGCCACTACTTCCCTGAAGATGGCAAATGGGTTGAGAGAGAGCTCTCTAGATCCGCCTGTGGATTTTATAGCTGCAAAGGGGGAAATCAAAGACAGGCAGGAGAGAGGATAGGAGAAGGGGTAGAAGAGAAAGGGAAGGGGAGAGGGATTAATCGTCTTGGGAAGGCCATATCGATCCGCACAAGTCACTTTGCAAGGGGATTACTGCCTCCTTACACGCTACCGTCTGATGTCTCGAGAGAACAAGGAGACGATTGATAGGGTCTTCCTGTACAAAGACAAAGGCAGGAAAGAAGAGGGGGCGAAGAACGGTGTGGACCAAGACCAAGATTCGGATGAAGGGAGGGAGAAAAAAGCGCAAAAACAAACGGGATGGAAAACAGTTACAGGTTAAAGTAAGAAGGCGCAAAGGAAGAAAGGTGAAGATTGTCTGGGATGTAGTGGGAGACGGGGGAAGCTTGCATATATGGCGCCAACGCAGAAACGAAAAGGCACTGAAACAGATATGCCGCATCCAATATTGGACGATCCCAAGTCCTAGGGCTAATTCAAGATTGAAAAAATCAAAAACAATATCCACGCGCGGCATCAAGCGCACGAGTTTGTACACCTATTCTGATTCCTGCAGAAAATTCCCGAGGTTTTCCGGGCTGAATTTGAGGACGCCCATGCACAAGAAAAGACAGTCACCGAGAAGTGTGCACGCAAATTCCGAAATTCCCAGCTGCCAAACAAAATTCCTAGTGCACTCGCTAATGCGCGTGTGATTCCTACCTAAAGTTCATAGACATGGAACAAAGAGTTCCAAAAATCCTAAGATAGCAAAAACACTTTGAAGTAGGGAGGCCTCAGCGATTAATGGCTTATGAGTATATGTACGATAGATACCTTTATTTGTATGTAGTCTCGTATTATTATAGTGAACCCGAGCGAGAGCCGTGGCCTTCGGCTCATGCATTACCCGCCAGCCAAAAAGGAGATAATACCCCAAAGCCCATCCATGGCCAAAAGAGAAAAGCGGCAAGAACACGAGGCTTCGAAAGTTCGTTCAAGCATTGCGGCTGGCACGTCACATATGTGTTGAGTACCAAACCGCACATACGATCAGAGATTCCCATCAAAGCTTGAGACCTATCAACTCGAGACCATAACGATTAAACCACCAGTACTTGGCCCAGCTATCCCTGCCGAGCCTGCCGACCCCTTGCGCGCCAAGTTCCCCCGAACCGCCGCGGCGCCGAGCGGCATCCACTTTGGCTGGCGCCTCCAGCCAGTGCGGTCCGGTAGGCCGAAGCGCGGCAAACGCGTAGCCTTAACGCTAAGGGCCCGCGGCTGATGTATTGGCCAAGTACTGGTGGTTTTTAAGGATGTAAATGGGAAAAAAATACAACCACAAAGATATCTGATATCACGCTCTGTTGTGCTTAATCTTCATTTTCTTTTTCTTTGCTTAATCTTCGTCTTGGATACGAGGTATCACACTGTAGTTGGCTGTGTTGGAGACCTTCCCCGGGTGATGAGGAAGACCTCCATGGCTATGGACGAGTTGTAGTAGAAGGGAGTAGGACTGGGCTATTGTGGTAGAGGGAGAAGCACCTCAAGCTAGGCTATCCTGGCTATGTAGAAGGGAGGCGGAAAAGAGTAGACGTTGAGGGAGAGGAAGAAGCTGGGAACCGACGTGAAAGATTTACCTTTGGCTATGGTGGACCTTCACCTCCACTTCCTTGGTTGGTGCTGCATCCAGAAGGCCACTGTCCGCGTACCGGTTGGCCTTGGACTTCATCCGGGAGTGTTGCTATCACAGTGTGAGTTGGGAGAGGCACCTTAGTAATTGCGTTGTGTTTTGAACATCCACTATACACAGGGATGCTCTACCATAGCTATCTAAACAACCCAGAGGAGAGAGAGAGAAGAGTGAGGCTGAAAGGAAAGGTCTCTGAGTGCTGAGAGGAAGGGAGATCACTCCAACATGATTCATGTTCATTCATTCACTTGCCCTTGTAATTAACTGATTATTTGCAGCGGAGGAGACAGGGTTAAGAAGATGATGCTGGACAGAAGACAAGTAGATGACATTGATTCAAACTTTCTTCCTCTTCTTCTGCTTCTTCTTCTGATGCTGGACAGAAGAGAGGTAGATGACATTGACTGAAACTTTCTTCCTCTTCTTCTGCTTCTTCTTCTGATGCTGGACAGAAGAGAGGTAGATGACATTGATTGAAACTTTCTTCCTCTTCTTCTGCTTCTTCTTCTGCTTCTTCTTCTGATGCTGGACAGAAGAGATTGGCATCTGACATTGATTCATACTTTCTTCCTCTTCTTCTTCTTCTTCTTCTTCTTCTTCTTCTTCACTATTCCGCTTCTTCTTCTTCAATATTCCGCTTCTTCTTAAGCTCAGCAGTCTTGCATTGTCTCCAACTTGTGTTTTGCATTTGACTTGACCACCAGGATCATAACAGATGCGACCCGTGCAAGGAAAAATGATTGAAGGATTATGAAGTTTGATTCAGCTCATTCGAGAGTTCGCCGGGCTCCTGGCTTCCTCTGCTCAGCATCCATTTTCGGGCGCTGCAGCATGATGCATCCCCCCTTATGGCACTCGTTGGCTTCTCTGAATGTTTCAAGAAGCTTCATACTCCGTGTTTCTTTCGTAGACACCCTACCTGGGGCTGATGGAAGATACGACTCTAGCGCATCGAGGGCACATACTCACACTGGAACTTTTTCAACTTGTTATTGGAGACATGATTGCAGTCAGATACATCCAGTTCTGGCCGTAAATGTGGCGAGAATCCGTTAGGTACATTTACGAAAGTGCTACTGTCTTCACCCGGATACAACGCCTGGTCTTCATAGCTGCATTTGGTACAACTTTCCGTCCAGATGCAGCGAGAATGACAGGGCGTTCTTTTCGGCTGCCCTAAGAACTTCCCCGCGAATCAATCTTAGTGGCAAGTTGGTGCCATTTCAGAGTACTAGAGTGTGCTCACACCCGCACTATCTTTCTATAAAGGCATCTCTTCACATTTTTACCACTGGACCTGGACGTATCCGGCCACAATTGCGTCCAGAGACAAGTTAAAAAAACTCCCATAATTGTGAGTATGCCCTGCGTAGTAACAACTACGGATACAATCGACTTTTAAATGGCTCCGCCTCCTACATCTCTAAGGCCACGAAGTGGCAGAGCACGAGTTATTCCCATCTCATAATTCTCGTTGGATCAAGGTGGACGAGACGCACGATGCCAAGTGTTTCCCCGAACAGAACGCACCCTCATCACAGACGAAGTGAACTGGAAAAAGATCTTGTTTGCATTCAAAATCAGGGCGAATTGTGTTTGGCGGAATATGATATAATACTAGATGATGCATCGTAGGCAAAACTTCACAAAACGGAAACGCCCTGCGGCCCTGGTGTTGTCTCCCGAGTTCTCGATGAAAAGAGTATCGCACAAATTTATATGTCCTCCGCATGTCCATTTCCAACACTTCTGAGTTTTCTCACCGGATACTTAAAGTGCAAAACACCGCAAATGTATGTGAACGTTGAGGTCTCGTCCAGACATTGAGGCCGTTGGTCGGTCGCGTTATCTCATTGGAGTATAGCCAAGTGGAAAGGCATCGGTTTTTGATACCGACATGCAAAGGTTCGAATCCTTTTACTCTTTTTTGGTCGGCGGCCGGTCAAATACAAAGGCCCTTTAGGGCCCAAATTTCCCATGTTGTACTAAATTACTTACAGAGGTATGCATACACTCTAGGAATACCTCAGGATAAACACCCATCCAAACAACTCCAATTACAAAAGGTAAAAACATGAAAAATTCTCTTCTGTTTAAATCGGAGAACTTATGAATGAAATAGCTTCCATGTTCACATTCAATTTGTAAGACAAGGAACTTGGACACATTTCTGTGCAAGGTACGTACAAGTCATCATCGCTTCTATTTTCTTTATAAAAAGAAAAAAAGAAAATGGTGGCAGTCGTCAATCAACTCCGGGAACGGATCGAAATGGCTCGAATAGAACGCCCGGACATTATCGCTGGACGTAGACTGAAAGTTGGCCCAACTGCTTGCATAGGACTGGGCGTTCTATTCGAGTGAAGCAGGTAGCATCTACCATACAACTGAAGTCTGAAACCACAGACAAAGAGGGGATGGGAGGGTGGGGTGGGTGGGGGGGGGGGGAGAGAAAGGGCTGAGGAAAATAAAAGATAGCAATGATAAAAGAGGGGTGGGCCTCAAAAAAAAAAAACAGGAAAAAAAAAAAGAGGGGTGGGCCTCAGAAGCACACCGAAAACAGTACCTGATGACAGTTATGACTTTCGTCACAGGTCACGATAAGAGACTAAGGGCATCGCTCCACTACTCTCGAATTGTGCAAAACGAAAGTCTAAGTCCATCTTCCGCTAGGGGATGGAAAGATACATTGCAGCCATGATTTTTCAAATTTCTGTCTTTTGTGCATGTCGAGAGTAGTGGAGCGACGGAGGCCATGATAAGCATGGCTCCACTACTCTCAAAATGTGCAAAACCCGAGTCAATCTTCCGCTAGGGGATGGAAAGATACATTGCCATGATTTTTCAATTTTTCGTCTTTTGTGCATGTCGAGAGTAGTGGAGCGAGGGAGGCCCTAAGTCATCCCGCATGATGGAATGATTTTGAAACTTTGTTCGCAGAATTGCATTGGCATATTGAGAGACACCGAGCCACGTACTTCTATTTCGATTTGGATTTGGATTTGGATTAGGATTTTGACTTTGATTTTTGATTGGTAAAGGGTACTATAAGCCTTCAATTGTCATACTCAGGAGCTTTGTCATTGGGACACTACAACCGGTTACGTCGAGCACACGTTGTGGTCCCCACCAGTTGACCTCCGTAGCCACCCGCGAGGGACTAGTAGTATTGCGGGCTGCTTGTATCACCCACAACGGTAGTCCCGGTTGATGCTTAACCACCACCACCATCACCGCCGAGGCAATTTTTCGCTCGGGCGGAAAAGAAGCACCAAGCTTCGCTGGCACGTCAGCACAAAGTTTTCCTGTTTTTTTGGTCGGCGATGCCAGCCATCTTGGTCCTGTAGCACTCTTCACCCTATGAATGTGGTGTGGGGCACTGTAGGGCAGTGTAGGCTAAATCAGTGTTTCGTGTTCGCCTGTGAAAAGGTAGTGGTAGTTCAAGCAGGGGGAAAACAACAGAAAAAAAAAGAAAAAAAAGAAAAAAAAAGATTTCAATTGTCGTCAACACGATTTTCAACAGAAAGCAATTCGCACGATAGTGACGATACACATACATGTGCTCTGCCGTAGACAGTGCACACAGATGTGCTGCTCAAAACTTGTGCAAGCAAGAAGCCATGCCGAGGAACAATAAAGAAAAACACCAAGCACACCTTCATGTGGAAGAAATAAGCACATTATGTGAGGCTTTACTCTCGCGGGCGACAGTGTGTGTGCAAATACTAAATACAAAAACTGTGTGAAAATACAAAATACAAAATCTGGATTAGCCTTTTGGGATATTAAATATCATATTATCATATTACAGCATAGCCAAGTAGTTTTTTTTGTCATGAATAGTCCTTTTTTTTCCTCAGTCGAAGCCGGGTAATGGCCCCCGTATCTCAATTTGTTCTGTATTCTCATCGTAAGAGAAAAAAAAAAAAAGGGACACGGGCCCAGGTTCCCACCACGCATTGCTACCCCACATAGATTGGAGTACTGCTCCGGGAAAGCAAAAAAGAAAAAAAAAGAAAAAGAAAAAAGAAGCACATCCCTTCTGCCTCGACCATGCCAATCCATGCCCCTCTGCACACACCAGACACACATCAAAACTCTCAAGAGGCCTTGAACATGCCCATCTATGCCCATCCATGCCCCTGAAGTTCAAGAGGAATTACAACAGTGTCCCTGTTCTGGGTGGTAAGTTGGTACTACTACTCTTGTTAAACCACCAGCACTTGGCAGCATGGTTTTCAAAAAAAAAAAAAAAAAAAAAAAAAAAAAAAAACAGCACTTGCAAAAAGTGAGGCAGTGCATGTGGCAGCCATTGCTACAGTGCCAGGACAGTTCATTTCGAATGAATTTTTGAATCCATGCATGGCCGGAAAGGGATTATTGATGCAAGCATCGCCTTTTAGTGCGGCCCGGCGTGAAGGCTCCATCTGTTGGTGGGGGAGCTGCATCTGGTCTGGAAACGGGATCCAGCGTCCATTTGTACACTTAGTACAGATGAGATGACAGATCACATGAGGCGACAAGTTCTGGCTGGCTCATGCCAGTTGTGGTGGGGGGGAACGCCTCTTCAGCCTGTTTTCGGCCGCCTGATGTCCTTCCTGGCTGGTTCCCCTTTTAAGCCTGTTGCCTCAACCCTGATCCAGATGCCAGCTTATGCTTAAACCCTAAACCCTAGTCCCTAAACCCTGTTTCCCCTCTGCTGGCCCAAGCCAGACCTAAACCCTAGTCCATCATCCCTCTCCCCCCTTCTACTGCACCAACCAACTCCAGTCCACCAAGCACAAAGGAGAGGGGGGGAACGGATTATTGGAATTCTGAGAGGGGAACAGATGGGTCGACTATACTCCCATCATTGTAGCCAACAGAGGCCTAAAGATGGGTGGGGAGACGATTCAAGGTAACTCATGCAGTACCAACCTGTGTTGCTAGCCGGGCTGTGCCCAGGATGCCTCAGATTGGCCC
>BFEA01000161.1:2026647-2037359 GCA_003427395.1 Chara braunii | reverse complement strand
GAGAGAGAGAGAGAGAGAGAGAGAGAGAGAGAGAGAGAGAGAGAGAGAGAGAGAGAGAGAGAGAGAGAGAGAGAGAGAGAGAGAGAGAGCAATAGCGAGAACTTGGGGGGTTAGACCCTCACTGGAAGCTAGTCAGCTTCAATTATACAAACAACAGATGAACAACAACAATTCGACAAGAACGCTTCTGAACATCTCCTGACACCACTACTGTTAGCAACAATTCAACAAACTGACCGTTCTTTTCCTTTTCTTCTTCACTGACTCTCTTTGAGTACCTGACATGCTACCTGCTAATATGATACATGCCTGATCGGGCGATGTATGGGAGCCAAGGATCCGCAAAGTGATGAAAAGGACTCGTATGGACAGTGCAGTGTCAGCCAAGCATCAACCAGCAATGTACATCCAGATACATATGAAAATAGCACAATGTAGCGCAATGGAAGACTCAACGATATGACCTGACCTGTCAGATACTGACGCGACACCCCATCATACACCACACATGTGAGAGAGGGAGGAGGGACCACACACATGGAAGAAAGGTCCCTCCTTGCGCACACACGAAATGAAGATGGAGGCGAGGGAGAAGACCAAGATCGCGATAGCGAAGTCCAAAAATAGTCCCTTGCCGAGTGCCCAATCAATGTCTGCCGCAAAATGTCGAATCAGATCCTGGGCATATGCCCGATGTGACCTCTATCAGTAATCTCTCTCTCTCCGTCTGAAGAAGAAGAAGAAGAAGAAGGAGGTAGGAGGGAGGAGAGATGGAGGTCGAAAAAGAAGAAGAAGATGTTGTCCTCCTCGCTGTCTCACCTGCAGGTGGCGCCTGGTACTGACCGCATATGCGTCGTGTTGTGTGCAGGTCGCCGGCGTGGAGCCCCAGTGATGGCGCCAGGTGAGCTTGCCGAATGCAGGTATGGGCCCCGCCCCTCTGCCTAGCTACGCCTCTACTCTAACGCAGCGCAGCGCTGTCGCATGTGGTGCTGGTCCAGCAGCGTGTCGCCCAAGAAGTGAGCTACTCGAACTGTGTAAGTGCCGAGCTGTAGCCCAGCTATAAGTAGCACTGGGCCTGGCTGGGAGTGCCTCTGATGCTGGCCAAAAACGGCCCACTCGGTCTGGGCCCCTACCGGGCGTCCAGACCATGCTGCTGATGCAGCAAGGAGCAAAAACAAGCCTGGTCTAAAACGGCCCTGCCCCAGGTGTACCCTGCCCAAGGCATAGCCTTGGGAACTGCAAGTCCGAAACGACGTCTGAACAGACAAAAATAGGACAGCAAATAAATAAATAAATGAATGCTGCCTGAAATCGAAACCTGCGGCCTGGGGGCCGCCGTGGGCCTCCAGGGCGCGTGTCCGATGGGCACGTGGCCTGGGGGACCTCAGCAACCGCCGGGCCCCGGGAATGGGGCCCATGTGCAGGCTAAGCATGTAACACCCCCCCCTCCTTACGAAGTCAAGCTGGGTCGAGGGCAAGCTGATCCGAAGGTGGAACCTGGACGCGAGTACGACGTGGAGCCAAAGGTACTGGCTTGCCTTGTAACTTGCATTCGTGACGTGTGAGAACATCGGGTGCTGATGTCTGAAGTTCCGTGCGGGTCAACCCTCGGTTAGTTTTATGGCTACAATAGGCGAAATGTACCAAGTACTCTATTGGCCTGTTGCCGTAGCATCGCCGGGAAATGATGTCGCCAACCTCTTAAAAACCGTCCACAGAGGGTGGGTCTTGCGATCGTCGCCTGGGAAAGTCGCCGTGTTCCGCTGGAGTGAACAACGCTAACTTAGAACAATGGAAGACCGGGTAGACGGGCAAGTGGGCGGGCACCTGAATGACAAATGAAGGTCCTTCCGGTGCATCCCCAGCGGGTGCCACAAAGGGCCAGGGCCCCATCCATTTCGGAAGGAGCTTGCGAGAGAGATCTTGCTCGGGGCTGAACTCCGCGACGGAGACCCATCCGAGGTCGCCGGTGCGGAACGGACAAGGAAGACACTGGTGTTTGGCCTGTTGGCACATATGTTGCTGTGTCTTCGACATCTGGTTGCGTGCCTTGACAAGAAGCTCTTGCATCCGATGAATGAAGAGGAGATGGTCATCGCTCTCGGCCGCCCGTGGGATAATCGTGTCCAACGGAGAAGTGACCGTCGAGCCATGATCGAACTCAAAGGGCAAAATCTCGATAGCCAGATGAATGGATGAGTTGTATGCCAACTCGACATCGGATAACTGCTCAACCCAATCCTTTTGGTCGGGATGGATGAGAGTGCGAAGGAAAACCTGTGCGGTCTGATGCGCCCTCTCATTTTGGCCATCGATTTGGGGATGGTGAGCCAAAATCGACTTGAGAGATGAGCCCCATCGTTTGATGAGCGCCAACCAAAAATTGGACATGAACCGAGTGTCGCGGTCGCAAACGGTTTCCTTGAGGTAACCCTTGGTTCGCATCCAACCGGCGTAAAGAACCTCGGCCACCTCCGGTGCCTTGGCGTGATAGTGGCAGGGCAAAAACATGGCACACTTGGTAAGTCGGTCGAGCACCGTGAGAATCCCATCCACACTGGTCTTGTGCTTGGGGAATGACCCGGTAATATCCATGGCAATCACTTCCCTTTGACACAAGGGGACCGGTAATGGTCGCAACTCACCGTATGGACGATGATTGCGGGATTTGTAACGTCCGCAAACCTCGCATAACTCGGAATAGAGTGTGACGTCGTTGAGAAGACTGGGCCACCAAAAGGGCTCGCGAAGTCGGCCAATCGTACAATTGAGTCCAAAGTGTCCGGTGGCCGGAGCGTCGAGGAATTCACCAAGAAGCCGCGTGCACAAGTTTGAATCTCTTGGCACGCAAAGGAGATCCTTCCCTCACGAGTGGACCAGCAAATATCTCTCTTGGATCCGATAGTGCAATGACGCTGGATTGGGAGAGGAACAATTCGCGTATTTGTCGCTAAACTCGAGGTCGGCTTGGTAGCCGCGAATAAAGATGTCCCGCAAGTCATCGTCGATCTCGAAAGTCGAGTAGATTGCGGTACAATGGTCCGAACACCGTGAAAGAGCATCCGCAAAATGGTCTGACTTTCCCGGAATGCGGTCGGGAAAGAAGTCAAACAGGGGATGGTGCTATTGATAGTGTCTTGGGTCTTGTAGAAGACCAACGAATTGTTATCCGTTACCCATCGGAATTATCGTCGACCGAGAAGAAAATGCCGCTAGTGCTTGAGCGCGTGTACGAAGGCCAAAAACTCCCTTCTGTGCATCGTCAATCAAGTGCACGGCGGGCACTTTCTTGTTAAAGCACTCGACCACGTGCCATTCCATGCCATCGTGTTGCTCAGGACGACACCAATGTCATAGCTGGACGCATTGGTAGTGACACGCGTCGGCAAAAGCAAGTCGTAGATACGCAACACCTCCATGGATAGCAACACGGCTTTGAGAGCCATGAAGGCAGCCCACACATCGTCGTCGAAGTTAAATGGTTGGTCCTCGCATTGAAGCTTGGATAAATGGGTTGCGATCTTCGAATATCCCTTGATGAAGCGTTGATAGTAGCCAACTAAGCCAAGAAAGGAACGGACATTCGTGACGTTCTTCGACTCCGGGCACTCTCGGATGGCTTGAATCTTGTCCAATAACGGACTGACGCCCTCCAGTGTGACAAAATGACCAAAGTACTCAACTCTTGACGCATGAATTCTCACTTGTCACGGTTGGGTTTGTATTTGGCGCGGTGGAGCATCTCCAACACATGTCGAAGGTGCTCTAGATGGTCCTCCAAGGTCCGGCTATAGACGAGAATGTCGTTCAAGTAGACCAGCACAAACCAGTCCAACATAATGCGGAACTCGTTGGTCAGCCACTTGAAAAATCGCCGGGGCATTGGTGAGGCCAAAAGGCATAACGACCCACTCAAAATGCCCGTACCGCATCTTGAACGTGGATTTGTAACGATCTTGCGGACATATCGAAGGGAAAATTTTTGAAATGCCCCTGAAGTTTGCGTTTATTTGCGGCATGCCCCTGTGAAGGCCGACTTACCCTGTTATGCCCCTCGGGCCTCTGAAATTTTCCGCAGGCCCCTGTCAGCATGGGGCGTAACTTTCCAATATGCCCTTACTGGACCGCTGGTGGCGATTCGTCGGTCCGTCCTTGAAATGCCCTCACGAGGGGCACGCATCTTTCTGTGATGGCCTTGCAGCAGTGGGGACAGGAATTCGAACTCGAAAATGGTAGGTATTGCACGTGCCGCCAGGGAAAAATGGTACCACAGCCAGTCGTCAAGTTCGCCGCGCCATGGATAGCTGCTCCCTCCTCCTCCACCCATGCTCATCGCCCTCCTCCCTCCTCCTCCATCCATGCTCGTCGCTCTCCTCTCTTCTCCTCCAGCCTCCATCCTCTATCCTTGTCCATAGTCGTAGTCCTTGTCTTCCCTACTCCTCTTCCCTCCTCTTCCCTCGTTCTCCCTCCTCCAACTTTCTCCTTGTCAACCCTCCCTCTCCTCCTCCTCCTCTATTGTCGGCTCCTAACCTAACCATCACCATGGCCATCTTCTTGTCATCATCGCCCGTGCACACGCGCGCGTTTGTATGTGTGTGTGTGTGTGTGTGTGTGTGTGTGTGTGTGTGTGTGTTGTGTGTGTGTTGTGTGTGTGTGTGTGTGTGTTCACATCATCTTTTCGTTTACTTGTTGGTTGGACAGGTGGTATATAATGACGAATCGAAGGTGTTTGTCACTCATTTTTCAGTCATTTGGTGTGTGTGTGTGTGTGTGTGTGTGTGTGTGTGTGTGTGTGTGTGTGCCATCTTTTCGTTTACTCGTTTGTTGGACAGGTGGTTTACACAAGTGGTTAATGGGGACCCCCACTTAATGGGGTGTTGGTTAACCTTTTCTCCACGTGGTTTATGATGACGAATCGAATGTCCTCCCTACTCCTCTTCCCTCCTTTCCCCTCATTCCTCCCTCGTTCGTCATCGTCATAGTCCTTGTCCTCCCTACTCCTCTTCCCCCCTCTTCCCTCCTCTTCCCTCGTATGGACTGCGAGTGTCAACAAGGGCGACAGGGGCTTGCTGGAAAGATGGACGGTACCGGTAAGGGCATATGGGAAACTTTTCCGGTGGTTCTCAACAGGCAGCTGGTAGGGGCATACTGAAAATTTGGTACCGGTACAGGTAGGGGCATATGAAACATGTTTGAGGCCCAAACGATGCCAGGGGTTTTCTGGAAACATCATTGGTCGTCAGAGGGGCGCGACAAGGTAAGTCGGCCATCAGAGGGGCACACCGCAAATAAACGCAAACTTCAGGGGCATTTCAAAAATTTTCCCCATATCGAAATCTGATGATAGCCCTACTTCAAGTCCAACTTCGAAAAAAAATTTGCACCGCCCAAACTCTCGAGAAGATCGTCAATGCGGGAAAAACGTCCCACATTCTTGACGGGTTGTGCGTTGAGCTTGCAGTAGTCGATGCACAAGCGGAAATCCTTGTTCTTCTTCTGTACGAAGAGCACTGGTGCACCATATGGTGAACTACTAGGGCGGATCCAACCCTTGTCCAACAGATCCTCGAGTTATGAATGGAGGACCACAAACTTTTCCTCGCTCATGCGATAGATACAGCCTTTCAACGGCACGGCACCGGCCTCAAGAATGATCTCATGGGAGATTGGTCGATTCGGCACCACACCAGTAGGTGACTTGAAGATGTCGGCGAACTTGTCCAGCAACCGCACCACTCGGGGGTCCGAAGACAAGTCCGTAGGTGAAGATTCGATCGCCGTGACGATCCGAAGAAAACAAAGGCCTATCTCGCTGGTCCGCTCGTAAGCGCAAGTGGCCCGAAAAAACTTGGCCGTCACAACTTGGCGCTAGATTGAAGGGTGCGAAAGAGGAATAGTACACGACACCTCAACACCAAAGGCACGCGAATGGTAAATGTCTGCCGATGGAAGTTGACCGTGTGATCCGCACTTGCAAGCCAAGGCATCCCCAAGATGATGTCGAAGTCCATGTCCAAGATGTCAAACGTCACCTGTTCACATGCATGAGGTGCGAAGTAAACCGACATGTCTTTTATGTAGCGATCGATAAGTTGTTGCGTCCGACCGTCATCCAACTCGATCGCTGTCAGGTTTGGCTTCCTTTGAACTTGTGCGCCAAGGCCGTCCCTTTGGATAAAAGATTGGCTGATGAAATTGAGAGTCGTAAGCTATCCAGCGAAGTGTTGCAAGACGCTTGCCCAACTTGGATGCGGACATAAAGGAGCGGTGCGTTGTTGTCATCGTACCGCTGCATGCGAAACTCTCAGGCCACCTTGCTAACATACGCAAGGATGTCCCCCACTGCAGCTTCATCATCCGTCGGTGAAGATGGTGGTGCATAGAAGGCTAAGTATGTAAGGAGGTGGGCGCATAATGCTGCGCATTGCAGTCCCAGTAAGCAGCCTGTGGAAGGGAGAGGAAGCCAGGCAAAATCCTCGGACGTCAACGGGTCCAAGACCTTTATGTTGAACTCGTGCGTCGAATCCCTTAAAAAACCACTTAAAGAGGATAAATTGTCGCTGCTTCCGAACGGAGAAGAAACCGCACACACATCTTGTCCTTGAGCGTGAAACCCAGCGAAGGAACAAGCGGGCAGCATATCCCTCAAAAGAATGTAAGAGAGGACTGTTGACTTCCCCATGTGCCTCATAATGAAGAGTGGTCGCTCGCGAAGCAACCGATTCGGAAGGCGTCGAGAGTGCAGCCGTATCACTCTCGGCGGTGCTCACTTTCCCAAAGGGAATCTGCCTTTGACTGGCGCGGGGCACTTGGCAATGTTGTGCACTGGCCTGTTGCACCACATACAGTATCAGTACTTTGTACGGATGCGGTAGACGCTTTCCGGGATACCGTAATGTGTCCAAGGCTCTTGAGCTGCTGGCCCGGTCCCGAGGGATGAACTGTTGTGTATCTTCGATTTGCCGCGTCCTCGACCTTTGGCGGGGTGGCCACCATCCCGGGAGGCTGCCAATCGGTCTGCTTCATCAAACAGCTGCTCACTTGTGTTGAGCGTCTCCGCAACCTGCGTCAAGGCGTTCTGCAACACCGGACAGCACCTCATGATGAAGAAGTGCTTGATGCCTATAAAGGTCATCGGCAAGTTGGGTGTGGACACGAAGCGTTGGTACTCGGTTATCCAATCCCCGCTTGGCAGGTTGTTCTAATAGAACCTTTGAAGTTTCTCGGCAGCCTGAAGCTCGGGCGACTCCACTTGGAACAGCTTATGCCATGGTGCCTTGAGATCAGGCCAACTGATCTGTGCATGCAGCTCAGAGAGGCGACGTTGTGCGTGGACAACATATGGTCCAGCCATGCTTGGGACGCGCCCCCTGATCGGGAGTACAAGTACGCGTGTCGGTTGGCGTCGCGGACCTTGTGGATGTCCAGCTTTAGTTCAAACTGGCGCCACCAAGCTATCGGTTCCGTCTTCGTGGCGTCACAAAAGATCGGCACGCCATCAAACTTCGGGATGCTCTCGTGGCTGCGGCGGCGCAAATCTGCTGGTCAATCCGCTGATTTGTCGCTAGAGCGCCGTCCTTGAGCGTCCCGACGTCAACTTCCAAGACGTTGACGCGATCCGCCAAGTTGGAGGGTCCGGCGATGGTGGCTGCTGCAGGCTGCTGTTTCAGCCTGCATACTCGGCCAAGCAGGTCGGCGATAAGCTGAGCCTGCTTCTTGACCAAGGTGTCCACGCAGAGGATGTCCTCCTGCTGCGCTGTGCAAGTGGCGGCCAAGTCAGCCACCTGCTCAAACGCAATTGCCAGGCCGCGCACAGCAATGGGGTCATCCTCCCCTTCGGCAGCCACTGCCCGTTTGCCGGCAATCACCTCGAGGTCCCCCTCGGATTCAAAAAGTTTATCTCGGCGTAGTCGATGGCGTTTGTCTGCAGCCTTCCTTGCTGCGTCGGCGTCCTCCTGTTGCTGCTACTCAGCGAGGCGACGCTGTTCTTCTACCTCCTCGTCCCTCTTCTTTCGTGCGGGTGTGGCCACCGCTGCCCATTGCTTGAATCCCTCCATCATGATCAGCATGCGGGCCTCACAGGCCTCGGGTGTCTCGCCTTGCTGCTGCTCCATGCCGCTTGTCTGTGAGCGGGCGAGCACTGGCAGATACCGCCGGAGACTGATGTGGCCTGCTCTGATGTGGCGACTTACCAATGCTGCAGGTGAGGACAGGCGGGAGGAAGATAAGTATAGAAGAAGGTTGAACAGCAGGGATGGGGTGGGTGGGAACACTGATCACCCAGATAAGGAGCCACTAATCAAATTGGGAAAAGTTTGAACTTTGCTGGTTTAATAACAATAATTTCGAAAAAAAATAAAAGAAATCGAAATTGCAAGTTCGGCAGGCCTCCCAATCCCCAGTAAGAAATCCAAAGAAAATAAAATAAAATTTCGAATTTCAGAATGCAAACGATTTAATAACAAAGAATATTTTGGAACTGCAAAAATAAAAAATATTTGTGAGTCCCGTTAATTCCGAATTAAAAAAATAATATTCCGGATTAATTCCAGATGAAAGTATGCGCAGCAAGTTGCTATATCGGGCACAGAATCCCGAAACTGTACTCCAAACGAGAGATTTTTCACAAAAGGTAAAATTCGGAATAAGAAATAACAATTTTTTTTTCAAAATTCAGGAATATGAAACGGTTTTCACCTTTGCAGTAGCAGATGCAGATCCCAGGGCTCGATCCCTAGTCCTTACCCTACCGTGTACAGTACCTGTGTAGACCCCGAGCGTTGAACCCGTGACCTGTGTATTCGTAAGCAACTGGTAGGCTGTCATAGGTCCGTAGGTTGTAGGGGTTCGATCTGTAGGTCTGTCGAACAAGAGTCTTAGTGAAGTCTAGAAGTCTTAGCTGTAGTCTTCTAGAAGGTCGGCAAGTGGGCAAGTGGGCAAGTGGTGAGCCAAGTGGTGGACTAAATGCAGTACGATTGCAGTACGACCTCAGTAGGTTAGCAGTGAGTCCCCAAGCAGTCAGCGGTGCAGTCCAGCCAGTCCCAGTCCAGTCCAGCAAGTACCATGAGGGACTGTGTGCACCATGGGCCGAGGGAAACGGGCAGACCAACGAGCTTCAGAAGTATAAATCAAGAGGCAGTGCCCAGCCATTCATTCATTCCTGCGTGAGCCATGCCGAAGCGCTGCCACAGCGTCTTGTGCAAGGAGGTCTGCAGTGAGCCCGAAGCTGAAGTGGGCGAGAGAGGAGCGTAGCATAGCGATAGGGTAGTTGCGGCCATAGCCGCCATAGCCGCCATAGCTAGAGTTAGTGTGTAGCGTGTGTGTGTGTGTGAGTGCAGAGTAACGCATGTGGGATATCCAGGGTGATCCGGTGTATGCGAACATAGAGTTGTTTGGGCGCTGAGTCGCCATAGCCATTGAAAGTGAACTCGTGTCTGGGTTGCCATATCTCTGAGTTCTGAAGTGGGCGCATGTCGCCAGTTTGCTGCGCTACTGTTTGCATGCATGTAAAGTGTGAATGAAAGCGAGTCTGATTGCATTGGTATCGGAGCTGGTACCCGCTATTCCATGCGTGCCGTCGTGAGCAGGGAGTGATGCGCCATAGCTGAGGTGGGTGCCAAGAGAAGAAGTCCGCCATGGCGGACCCGGAGGTTGGAGAAGCCGCCGCGCACCTGCAGAGAAGACCACGACGAAGAAGAAGACCGAGAGAGAGCGGAGAGAGAAAGGTTGAGCGATACAAGATTGGGTTACTACGTACCTGCTGCGCTGGAGATACTGCTACGGCGAGAGAGAGAGAGAGAGAGAGAGAGAGAGAGAGAGAGAGAGAGAGAGAGAGAGGAGCGATTCAGTTTGGCTGTTACGTACCTGTGAAGTGCAATCCTGTGAAGAAAGAAGAAGGCGGCCATAGCCGCAGAGCTTGACCACGGAGTGACGAAGGAGGGAGAGAGAGTGGACACAGGGAGAGACTGAGAAGGGAGAGAGAAGCCATATCCGAGGAGAGGAAGAGAGAGAGACGATTAAAAAAAAAAAAAAAAAAAGACAGTCAGGGTGAAGAAGGAAGAGGCGAGGTGAAGAGAAGGAAGGTGAAGGGTGGCGACGAAGGTGAAGTCGACCGCCATAGCCGGGAAGTTGACCGGAGGCGTTGGCCAGGGTTGACTGGCGTTGACCGGGAGTTGACCGGGTTGACCGGGGGTTGACTGCAGCATTGACCGAGCGTTGACCAAGGCATTGACCAAGACCGTTGACCACGAGTTGACCAAGCTGGAACCGGTATAATCTCGCCAAGCCTTCAGCCTATCCCTCGCCGTATGGATGTGCACATACCCTGTGGTACTTGCTGAGTCCAGTCTGTCTGTCTCTTCTTTCTGCATTGAGTCTCTTCTGTCCAGGTGATCCTAACCCTTAAGGAGCATTGGCCGCGGGGGGAGGCCGGTGGTCCGCTGCGCGCCGGAATCGGGTTCATCTTTTGATGTGGGCCGGGGGATGAAGGCGATGGAGGGAGCGGCTATGTGCAGAGCGGTGCGCGTACCGAATTGTTCACAGCGTGCCAAAGACCAAAAGAGCACGCCCACAAGGTCGTGCGGCGGCGAGCGTCGATAAGAGGGAACATCTCGAAGTGCCCGCCGTCGGATAGCAAGAACGCGTCGTTTTCCTTTTTTCTTTTCTTTTTATTTCGTTTTTCACTCGCTTTTCTTTTGGTTTCTTTTTTTTTT
>BFEA01000161.1:2000716-2021941 GCA_003427395.1 Chara braunii | reverse complement strand
GGGCATTGACCGCACCGCCCGCACCGCGGGCGCTTAGCTAGTAGTACTCTGTGGATGAAGGATAGGCCTTGTTGACCGAACCCTTGCCAGATCAAGTAGGGCTAAAGACTGTGTCTGACGACTGGACTGTCCCGGAGGCCTAACCCTCCCAAGGACCGGTACAGACCGGCGGGCTGCTCGGTGTGGCACAGTAGGCCCGAAAGGTTGAGTTGTGGGCTGCGCAACAGGCAGTCTAAGTGTTGACAGACCTGCTGATCGCGTCGTCATGTTTGCGACGTTAAATAATTCCTGAGGAGCTACGGGGGATCTCCATAAATGCCTCCTGATCAACAACAGGTGTAGTAGTGACAGCCTTAGAGTAGGTCTAGGCTAGAGACCCTAGTTGATAGGATCCCTGTCCGGATTCTATGAGTCTTAGATTGAGTCACTCAGTTGTCAGTCAGGGGTACGAGTCTAAGTGCTAAGGTTTGGAACCGCTAATCCGGTTGTGCACTAATCACCATGGTTGACACCCGTAGTGGGAAAAACACTAGCCCCTATACCCAGAAGCAACAAGAGAAGATGACCGCCTTAGTGAGAGAGAATAAAGAAAGGAAAGAGCTCCTGAAGCAGGCGAAGTTGAAAGCAATCGCAGAGGAGCAGGCGGCAAAAATAAAAAAACTGGAGGAGGAGATGGAGGAGAAAAAAAAGGCTGCCGAGGTAGAAGCAACAGCCGAAGCAGAAGAGGAGAGAAAACGCAGGGAAGTAAAAGGGGAGAGTAGTGGCACGACGAACGAGGATGCAGCGATGGAGAAGAAGATCAGTGAGTAGGTTGCTAACTTATCGTTGGCGGAAGACGAGGAGGCACAGTTATATGTGCCACAGGATGAGAAGGAAGCGTTAGCCAGTGCGCTAGCAACAATCGAGGACCCCCTGGAACAACAAGAAGCAGAGGAGGAGAATAAGTTGGAGTGGAAACTGAGGATGAACAGGGAAAAAAAGAGAAGGAGAGAGGAAGTTAATAGGTTGACCGCGGAGGTGGCAAAGGTGAGAGACTGCAGACAAGAGGTGCAGGCGCACGCAGACATTTTCTGCCAAAATGGATAAGATGTCAGGGTACTTGGAAGTGTTGAGTGAGGCTTGGATGGAGGAGCGCAAAGCCAACTGGGGTCACGATGTGGCCCTGAGTGCCATGCGGTCAGGATTCCGGGATTTTGCGCGCGACATGGTCACCCACGTTGGGGGCGAAGTTAGGCGGTTAAGAGAGAACGTGGGAAGTTTTGTGAGGGCGCCACTGAGGGTGCCAAAGCAGTTGCCGCTGTTGAAAGTGAGGCCAGGCCCCGTAAAACGCCCGTCAAGCTTAAGTTCCCAGACGCATATGGTGAGAAGGAGGAGGAGAATTTTTATAACTGGGAGTCGAGCGTCAATAGTTATGTGTATTTACAGCACATCCTGACTGAGAAGCAAGTCCTCGTCGCCTTCCAGGCCCTCAAAGATGAAGCGGCCAGTTTTGCTAGATCCCTTGCACGCGCAACCGATTGTGAAAACAACCTGGTTGCATATTCCAAGATCAACCCCCTTCCTCAATTCTTCAAACTACTGCGAGAAAGGTTTGCTGACCCAACGAGAGGCGTGAGGACCTCTGATAAGTTACAGACCATCCACTCGCGACAGTGGAGGAGTGCAAGAGCACTCAAAGCTGTCATGGACGACTTGGTAGCCGTCCCAGACCACGGGGTCACTGAGACCCAACTGGTCCAATTGTTTTATCGTGCCATGCCAGAGCCCCTGCATGGGCATTTCTTTGATAAGTCTCAACAGACCGACATCACATATGATGTGTTGAGCAGAGAAGTGGTCCTGTTTGAGTCAAAGTCCATGCCAGTTTCCACTTTCTGGCATAAGGACTTGGATAAGGGGAAGAAGTGAAAAGGTCGTACCATCTCTGGCCAAGTAAGGGTCAAGGATCACATGATCCTTACTTTAGAAGAAGGTGGTACAGATGAAGTCCCCTACAGTGAGATCGAGTGGGGGTTAGAGGAGGAGGACAGCAGCGTAGGGCAGGGGAGGTCCTATGCGCCTGTCGCGGCTGGAGGGAGGCCGCAAGGTAGAGGAGGAGGCCAGGGCCAAAGGGGCCAGGCCACGGGAGGCCGAAGACCGGGCGCACAGGGGGTTGGCGGACAAGGGAACCGCCAAGTGGGAGGTAGGGGTCAAGGTCCCCCGCCAAATCGTCAAGGTTCTTGTCGGTCCCTGCAGCGACGAGGTGGAAGGCCACCTCAAGGAGGATGGCACCCAGGCTTGCCGCAGGGCAGGCCATGGAAAGATCTGGGCTTGGGCCAACGCGTATGGCAGGAACGCGTGGACTTGGGTCAGTGCGTGTTTTGTGGTGACCCGGCCCATGTAATTAAATTTTGTCCTAAGTATAGACAGGCCCGATGGGCTGCCTAACAGTCAAAAGGCAGCCGCTAGTAGGGGTCGCAACTGCCTCTACTTCAAGACCATGTGGGGAAGCGAGAGCGCGCGTACAGGAAACTCCCAAACCACATGAGCCTATGGAAGAGGTTGCAGGCCAGTGCCTAGCTAGCTGTCCAGAGACTGCTTGTGTTAGCGTCTCTCTACGCACTTCCCTCACAGGCGTGGCAGGAGAGTTGAAGGAGAGAATGCCGGCCTGGGCCAAAATGAAGAAGGAGAGTAAGGGACAACTAATCCTAGTTGATGTAGAAGTTTTCAGTCGTAATGTAGGGGCCCTTATAGATTCAGGGGCTACCCGTAGTTATATTAGCCGTACAACGCTGAAGAAGCTGCGACTATGATTGAAAGTCCAAAAGTTGGCAGACCCCATAGTCAGTGTCCTCGCAGACAACCGCTCGATGCGAATTGAGGACTACGTAGAGGGAGTCCAGGCGTACCTCCGCCTAGAGAAAGATGGGAAGGTGGAGAAAGTTCTCCATTCCCTGACTCTCCTCATTCAGGATAACCTTCCTTTAGACATAGTCTTAGGAATGGATTGGGGAGAGGCAGCAGTGGCCACACTCCATTTGAGAGAACATGAGTGTAGGCTCCCTAGTTCGTCAGGCGAGGTTAAAACTGGTCGCCTGTTTAATGTGTCAGGTGTAGACAATACTCTAACACATTGTTGTCTCAGTGCTCCCGTGTTCGCGCGATTCGTAGCAGTTAGAGGATCAGGTCTTTGTAGTATATGTCAGACCTGTCACTGAGCCTAAGGAAGAAGTTAGTTCCACAGATCCAACCATTGTCAAGCCGCTGGAGGAGTTCAAAGACTTATCTGAGCCGCTGACAGGAGTAGTGTCGCGGCCAATCCAGCACAGGATAGAGATAGAGTCTGACAGTCGAACTCCTAAGGGAGCAATCTACAGGATGTCCCCGAGAGAGTTAAAGGAGCTGCGCAAGCAGTTAGACGAGCTCCTTGAGAAAGGTTGGATCAGGCCCAGTTCATCTCCTTTTGGAGCACCAATTTTGTTTGTCCCCAAAAAGGAAGGAGAGTTGCGTATGTGCATAGACTATAGGGGGTTGAATGCCATTACAGTGAAGAATGTTGAGCCGCTGCCCAGGATTGTCTCTCTTAGATCAGGTGCAGGGTTGCAAGTATTTCTCAAAGATGGATTTGAAGTCCGGTTATCATCAGATAGAGGTCCATCCTGATGATCAGTACAAGACTGCAATCCGGACTAGGTACGGACATTACGAGTTTATAGTGATGCCCTTTGGACTGGCCAACGCGCCAGCCACATTTCAGCGTTGCATGAATGATCTGTTTAGACCTTGGTTGGATAGGTTCGTCGTAGTCTACTTAGATGACATCCTAGTATTCAGTAGGACCCTCCAGGAGCACCAGGGTCATTTGAGGCAGGTCTTGGAGAAGCTCAGGGAAGCTAACTTCAAGATTAACGCAAAGAAGTGCGAGTGGGCCAAGACACAAGTCCTGTACTTGGGCCACGTGTTAGATGGAGATGGCATTAAGCCAGCGGACAGCAAGATAGCGGCAATTAGAGACTGGCCGACGCCCCGCACATTGACAGAATTGCGGTCGTTCTTAGGCCTAGCTAACTACTATAGAAAGTTTGTGAGGAACTTTTCTACTATCGCCGCTCCTTTGCGCAGGTTGCTTAAGAAAGAGGCAATCTGGCAATGGGATAAAGATTGTACGTCTGCGCTTAAGAAGTTAAAGCGCGCGTTAATAGAGTACCCTGTCCTCAAAGTAGCAGATCCGTCTTTGCCATTTGTCGTCACCACGGACGCGAGTCAGTATGGGATAGGCGCCGTGTTACAGCAAGACGACGACAATGGCTATAAACCCGTAGAGTTCATGTCAGCGAGGATGCCCTCAGAGAAGGTTGCTACCTCGATGTACGAGCGGGAACTCAATGCTCTCAGGCAGGCTTTAGAGCACTGGAAGCATTACCTGCTTGGGAGGCATTTCAAAGTGTATTCTGACCATAAAACTCTTTGATGGTTAAAGACCCAGGCCAAAATGACACCTAAGTTGACTAGGTGGGCCGCTGAGATAAACCAGTATGACTTTGAGCTCAAATTGGTCAAAGGCAAGTACAATGTAGTTGCGGATGCTCTAAGTAGGAGATCAGACTACTTCGGAGCTGTAGTACACTATCTGGATATAGGGAAGGACATGCAAGAGAAAGTTAGACAGGCGTATGCGTAGGACCCTATCTATAGTGACCTCCTCAAAAGAGTTAAGGAGGCCTCAGAGACCGAACCAGACTACCGCACTACTGAAGGACTATTGTTTGAGAAGACTAATGTAGTAGACCGCCTGTGCATTCCCAACAGTGAGGAGATCCATACCCTAATCCTAGGGTAATGCCATGACGCATAGGGACACTTCGGTTGGCAGAAGACTTTAGCCAATCTGATGTGTGCATATACTTGGCCAAGAATGAAAGTTGACTGCATAGAGTATGTTCGCAGTTGCAAAGTTTGCCAAAGGAACAAGACCACTACGAGTGCTCCTCTAGGTCTTCTCAGACCCTTGCCTATCCCAGACCAACCTGGAGATTCAGTCTCCATTGACTTCATGGATGCCGGTGTCGGGAGTAGACACGGCAAGAGCCAAGTCATGATCATAGTTGATAGATTCAGTAAATATGCAGTTTTTGTTCCTTTGCCTGCAGAGGCACGTACGAAGTTAGTCATTCAGAAGTTTTTTTATCATTGGATTAGTGATCACGGGGTTCCGCTGTCTATAGTTAGTGATAGAGACACCAGATTCACGAGTCAGAACTGGCAGGAACTAATGAGAGTCTATGGATCAAAGTTGCTGATGTCATCTGACCGTCATCCAGAGACTAACGGTCAGACAGAACAGATGAACAAGATCCTGCAACAAGTTCTGCGCATGTATATTAGACCCGATCAAGTTAATTGGGACGAGATGTTTCCCAAGGTAGCCAGCGCATACAATAATAGCGTGCATTTGTCTACCTGTCGCACTCCCAACGAGTTACACAAGTCCTTTAGACCCCGCAAAACATTTGAATGACTACCCGGGATCAGATTCACAGGCTACCACCCGGTACCAGGGAGTTCGCGATACAACACGAGAAAGAGCTAGCAACTGTTGTTGAAAACCTCAAGAAGGCCCAACACCGAATAATAGAACAGGCTAATAAGCACTGTCGCCCATCGCAGTTTCAGGTAGGTGACCTGGTCTGGGTAAAGTCTAAAGAGTTTGCACCTGAGGAGAACATCTCGCATAAGTTATTGCCTGTATATAGAGGACCGTGGCCGGTTCTAGAAGTCAAGGGCGGAGAGGATGGACCGTCCTACACTATAGAGATTCTAGCACACCTTCACACCTACCCTGTGTTCCATGCTTCAAAGTTGTTGCCGTGTGTCACACAACAGAAAAATTCCCATGAGAAATGGAAGTTGAAAAAACATTCCATAAAAAAAAATCCTTCATATTGATAAATTATAATTCCAATGTTAGTCCAATTCTAAAATTTTCAGTTTTATTTAACAAGTTCCAGTTTAAATATGAGTTTTCCCTTCCAACTACATTTATTTGTTCAAGATGGAATGAAAGTCTAGACGAGTTTATGAAAAATTTTAATTAAACTTTCATTCTTTTACAAGAAATATCTTATAATTTGGATTGGATTAACCTATTTATGAATGAAAATCCTTACTTAGAATGACAGTTCAATTAAAATATTTCATGAACTCATGCAGACTTTCATTCCATCTCTAGCATGCAGTTCAAATAAGAAGGAATTCCCCATTCTTGGAAGGAAAGTTTTTAAGTAAGACGGAAACAAATTAAATTGGAATGACATTTTTTAAGATGGAATGAAAATTTAAAATTTAGAATGTAATTTTATTATAGAATGATTATTTAATTTTGGGAAATTTTTCTGTTGCAAGTCAACAGTTCCCTTCAAGAAGATCCATGATCCCTCCGGATATGGATGGAAGATATGACGTTGAAGGCATTGTAGATGAAGATGTGCTTAGGACAGGAGGTAGAGGTTGTCCACCGAAACAGTATAAAGTCCGGTTGCTTATCAGAAACCGGAAGACGACCGCTGGTTTACCAGAACAGAACTTCTAGAAACAGCTCCCGATATAGTTAGAGTCTATGAGAGTGATAAGAACGGTAAAGGTTCTGCCTTGGACTAAGATATTCTCGGAGGACCTCAAATTTAGGACGGCGGGAGTGAAACGGTTTTCACCTTTGCAGTAGCAGATGCAGATCCCCGGGCTCGATCCCTAGTCCTTACCCTACCGTGTACAATATCTGTGTAGACCCTGAGAGTTGAACCCGTGACCTGTGTATTTGTAAGCAACTGGTAGGCTGTCATAGGTCCGTAGGTTGTAGGGGTTCGATCTGTAGGTCTGTCGAACAAAAGTCTTAGTGAAGTCTAGAAGTCTTAGATGTAGTCTTCTAGAAGGTCGACAAGGGGGCAAGTGGGCAAGTGGTGAGCCAAGTGGTGGACTAACTGCAATACGATTGCAGTACGACCTCAGTAGGTTAGCAGTGAGTCCCCGAGCAGTCAGCGGTGCAGTCTAGTCAGTCCCAGTCCAGTCCAGCAAGTACCATGAGGGACTGTGTGCACCATGGGCCGAGGGAAAGGGGCAGACCAACGAGCTTCAGAAGTATAAATCAAGAGGCAGCGCCCAACCATTCATTCATTCCTGCGTGAGCCATGTGAAAGTGCTGTCGAGCGCATCGGTCCTGCACGGGGATCCTCCCGGCCGCGTCACGCAGGATTATGCAGGACGTGTCGCGGAGAGCGTTTGCCGCTCCGACCGAGTGCGCCAGCCGACAGGGTCACGCGAGGCACCGCTTACCTCCACATGCGGGAGCTGTCACCATCCCTTAGGTGGGCGTATCCCCGTCGAGCTACTGAACCACATGCGAAGGCTTTTCGTATGGAATTGCAGAGGTGGCCCAGCCGAGGGCGTTTCTCGTTCGCTGTAGCATAGGGGGTACGCGCGGTCGAACGCCCAAAATCGAACCCGCACGCGAATCGACGTTCTGGGGGGCTGACGACACCATAGTGCTCCTAGTCCCTTCAGTATCCGGCCCATAACTCAATGCAGCAAGAATCAGATAGGTATCGTGCGCTGAATTTCTTTATAAGTACCGATCGAGCGCATGACCTCATCACATCACCCAGCCATCCAGGCATACACAAGCAGTCGTGCGGATGGGGTACTATGTAGTACTCGTAGCCTCGCGGCCCTTGATAATCTCGAGGGTCGCGTTCTCGGCTGACAACGCGCCTTGAGGGTTAATCTCTCGACGCTGGACAACCGCCAAGTGTGGTTGAAGACCACACCCTCTTCTGCACCCTGTGCAGAGAGGTTGAGTAGACAGCTTCCAGCTGTCGTGGCGACCAGAGATCAAGGGGTTTGACTTTGACGGTTGCCACAGACTGCAACGTCCACCCATAATGACTCTAAAAAGTAAAAGGTAAAAGAGGATCCTCCTTTTCTCTCAATGCAAAACTTACTTAATCACTATGTACGGCCTCAATGGGTCGAGCAAACACAAGAAACATGATATAGAGGTAGGAGACGATCACTCTCACAATCACGATGCGGCTTCCCTCAAATATATATATAAACATATATAATCATACGCAAAACCAAGTCCGGACTTCAATTCACAGAACACATGTAATCACATCAAAGATCCACATCAACAGAGCACATACTACACGGGGTCAACTTCAACCATTCTTTGCGCTCACACCCCTTGCTTTAACCATACAAGCCTCACTCTTTGTGCAACTCTCAAAATAAAATACTCAACGTCTTTATTAAATGACCATTCAATTAAAGTCCGGTTAAAAATAGAACAAAACAACACAAAACACAGGGCTAAAGCCTTTAGGTTGAGTAGCAAGAGTGGATTAGAGTTGAGCCGGAAACCGACCTGTTATCCAAGGATAATTGAAAAGTGATTCTTGTAGGATCTGCTTGAAGATAGTAAAACCTTGAATCAATATGAATAAAGGTGACCTGCAACGTAGCACAAGCCAGTACCCAAGCCATGCTTGAGTGATCAAGAAATAATCCTACCTTCCTAACCTCTGATGTTTATCTAAAATGTAAGAAATTTCGGCAGCATATCCCCTAAATAGGATGGATTGCCAGATTCCTCCTAGCTGAAAATAATTCAACTCTCCAAATTCTACAAAATTTCGCAACACTTGCCGTAGGAAAAATGTCTGTCCAAAATTTCTACGAGTCCAAAATGACTAACTCTTTGGGATTTGTAGAAATTTCGGTAGCGCTTCCCGTAGGAAAAGTGGGTTACCAAGATTTATACAAAGCTGAAAACAAAAATGCACGGCAAAACTATACCTGGGACTAACTTCTGACACCTGCTTGATAACGTAGGCTCAACATTAGTCTGCATGCCCTCTGAGTGATACCATGAGCCAATGCTGATCCTAACCCTCAGCAGAGTCGGTCCTATCTCATCCCAAACTTCCCTCTCATCATCCATCTTACCTACCTATGGCTCCAGTACTTGGCGAGCCTCTACAACTACTCTATCAAAGAGAATACCACAGAGACGACCTTCAAAAACATGGACAGGTGAGTGCAACAACATCTTTCACCAACCCTCAGGTCCTTTTCCAGGTCACATAGTTCGTTCAAAAACCCTAATTATTCCCGTTTTACCCTTCCTTACATAAGACATAGGACCAGCCAACCCAACTTACGGATGTGACTAACCTGCCAATTTATATGACTATGCCACACCAACTTATGGTGCCCCAGTCTGGTAACACAAATATACGTACGCATAAGACCAAACCACACCAACTTATGGTGTGACCAGTTTCTGCAAAAAGATTGACATAAGGCGAATGACCGGCCGCACCAACTTATGGTGAGGCTGGTCAGCCTGAACGTTCGGCATACACATAGAACTGAACCTCCTCAACTTACGAGGGGCTAGCCTCTGCCTAAACAACAACAAAAGGCATATGACCAAACACAACAACTTATGTTGTACCTGACCAGCCCATACAGTGACATATAGCATAAGACCAGGCTACCCAACTTATGAGTAGTCTAGTCCCCGCCCAAACAACAACAAGCGCGTATGACCGAACAACCCGCAACTTATGCGTTCGCCCGGCTCCCGCAACACAACTACATCAATAGATCAGTTTCACAATCAGATTCTGTCTTCAGACGAGTGGCCAGGTCACCTCAACTCATGAGGATCCCCACCCAAACGTCAGATATGTTTAGAAAAGGAAAATAGCCAGACTTTATATATTTCTTTGCTTCCGTGTTATCAAGGACATAGGTCCAACTACCCAACTTATGGGTGAGTCAGCATGCCCACAGTTACCACACCATTTTGTATTGTTAATCTTCTTTCTCTCTGCTTTGTCTGCTACCGGCTTATATGGTTAGATCTCCCAACTTATGACGTCCAGCCTGCCATGAATATACATAATAAATAATGTATCATTTTGTATACTCTGATCCTCTTAGTGATGGCGGCTCATGACTTGACCACACCAACTTATGGTGCGAATAGTCTCGCCTGAAACAATAAAGCATAAGACTGAGTCACACCAACTTATGGTGTGGTCAACTTCTGCCTAAACAATTGACGTAAGGCGTATGACCGGGTCCCACCAACTTATGGTGAGACTGGTCAACCTAAACTTACGACATACACAAAGAACTGGACCACCTCAACTTATGAGGAGCCCAACCTTTGCCTGAACAAACGACGAAAGGCATATGACCAGACACAACAACTTATGTTGTGCCTGGTCAGCCCATACAGTTACATATGGCGTAGAGCCAGGCTACCCAACTTATGAGTAGTCTAGCCCAGCCTAAACATAATCACATGTGCGAAGAACTGAACAACCCGCAACTTATGCATTCGCCCAGCCTCCGCAACAAAAGTTACAGTTCTGTGTTGTCTGAACTCACACTGATAATCTGAATTAAATCAATACATACTTGTCAATTTACTTTGCAAAACAATGTTACGAAATCAAACAAATAAACAAACAGTTAGCTTTCTCAGTCATACTTACAGTCAGGTCAATAGCAATAGGATAATATAGTTTTGGGGATAGGATCACACGCGTAAACCGACCATTATACCTAAGTGTTCCCTGCCTCCTGAACCCGCCTGGGTTCCGGCAGAGCTCCCGCAATCGGTGGGTGGACCTCCCACAAGGTCTTGCTGCGGTCCTACGGGTTGCAATCCCGCCTGCCGCCTTCCTCTCAGAACCAAAAGACTAAACTTAGACTGAGAAAGGCAGAAAAAGAAAAGTTTTAGGCTCTCAGACACAAGAGGGGTGCGCTCAGACTCGCGGGAGAGGGCCTTGAAATCTTCAATCTCCTGAGGGCCCCGCAATGTTGGCCAAAAGCATACTGAAGCCGGCCAAAACATAACCAATATCTCGGTAGCGATCTCCTAACAGTCCCCCGTGTTGCTGCAATGACCCCTTGTAGAAGCCTTCAATCACTCTCCTCACTTACAGTGTCCTTTCTCAGGCATGTTGTTGCTGCACACAGTGAGGGACAGCGTCCTACACAGCAGCAGTGCCCAGAACAGTGCCCTGCGCCGCAGCAGTGGTCCTATGTCAACGGACCAACAATATCAATATGCCGCAGTCCAACAACTTGCCGTAATACTTAGCAGCAACCGCGGAGTAACCAATTGCACGCTCACCCTTAGCTGAGACAGCAGTGCCACGAGCTGGAGGAAAACAGTACCCTCTCTGTACGGCCGCAGATTGCCACCAGCTTCTCAATGCAGTACCAGCCACCCTGGATTCAGGAGCAGCCGTAACCTTCGAAAGAATTCGGCAGAGCAGCCCGATTACACAGCAGAGCAGCGTGATCACACAGCAGAGAAGCCCGATCACACAGCAGAGCAGCCTGATCACACAACAGAGCAGCCCGATCACACAGCAACTGCACAACGCCGAGCAGCGAACGGCAGTTCACGCAGTTGGTGCCAAGCCTACCGCAGCCCCCTGAACCTGCAGCAACCCGAGGCAATCTGTCAATCACCAACAGCTGGTCGTCGGCAGGGACCTGCGGCACCCTCACGCGGTAGCTACCACGGTCTCCTTTCTCCTCTAAAGTAACCTGAAGGTCAACACCTGCCTCATCTAACCTCCGCACCACCAACGACGACCAACACAGCCTTGTGACTGCTGCAGCAGCAGCCAACAGCAGTACTACGTAGCTGTAACTCGAAATAGCACCGCTAGTCAAAGAGACCGCAGGCTAGGCTATGCCTAGAAGCATAGGCTGCAGCTCAAGATGCATAGGCTAGACGTGGCTGCAACCGCCCCTCATCAACAGCGATGTCGCCCAAGTTCCTTGCAACAACTATGGTTCCGGCCATAGCAGCATCGTTTGCACTGGTTGTAACGGCAGTACTGCTGCAGCAGTAGCAAGACCTCGCCCCTACCAGGTGACTGTGTGGTCGTAAATCAGAAACCCACCGCGCTGCGTTGGCGAGCTGAGGAGTCCTTAATCTGTCAGTCTTTGCTATGTCTGGGCCCGGCGAGACTGAAAGCAGCACGTCATCAGATCCCTCTTAAGTCATAGCCATTCAGTTGTGGTCGCCGCTGAGTTCGAACTCACACCACCAGTTGGATAGTTTCCACGTGAGCATCGACTGAGCAGTCTGCTAGTGTGCAAAATGAGGGAGAATCTTCTGCTAAGCCACGAAAGGATACATCACCGATCCGAGGACTCT
This sequence comes from Chara braunii, assembly GCA_003427395.1. Classification (NCBI taxonomy): domain Eukaryota; kingdom Viridiplantae; phylum Streptophyta; class Charophyceae; order Charales; family Characeae; genus Chara; species Chara braunii. Next base: position 2,009,715 of record BFEA01000161.1, on the reverse strand, counting down.
TCACGCTGCTGTCCCCCGAACTGCCACCATCGGTCCGGTGCGTGCTCCTTCCTCCTCCTTCCCTCGGCATCCCATTCTCCTTTCTCAGCTCTCTTCACGTCCCGTTCTTTTCCTTTCAGGACTCCTGGTCAATCAGTAAGTTTCCAGCTTCATGGTCATCGATAGAATGGGCCAAATCGTAATGAACCTTCTGGTAAACTAGGCCGAATACAGCCTAGCAAAGCCGATCACCAGCCGGTATGCTAAGTCCGGTGGATGGCAGTCTCCCACAATCCCGCTCTCCCCTCTGCCCAGGTAAGTGATCCCTCCCCCCTTCTCTCCCTCTCTCTCTCTCTCTCTCTCTCTCTCTCTCTCTCTCTCTCTCTCTCTCCAACCGAAGCATTTCACCAGCTTCGTCTACTTCTCAGGAGGGAGCGAGAGATCCCACTAACGAACGAGACGGTCACGAGGGAATAAATACCACCTGAGTTGAGCCGCGCTGCAATGGCCGGAAGTAGGACCGCCAACGGGATGATCAGCAACGAACAAGACGAAGATCGCGCTGATGGAGACGGACGTGGCGACGACGTTGCACGAGATCTAAATGATAGCCACAGTCACGATCATGGACTCTGCCCCACTACTCTCCAAAAGAAATAAAAATAAAAGAAAATAAAAAACTGAATTGAATCTTCCGCTAGAACACGGGAAGGTACATCCGCTACTCCCATAGTGGCTGCGCAGCCCAAGCCTCTTGTAGTGGTCGAACCAGCGCCTAAATCAAAGATCTGTCGTGGCCATTTGATCCGCAGCACCTCAAAACCCCCGAATCAAACTTTCCTCCACCAAAAAAACATCGAAGACAGGTGCGTTTGATTTTCTATCCCTCGTACTTCTTCCCTTTGCCATCTCTCTCGACGTTCTTTTCCCTCCTATCTTCCACTACACTCTGCCATTCGCCGTTCCGTCTTCACCATCATGTTCGCCCTGTCCCAAAACCCCGGAATAACATCTTATTTCGCTCGATTCTATAGAGAATCGAGCGAGATATTAAAATCTCACCTCCCGCCATAGCCGCACTCCCGCCACCTTCGCGCACTGCCTTTCTCTACTAACATCCATCCTACTAATCTACACTCCATTCTAGCTTCACCAATGGATTCGCCATGGTCAATAACCCCTATATAGGTTCTTCCTTTTCTTAAATCCGACAAAAAATGAGCGAGATTCGCCCGTTTCCCCCTTCTTCTTCGCTCCCTCCATACCTCCGCGCAGTCCATACAGTCGATACCGGCTATCCCATCCCTCCTACATGAAATCTGACCCCGCCATCAGCTTTACCTCGGCTCAGAACCCCAATTTCAAGTCTTACTTCGCCCAATTCCGTCAAGGAACGGCCGAGCTATGACTTATTCCTCGCCATCACTTTGCTTTCATCATCTCCGTCGTCCACACGTCTTCCTCCCGAATACAACACACCCCTACCGCTCACGGCCTGATAGCACTTCGAGCTTTCAAACGAAACTGTTAGCTAGAGCCTGCACTCAATTTATACTTTATCATGTTTGCGTAGGGGCTGTGCTAATCTTCTCTACATCACTCCCATTTTAACGGATGTCCCAAAGGACCAAAGGGAAATCCCCCAATGAGGCTGCACACAAGATCAGATCCAGGACTGGATCTGCATTTCAGCAGTTCATGGGTGTACCAACTGAGCTAGGCTCTTGGGTACCTCTGCCAGTCCCGGAACCAGTGCCTGGGTCACGTCCCAACTACAACAAAAGGGTAAAATAATAATAAAAAATAAAAATAAAATAAATAATAATAAAGTAAAATAGCAGAAAGGAGAGGGATTCCAAATGGGCAGCTGAACACAGTCAATGCTGCTGCAACCACCGCCCTTCCCTGTTGTGCCCAAGCACAGTTTTCTCCTTCCTTTGAGTCTCAACAAGGCATGGCCACACTCAAACCTCCCACAGCAAATAGTGGGACCTGGCGGTATGCCCACTCAAATGGACGGCGCTGAAGTGTCACACCCTATGCTCGGTCGTTGTGGCTATTCCGATGCCGCAATGAGTAGGAGGGCACAAGGTCCACTGCAAAGTCTGCAGCATGAACTCAAGTGAGAACAGGTCCCACTGCAGATCTTGGTGGTGCTAGCAAATTCTCAAGTGAGAGCCTTGAGACCGCAGAGACGGGTTCCATGTGATCAGCCGCTGCAGCGGCCCCTGCCCTGGTGCGCCCGTCCCTACTGCGCCCAGGCATGGTTCACCACCTTTTGGGCCCCAACAGGCATACTCAGGGCATACTCACACTGCAGGCCCCCACGGCCATGCTCACACCGCAACCCCAAACCTGCAAAAATATGCAGATTTGGGACGGGCAAATTTGGGGTCTTGCGCATGGTTCAGGTCACACACTGCTGCCCCTTTTCAGATGGGACACGACCCTGGCCGTCTGCAGCAATGACAAAATGGTCCTTTGCTGGTCCCACTGCACCATCCACAAGTCGTGCAAGAGCTGGTGACCGCGAATTCCCTTGTCCCGCGGCCACACAGGCTGCCTGACAGAAGGCACACAAATGGTACATTTAGGCCCTTGGCGAATCTGTGTGACTAGTCATGCGCCTCATGGCCCCGACAGCATACTCCCACTCAACCCTTCTCACAACAGACCGAGGTTGGCGGATGGTGCACCCGCGGATGGTCCCCGCCGCTGAGGTTTCCTCCGCCTCGTGGGCTAACCCAACAGGATCCCATGATTGTCGACCTACTCAGCCCATGGTTTCAACAGTTCATGGGCGTATCAATTGAACCATGCCCGCTGGTCCCCGCACACAACTCCGGTACCAGCGTTGTCGCTGTGTGCCCCGGGACCGACAAATAAAAATAAAGGTAAAAATAAAATACAAACGTCGGAAACCGGTGCTCTGGGGAAGGGAGACCGCCAGTACCACTCTCAGTTCCGCCAGTCGGGCCTACAGATGGGCCGGCAACAAAACCAAGGGGGATAGCCCCGCCAGGCCCTCAACCCCTCGGCATCTTCAGCCGCCCTAATATTCCATCGCAGCCAGTCGTCGCCCTCGGTCCCTATACCGTCGTTTTGAAAGTCCAATGCCGTTACCAATAGTGCTAGTACCCAAGGCTGAGGCAGATTACGACAAAATTCAATATAAGTTGTAAACTCTCCTTGTTTCAATCAAGCTAAAAACTTTGTCGGCTGAAACGCCGACTCTGTAACATCAAGAATAAAAATCATCACGCGCGCCTCGAAACTGCGCGCCCTCACACTTCCGATCAACCATTCAGTCAACGCGAACTAGACACAACCGCGACTCCGCGCGGTACACTCAAATTCTGAACAAACCTTATCTTTTGTCACTTGCAAAAACCAGGGTGGATACCCTTGTAAGGGTATTCGCGCCGACAGCGCTGCCACAGCGTCTTGTGCAAGGAGGTCTGCAGTGAGCCCGAAACTGAAGTGGGCGAGAGAGAAGGAGCGTAGCATAGCAATAGGGTAGTTGCGGCCATAGCCGCCATAGCCGCCATAGCTAGAGTTAGTGTGTAGCATGTGTGTGTGTGTGAGTGCAGAGTAACGCGTGTGGGATATCCAGGGTGATCCAGTGTATGCGAACATAGAGTTGTTTGTGTGCTGAGTCGCCATAGCGATTGAAAATTTGAAAGTGAACTTGTGTCTAGGTTGCCATATCTCTGGGTTGTGAAGTGAGCGCATGTTGCCAGTTTGCTGCGCTACTGTTTGCATGCATGTAAAGTGTGAATGAAAGCGAGTCTGATTGCAAATAAAGAAATTCGAAATTCCCAGTGAAATAACGAAAAACAATCTTCGAAATTCTCAAATAGAAGAAGAAACGAAAATTCCTGCCACGATCCAGCGGCCTAACTCGGTAAGGCACGCAAGTGGCATTCAGGAGGTTGTGGGTTCAATCCCCATCGGCCTGATGTACCTTCCTGGGCATGCTTGGCGCCCACCACCTAGAGATAGGCCACTGGATCCCCCGATCCGCATTGAGCAGAGTCTGCTGATGTTCGTAGGGGAGGGGACCTGAGGGGAGGCACAGGGATTGGTCCTGTTGGCATGGTCCCTGATGCTACTGGCTGTCCCCTAGCCGGTATCGCCCACCTGCAGGTTGGGAGCAGCCCCTGCATGTTCTCTCATGAACATGGTTTTGGCTGCTACGGGGTTCCTCCCATGCGTGGTAGGTAGGTAGTGTGAGGTAGAAAAAAAAAAAAAAAATTCCTGCCACTAACGAATGCGCATTTCAGTATTCTCCAAAAAAAAAAACGAATTGCGCAAAAACGAAATTTCAAAAAAACGAATTTGCAAAAAAAGGCGGATTCCTTAAATGTTCGGAACACGCGATTTCGGATTTATACTGTAAACCTGGGCTGCCAGCCAGGCCGCCCTCGTCACCCTATTTTCCCGGGCGGCCCGGCCGTGCAAGGACCACGGAAGGTCCCAGCAAAAAAAAAAAAAAAAAAAAAAAAAAAAAAAAAAAAAAAAAAAAAAAATCTGGAAAAAAAAAAAAAACTATGGTATGCAGAAAAATAAGTTGAACTCACATATCTGATGGACGATGTGAGCTTGGTGGTGTTACATCAAAAGCACGGTCATATATCGGTTGAGCAGATCTGGCTGTTGTTTGAACTGTATTACCCACGTAATCTGCAACTGAAGAGGACGGATGACGAGTCTGGATCCTGGGATTTTCTGGGTACACGCATGAGTGTTGATTTGATTCAGCCACGTGGCATATTTTCAGATGGCGAAGAATGAGCGTACAATCTGGCACAAGGAGGCATTTGAGTTCAAAAACGGCCAGTCCTTCAGATCCTGGGGAAGCAGACAACAAAAAAGTGCAGTGATTGCATGTCATCTGCACAGAATCGATCGAAATACAAACGTACGCTCAAGGATTCCAATGCAAGTACTGAGTTTGACCAGGGAATCGAGGATGAAGGACTTCCCACCACGGTTTGTGGAACGGGTAGTCAAAATTTTTGCCAACGGACGATATAAGATTTGGAGTTGGATCGTGAGCTGGCTCTACAAGGATTAGTAGCTGCATTGGCGACTTGACCAAGCTTAGCATAGAATCAGTTCTGCGTTGTTGTTGGGGGTTGCTCTGTTCAGTACACGATGTAGTTAGTGTATGTAAAGATATGGCGACGGTATAGGTGTGTATTCTACGACTACGTACGTTTACTTGGACGCTAACATCTGAACAAGGATATGCAAAGACAGGGTGTTATAGTGCAGTCTGAAGAGACAGGGTGTATAGTGTATGAAGAGACAGGGTGCAAGGGGTCTGAGTGTGGGCAAATAGGATAGAACACTGGACCTTTGGGGTGCTTTCTTCGTTTTTGCTTCTATTGTTTTCTCGTCGGTATTTTCCTTTTCTTTTCCTTTTCCTGTTTGTTTTTTGAATTTTGTTTTAGTGCAAAGACAGGGTGTTATAGTGCAGTCGGAAGAGACAGGGTGTTATAGTGGAGTCTGAAGAGACAGGGTGTATAGTGCAGTATGAAGAGACAGGGTGCACGGGGTCTGAGTGCGGGCAAATAGGATAGAACACTGGACCTCTGGGGTGCTTTGTTCGTTTTTGCTTCTGTTGTTTTCTCGTCGGTATTTTCCTTTCCTTTTCTTTTCTGTTTTTTGAAATTTGTTTTTCTGACGAGATACCAGGGGGTGAAGGGAACTGACCAGGAGTAGTTTAGGTACTGGCGACCTAGTACTGGCGACCTAGTACTGGCGACCTAGTGGTACTGATGACCAAGTGGTGATCGGGACCTTTCTAGATTTTTCGACGGTTACCAGGTACCGGACTTCAGACTGGAGCCGTACAGGCAAGTGTGAGGGTCTGATCGTGACTATGGTAAGTAAACACGCTTAGTGAGGGCATTTGAGTTAGGAGACTATATTAGGTATGATTGCGTGACCCTTGGTCTTTTTCGGGTCCAACGATGACGACTTCTGAGCGTTTCCGGAGATGCTCGGTAGGCCAACGGCGGAGGTGGGTTTGGTGGAACAACGAATTGTGACGAAGGAAGGAGTAAGGTGGAACCCCCTGAGGATGACCGCGTGGCTGCGGTCGAAACCGGTCGGGGAGCCATATCCCAACCGGCATGCAATCATCTCTATACTTGTGTATTTTCGTACCTTGTCCGTGAATGGACATGAACATTTGACTATCCTTGCTGATGTTTATACACGAGTCTTGGATTACCTTTGCCTGTGTATTTTCCACAATCTCTCAGTTTATCAGGGTCACATCAAAATTCCTTACCAAATTTAAAATAAAAATAAACATTAAAAACTTATTTTTTAATTCGTTTTTTTCCCGGCCGTGCAAGTGGTCCCTGGCCACTTTGGTAGCCTAACTGAAAACAGAATTGTGCAAGGGTTACCAGCCCGTACGTACGGAGGTCCCCGGGCAGACCTCCGTACGTTCGGGCAATTGGGGTCCCGTTCCGGGTCTGAACCTGAAGGGGTTTGGCCCCCGCCAAAAATAATTTCAGCACCTAAAAATAACTTTGTTTTTCTGAATTTTTTTTGTGCGTTCTCTATGATGTTAGGTACATGCCCAAAAATTTTGAAGTCATTTTGCTAAGCCAAAAAAAAAAAAAAAAATCCAAAGATGGAGTTGTCAAAACGTGCTCGCCCAGTCACAAATGTTTTTTTTTTCGGTTTTTACTTTTTGTTTTCACTTTATTTCGGGGCCTAAACAATTTTATTATTTTTTGAAACTTTTTTCATGAGTTTTTATTATCTCAAATACACATATGTAAATTTTCAGAGCATTTGGCTATGCCAAAAAAAAAGAAGAAAAATCGCTAAAGATGGCGGTGTCGAAAACAGGCTTGCGCACTCACTAATTTTAATTCTCTAATTTCCCTTTCTATTTTTTCTTATTTTTCTTATTAGCAGGGTTGCCGGCGTTCAGGACGGGCTGAACGCCCGAACGTTCGTCACCCCCCTTCGACGAGTTCGGCCGTTCGGCCGAACGTGGACCCAAAAAAAAAAAAAAAAAAAAAAAATCCAAAAAATGTGAAAAACATATATGTTTTACAAAAGAATAAACTAAACAAAATTTGCCTCAACATTACATCCGAATTCTTCACCAAATTTGAAATAAAAATCAAATACTAAAAATAAACAATAATAATGACAATGAGAAAAAATAAAACGAGAATGAAATTATCGAGTGGGCGAGCACGTTTTGGACACTGCCACCTTGGCAATTTTTCTTTTTTTTTTGGCTGTAACAAATGCCATGAAAATTTATATATGTTTATCTTACATAATAGAGAATATACAAATAAAATTTGAAATAACAATAATTTTTTCATGCCCCCAAATAAAGGAAAAACAAAAAGTGAAAAGAGAGAAAAAACACATTAGCGAGTGGGCAAGCAAGTTTTGAGACCACCATCTTTGCCAATTTTTCTTTTTTTTTTGGCTGAACAGAATGGCTTCAAAATTAAGAGGGAGATACCTTACATCACAAAGAACGCACAGAAAACTTTTCAGAAAAAAATAATAATATTTAGTTGCCAAAATATTTTTTTGCGGGGTCTGCACCCCTTCAGGTTCGGACCCCATACGGGGAATCGAACGCCCGAACATTCGGGGGTCAGCTTAGGGGCCTCCGTACGTTCGGCCTGGCAACCCTGCTTATTAGTATTTATTTTCCATATTTTATTTTTATTTCAAATTTGGTAAGGAATTTGGATGTAATGCTCAGGGAAGTGTTGTTTATTTTATCTTTTTGCATAACATATGTTTTTTTTCAGATTTTTCACATTTTTTTTTTTTTTTTTTGGGTCTGCATTCGGCCCGAATGACCGAACACATCGCCAAGGGGTCCCATATGTTCGGGCGTTCGGGTTTGGGCGTTCAGCCCGTCCCGAACGACGGCCACCTTGGCGCAAACAATATTCCGGACAATTTTTTTTTGGGGGTAGTAACTACTAGTAACGTTAACAAAATTCGCGATTTTTTTTTTTTGGGGGGGGGGGTAATTAGGCCAACCTAATCAATCAATCAATCAATCAATCAATCAATCAATCATTAATCAATCAATCAATCAATCAATCAATCAATCAACAATCAATCAATCAATAAATCAATCAATAAAATTGAATAAATCAATCAATCGATCAATCAATCAATCGATCGATCAATCGATTGATCCTTCCCCGTCCCGTGTCAGGTCAGGTTTGAATCCTGATTCACGTGCGGGGTTTCGATACCAACTGACCATCGGGCGATGTATGGGAGCCAAGGATCCGCAAAGTGATGAAAAGGACTCGTACAATGCAGTGTCAGCCAAGCATCAACAAGCAATGTACATCCAGATGCATATGAAAATAGCACAATGTAGCACAACGGAAGACTCAAAGATATGACCTGACTTGTGCGACACCCCATCATACACCACACATGTGAGAGAGGGAGGAGGGACTGCACACATGGGAGAAATGTCCCTCCTTGAGCACACACATGGGGAGGTATCACGGATGGGAGCTGGGGGAAGGAGGCGAGACGAAGATGGAGGCGAGGGAGAAGACCAAGATCACGATAGCGAAGTCCAAAAATAGTCCCTAGCTGAGTGTGCAATCAATATCTGCCGCAAAATGTCGAATCAGATCCTGGGCGTATCCCCGATGTAACCTCTACCAGTAATCTCTCTCTCTCCGTCTGAAGAAGAAGTAGAAGAAGAAGAAGAAGAAGAAGAAGACAGAGAATTGAAAAACAAATTTCAGAGACCGAGATTTGGACCGTCAGCGCCATTGGGTTAGCGCTCCGTTAGTGTGACATCGCCGCACGCCACTGTGCCATCGCCACGTGCAAGCAAAGCCGCGAGCCAGGTCGCAACGCCTGGCTCGCTCACGCGGACCACCGCGACGCCTCCAGGCGCGCGAAGGGGAGAGAGAGAGAGAGAGAGAGAGAGAGAGAGAGAGAGAGAGAGAGAGAGAGAGAGAGAGAGAGAGAGAGAGAGAGAG
>BFEA01000161.1:1982584-2000081 GCA_003427395.1 Chara braunii | reverse complement strand
GAGAGAGAGAGAGAGAGGGAGAAAGAGGGGGAGGGGGTGAGAGGGAATGAGAGAGAGAGAGGGGGAGGGAGAGAAAGGAAAGTGGATAGGGGATCGTAAAAGGGAGAGAGAGGAAGGAAAGGGGAGCAAGAGAGTGGAAAGGGAGGAGAGCGCTAGGGGAGTAGTCGAATTTGGTACCTGATAGGATCGGGAACCTGAACGGATCGGGAGCCTGATTGGTTCGGGAGCCTGATCGGATCAGGAACCTGATCGGATCGGGATACGGATAGGATCGGGAGCTTGATCAGGAGTTGGAAAGAAAAAAAAAGAAAAAAAAAAAAGGGAAAGGGACCATAGGGACCAGTTGAGGGCGAGTGAGAGGGAACTACCCAGTCAAGCCGAGCCGGGGAAGACAAGGAAGGGTAGGTAAGTCGAAAAAGGGGCATCTGGAACGGGCGGGCAGATCGCGCTGGAAACAGGAGGGAGGGAAGAACGCAAGAAAGAGGGGGGGTAGGGGCGGGAGAGAGAGAAGAAGAGAGAGAGGGCGAGGGAGGGAGAGAGAAAGATATCAGGATTAAAACAGGGGCGTTGCGAGGAAGAGGGCAGTGAGGAGGTAAACGAGGTGTAAGCGAGAGAGGGAGTGGGGGAGGGGGAAGAGGGGGGTGAGGGAGAGTGCAGGAGTGGGGTTGGAAAAATGAAAAAAGGGGGCCTGTTGGGGTAAAGCAGGGTGGGAATCAGGATCAAATCTTAGGCAAAATGCCGTTTACTTACGCTATGGTGGTTCAGAAGGCAATGTCGGATGGGGAAAGGGGGGACAAAGGAGGCCCAAAACCGACAGGAGGAGGGGGGGGGGGGAAAGCTGCAGGACAAAATCCCAGAATTCAGCGACGTCGGGCATCAGGCTCACACAGTCGAAAGCCCTGGGACAAAGAGCATTGGACTTTATCATGGAAAAGACGAAAATTACAGCCCCAGTTAAAATCACAAAGGAAGTCATTAAAGGGCAGGAGGGTAAAGAAGAGGAGGTCGACATTTGGGAATACCCGGAGCAAGATCTGCAGACGCTTCATGAACTCTACGAAAGACACGCAGTGCTATTCAATTTCTCGGGCAAGAATCGTGAGCTTTCATTGAACGAAAAAAGGAAGTGGGTAATGGAGAGACTCAGGGGACTAGAGAGCATTCCAAGGATTGAACCAGAAGTTTCATATCACAAGCGGGGAAGATTCACGGTTATGATAGTCTGCGTGGATCCGGCGTATGCTCAATACCTGCGGTCGTTGGGTTCCCTCTGGTGCCACGGGTCGATGGTGACGATCCAAGCATGGAAACCACCACAGCCGCCACCAGCGGAGGCTTCAAGGCACAGGCAGTCAATGATGAGGGACAACTTCTGGGTGCAGTTTGACAACCTCTCAGAAGGGATGCACAGCCTCGTGCAGCAGCGCCTGAGGAAGAATACCCAAACAACCCCATCATAGAATGGCTCCCGACAAATCCCGACTTTCTGGCTCCAAACCACGATTCCAGGGTCGCGTGCCTAGAAGTGAAATCCGGGGCGCCGCCGAAATTCCCCGAGGTATGGATCTTCAGAAGAAGGACGSARCGCATCACGGTGTTCATATSCTCTAAATCCAATCCATTCTGCTTCAAGTGCAGAGCAAGGGGTCACTTAGGAATGCATTGCCCACAATCGAGTACTGGTTCGAGCGCAGGTTCGGGGGGGAGGCAACCACAACTAAAACAATCAATGTTAATCGGGGCGGACAACAAGCCAGGGGTTTGGTACATAAACTCAGCACAATACAGAGGTTGGATCTTCGACGACAATCTAGAAACGCCAAGATGGATATGGGTCCTGAGCGGTACACCCACGCTGAAGCCAGACATTTACCCACCTTACGACAACCGTTGGAGACTAGCAGGGGCAAAGCGTATGGAGGACAAAGATGTGGGCTACATCCACAAACCGATGATAGACGAGGACACAGTACTGGATGACAAACAACGTTTGCAGACCATGGTCGAACTGCATAAGCTGGGACAAGAAGCTGAAATGGCCTTTATGGAGAACAAAAGAGCAAGGGAGGAGGCCGAGAAATCAGCGGAGGGGGGCAAGGGGAGAGGGGAAGAAGAAGAAGTGGGGGGCAGCAAAACCTCGAGTCAAAGTGGGGGACTGCGCGGGGAGGGGACAGGGGAGACAAGGGTCAGCAAGGCAAGAGAGGAGGGGACTCGCAGGGGACATCCAAAAGGAAGATGACTGACAGAGAAACAACTACGGGGGGTAATGCGAGCCATGACACAAAAAGACCTCATACGGACAAGAGGGAAGAGGAAGCTTCAGTGTCGCAGGGCCAAGTCCACGGATCAGGCATGAGGGAGGAGGGGCAAGGGGAGGCCAAGGCACAAAGTGAGGGGATGGACATAACTCCATCGGGAGCGGAGGATTCGTCATCATCTTCGTCATCTTCTTCTTCGGACCAACACACACGCCCAGGTTCACCATCAGCAGGTAACAGCCCGTCAGGCAGTGCACGGATGGACAGTGGGGAAAACGTAATGGCAGAACCACTAGAAGACTCAAAAGGGATATGGATAGCGGGGAAGATGTTAGAATGTCACAGGACTCGGGAGAGGACTCAGGAGAGGACACTGAAGAGGAGGAGTGGGAGGATGCGGAAGAGGAGGAGGAACTGGAAACGCTGGCCCAGTGGATCAGAACGGTACACAAGCTGAAGTGGGAAAGACACGTCGAATGTGAAGTACGGTTGGCGCATCATAAGCATCTACGCAACCTGAAGCAGGCTACTTCAGTTGGGGATGATATTACCTCAACAAACAGATTTGAATGGTTGAGGAAAGAGCAGGAGGTCAACGAGTTCTACGCATCACAGTATGCTTGGAAGGTCCACCTAAACAGCAACAACATTTCGGTGCACAACGGGAACTACGCCAAGCAGTTTATATGGCCCAAAACGTACCAACCTCAGAGGTTGAAAAGGTCAGAGCAAAAAAGGAAAGCGCATCAGGAAACTGAGGACAAAGAGGGAAGTGGGTCCCAGGGAGCAGAAAGCCCAGCTCAAGGGACGGAGGAGAAAGAACAGATCGAGGAGGAGATGAGACAAGCAGCGATCCTGGAGGCTCAAATCAACGTCCTCAAGGACCAAAACAGAGAATTGGAGGAGGATACCATCAATCTGCTAAAGATAGCCTACTCTCCGCAGGGTGACATAAACGCAGCAGCCAAGCTCTTTGCAAGGCACAACCCGGGGAGGAGAGTCATCATAATGTACCGCTGGAACAGCGACAACTCGGACTGGGAGGTGGCCATACACAAGACACTGGCTCTAATCTCTACAAAGGATAGTCACTGCTCGCAGGATAGGCTCAAGGACCAAATCTCAAGGGATCTCCTGGACATGGCTCAGGTGGTAGGGAGCCTTTCCCAAGATCGGGAGGAGTGGCAGGACACGGCAGGTGGTAAGCAAACAGTTGACTACAGACCCATTCTACTCAGAATGCAAGAGAAGGCAAAGCTGACGGAGGGATTAATATGGATGCCTTGGCAGGTGGTGGAGGCAATACCATATGGGCTACTGGGGGGCACGGAGGCAGCGGAATGGGTGGCTAAGGGGGCAGCCATTCTCTCCAAGGTAGATGTTTTCTCGGGGACGCCAGAGGGTATGGACACTATGTTAGCAGCCGTGGCGGCTGATTGGGAGTGGCCACAAGAGGGCTCGTGAAGAAATGCTCGTTAGTGGACCATATTTAGGGAATAGTATAAATGGCAGGGGAAGGGTTAGAGGATAGAACCAAGAGAAGAAGATTGTCGTCACGAGAAGGGGGAAGAGAACCGGAAATCAGAGTTGTGTCTTGGAACGTTAATGGCATGGCACAGATTTTAGACAATAAGGATAAATGGAATAATTTATTGAGGGCCACGGATTGGTTCGAGAGGAACCCCCTAGACTTTTTATGTCTTCAAGAAACCCACCTCACTGACTCGCCGGCACATCGAAAGACGCAGCAACACATAGAAAAGCAGCTCAGGTGGGTGAAGGCTAGTTTTTGGGCCGTGGCAAATAGACCGCACTCAGCAGGAGTGGTAATTCTGTTGAATAGGAGGTCGGCTGCAGCAAACAAGTTGTCGCTGTTAGATGCCTCGATGGATGAAGAGGAGGGACGATGGGTGAAGCTCAACTTCTCTTATCAGGAGGAACAATTCTCGTTAGTCACAGTCTATTGCCACAACTCTTACCAGAGTAGAGCAGAAATGCTTCGGTCAGTACAATCCCACTTGGAGTCAACGAGACATGTCATACTGGCAGGGGACTGGAATGCCACTCTTGACCCAGGTTTAGATAGGATAATGGGGGGAAGATCAGGATCAGGGGATGAGCCTCCGTGCGAAGAGGCCTTACCAATTCACACACTCATGATAGCCCAGGGGCTTATTGACCCATTCCGTCTTCACTACCCAAACCTGAAACGATACACCTACTACAAAAGGAATCGCAGCCAGCACATGTCAGCCTCTAGAATAGATTACTTCCTAGTGTCGGAAGAGCTGATAGGGTCTATTCACTCGATCGAAATAGGTGAGCTGCCGCACTGCACATGTCTGGACCACAAACCTGTGACGCTAGAGCTGACCCTAAATAAACATATCCAGAGGGGTAGAAGTTTCTATAAGATAAACAATTCTCTGCTAAAAACTCCAGAGCTTAGAGAGGCCATACTACACGTATGCCTGAACCACGACAACGACTCACAATCATTCCCTGATTTAATTAATGCGCTGACGCAAGCATCGTCAGCAGTGGCCAGACAGTTAGCAGTCAGAAGGAAAGCTAGGAACAGAAACTTCGGCAAGCCCTACGTATAGCAGAGAGGAACCTAATCAGCAATCCGGGCACAAATTTATACGATACCACAATAGAGGCGGCAAGGAGGGAGTTAGGGGATTGGGAACGCTGGAGTGCTAGGGGTATGCAGTTGAGAGCAAGAGTAAAAGAATGGGAAGAGGGAGAACGAATGACAAAGTACTTCTTTCAGAAGATTAAAACCAGAGGTAGGAATTCGCAAATTGAGCAGCTGGAAGGCCATCAGGGAGTGGTGTCAGATCCCGAAGGGTTGTTGTCGGTAGCCAGTAGCTTCTACACTTCACTCTATAGGTCTAGAGAAGGGGACCAGGATCCAAAACAGGTAAAGGAAGTTCAGAATAAATTCCTAGCCTATCTGGACCGCACGGTGAATGGGGACCAGGCGGCAAGGCTAGACACTCCGCTTTCGCAAGAAGAGCTGAGAGAGGCTTTAGATACAATGCCTCCAAACAAAACGTCGGGCAGGGATGGACTAACAAGGGAGTTTTGGCAGGAGTACTGGGAAATCCTGGGAGGGGAATACGAAGCCTTCTTGAACCAGGCATGGATCAACTAAGGCATGGGAATGGAATCATCAACAGGGGTAGTCACCTTATTGTACAAGAAGGGAAACCCCAGAGACATCAGAAACTAYAGACCGATTACGCTCCTGACACTAACACACAAGATAGTGGCCAAAGCATTAGCGAACCGCTTGAGGAGGCTAACGGCCAACTGCTTCCACTTGGATCAAACAGGCTTTATCCTAGGGAGATTCATCCTGGACAACGTGATGACTCTATCGGAATCGGTGAGGTACATAGCGAACAAAAGAATGAACGCGACCATCCTCTTCTTTGATCTCGAGAAAGCATATGACCAGGTCAGCTGGCCTTTTCTACAGCAATGTATGGAAAAAATGGGAGTAGGTCCCAACTTTCGCAAGTGGGTGAGAGTATTATACAACGACTCACACGGCCAGGTACAAGTCAACGGATATCTTTCAGATATATATAGAATGACTAGATCAGTGAGGCAAGGTGACCCATTAGCCGCCCCCATCTTCCTCTTTATCATGGAAGCCATAGCTTCATTCCTTAGGAAGGACCTTTCAATCGACCGTTCGATAGCAGAACCGGACCAGCAGGGGCATATAATAGAACTACCCACCACGATACTATTCGCAGACGATCTCACAGTACTTATCAGGGCCACGGATTCCTCTTTTCAAGCACTCACAAAAGCGATGGAAGCGTTCCAATTGGCATCGAAAATGAGAATTAACTGGCCCAAAACGATAGGATGGTGGCTCATATACGACCAGCAGCACCAGCAGCCCCAACCCCCTGACCATGGGGGAATGGAGTGGCTACCTCCACACCAACCGTTGAGGTATCTAGGGATTAGGCTAGCGGCCCCTGATCTGATGACCAAAATGCTAGCTAAGCTGGACGCATGGTCTAACATTTATACCTCCCTGTACGGGAGAGCCTTGGTCCTCAATGCTTCCATCTTCTCCATGCTATGGTATGCGGGCACCCTGTGGTCACCCCCAGGACCAGCACTTCGAAGGCTCCGAAGGGTTGCAGCAGCCTATTTGTGGACAGGGAACCCAACAAAGGGTAACTTCATTTCCAAGGTAGCCTGGAAACAGGTAACACAAACAAAGAATCGGGGGGGACTGGGCATTCTGGATCCCGAGCAGCAGTTTAAGGCACTCCAAACAAAATGGATTATCAAGCTAGTAACACAACCCCACTTGCGCTGGGTTCCCCTAGTATTGGAGCACATACGAGGGCTTGCGAAGTACTCAACTCCTCCAAATATGGAGGGCACCTTCTGGATATTCTGCAAAGGGTGGGCAAAAAGGGGTAGGACAAGGGAGCGGGGGGGTGATGAGGGAACTTCCTCCCCATCATACTGGGCCCAGATTCTCAGGATATGGGAAGAGATATTCCCAGCTAGAGTACGGAAACCTAGATCCAAGGAGGAATTCCTCAGGCAACCCTTGTTCTGTAACCCCTGGTTACAGGATTCCCAAGGGAAGCCGAGGACACTAACAACAAGGGATACCAGATGGGGGAATTGGTTGGAACACGGGGTCTGGCAGATCAAGCACTTATGGTCCCAGAATGACAATAGATGGAAGACGGGGAGGGAACTGAGAGCCACGATGAGAGGTTGCCATAAGCTCACGGAGAATCTAAACGACGTTCTAATCTCCATTCCGCAGGAATGCTAGCAGTTGTTGAGAGGGCTGTGCAAATGGGAGTGGGGTGATTGGGCGACCTGGCACATAAGTGCAGTTCCAGAGCAGGCCTTCCGGGTGCAGCAGGAAGTGGGCCCCGATAAACAGTGGCTGGATGCAGAGATGTTCGTAATTCGTAATCCGGGAATCACAGTGAGTCACCTGGATAAGGAATCCAAGACGGCAATCACAGTTAAGAAGTACCTTCTCAGGAAGATCAGGGTGGTAGAGGATGAAGAATTTACAGTATTTGCACCCACGGTAGCCATCGAAGATTTGGAGTACGACCCGACGGAATGGGCATGGAATATTAGGGCTGGAGAGACACGAGTGGCAACGAAGATCAACATTCTCCGCTATACAACGAGACTGGGTTATAGGCCGAGGAGAAGATCGACCCAACTGGATCTTCCCCTCGCCTTAAGATGGGAAAAGAGGGAGGGGATACCAAGAGACCAGGTGGGGAAGTTGTCCTGGTCGTCCCTTCACAATATAAGATTGGGTAAGGTCAGAAGTCAACAGTGGCTCATCCTCCACGTGGCCCTCCCAGTCAACTCTTGGTTATATGAAAGAAGAAGCAGGCAAGCTAGGACAGAGGAGGAACGGAATTGTCCCTTGTGTACGGGTGGGGCTCCGAAAACGATGGTCCACTGCTTAATCTCATGTCCGGAGGTAGAGAAGGTGTGGGCGTTAGCCCGCACACTATGGTCCCGGGTCACGAAAGTTCCATTCCCTCCGATCAGAGACAGACTCCTAATCAACATGGAAGCGCCCAGAGGCTGGAATTCCAGCCAAAAATACATTTTCCGGCTACTGAGGCTCTACGCGCTATGGACAGTGTGGAAACGAAGATGCCAAAGGGTGGTAGGAGAGAACCATATGACCATAATGGAAGCCAGAGGAACAATGTACAACCTGCTGGAAACAGAAATCAGAGCACAATGGCAGAGAGCCAAGAAGCAAGCGGAGAGGCAGGAGAATTTAAATCCAGATAAGGCTAAGGAATAATTAACAAGTTTCGGACAAAGGTTCTAGCAGGGGGCAAGGTGGCTTCATTGGAAGGGAAAGCCTTGCGCTTCCATTGGTTTAAGGATGATCTTCAGGACCCGCCATATCAGGATGAGAATGGGGATCAGGAGCTTGGACTACCATAAGCCACGGGAAGGAGGAACGGTCCACAGAAGAGAAGGCAAAGGGAGGGAACCTCAGACCCAGTTAAAATAAGTCTAACCTCGCAAGGACAGGACTGAGACACAAACGGGGCTAGGGCAAAAGAGAGGGAGCAGCAGGGAAGGGACGTACAGCCAGTTCGAAAGGAGAAGGATGTCAAGTACTGAAGGGGGAGAATAAGGGATAAGGGATACCAATTAAAGCGTCAGGGGAGGAAACAGGGTTTAGGGTTTAGGGTTTTACAACACCTAAAAGGCAGAGAAAGGGTTTATGGGGAATAGGGGGGAACACAGCTTTTGTGAAGGATTGGTAAAAAGAGGAAGGTAGGTTACAAGGCAGCAAGGGAGGATCTCTTCCTAGGTTTAACAGGGATTCCTGGCAGAGCTGTTAGGGAAGATCTGAGAGGGAAGAGAGACTCAAGGCAAGCTGATAGTCAATCCTCCACCAAGGGTGGACTAATCAATGCTGTTCAGGGGTCCTTCGGCCGGACGGGAGGAAGCGTGTGTTCTTAATCTGTAATGTATTATGCTGTGACTTGCCGGTGGAATAGTAACCGGACTGACACTCCCCAGAATAGAAGGAGCTGGGTTTATTTAAAAAAAAAAAAAAAAAAAGAAGAAGAAAGAAGAAGAAGAAGAAGAAGAAGAAGAAGAAGAAGGAAGGTAGGAGGGAGGGGAGATGGGAGAGACGGTTAACGGAGGCCTCAATTTTCAGACCACTTGTCAGACCATTTATAACAAAACCCAACAGGGCAAAAGAAAAACAACAGAAAAAACTAAAAAAAATGATCTCCAATGCACTTTTCAGGGTTGAAGGGTTTAACCAGGGCTGAAAAGTGGGGTCCCTGTTAACCGTTTATGGGCGTGGAGCCCCAGCGATGGCGCCAGGTGAGCTCGCCGAATGCAAATATGGCCTCCGCCCCTCTGCCTAGCTACACTTCTACTCTAACGCAGCGCAGCGCTGTCACATGCGGTGCGGGTCCAGCAGCGTGTCGCCCAAGAAGTGAGCTACTCAAACTGTGTAAGTGCCCAGCCGTAGCCCAGCTATAAGTAGCACTGGGCCTGGCTGGGCATGCCGCTGATGCTGGCCACAAACGGCCCACTCGGTCTGGGCCCCTACCGGGCGTCCAGACTGTGCTGCTGATGCTGCAAGGCGCAAAAACGTGCCTGGTCTCAAACGGCCCGGCCCTGCCCTGCCCCTGTTGTACCCAGCCCAAGGCGTAGTCTTGGGGACTGCAAGTCTGAAACGACGTCTGAACAGACAAAAATAGGACAGCAAATAAATAAATAAATAAATAAATAAATAAATAAATGCTGCCTGAAATCGAAACCTGCGGCCTGGGGGCCGCCGTGGGCCTCCATGGCGCGTCTGATGGGCATGCGGCCTGGGGGCCCCTCAGCAACCGTCGTGCCCCGGGAATGGGCCCCATGTGCAGGCTCAGCGTGTAACATAATACCTACTGGATTCCTAAAGTCACTGAATGGTGGTCTGCCAGAGCCTTATGCCACTCAGTCTTATGCCACGGGCATGCATGCAGACATGGATATGGCATTGCATATGCGCCTGCACTGCACGCATTCATCCATGTATACATGCATGTATGCCTGCATGGATGGATGTGTACGTGTATGATGCCTGTGTGCGAGCATGCATCCATGCATGGATACATGCATGCATACATGCATACTAATACGTATGCATTGTAAAAATAGCATAGAAAATGATAAAAACAGTGTGTGTGTGTGTATGTATGCCTGCGTGCATGTATGCGTTCATCCATGCATAAGTGCATACTTGTGTCCATGGATGGATACGACATGCATGCATACGTACATGTATGCATTCTAAAAATAGCATATGTTATGATCCTGGCTATCTTGCTGTGCAACAACTCAGAGAAAGACAATGCTGTTCAATTGCAACTGAAATGAAAGAACTCAGAGAAAAATAGACAAAGGAAGAAGAAGAAATAAGAATGGAAGAATCCAAAGAAGAAGAAGAATATGAACACCAGCAAAGACCAATGTCAATCCCACTTCATCCCGCCACCATCTCCAACCTCCAATTACTCCCCCAGCTTCTTCTTCTTAACAATAACAAGCGGACCCCACAGGCTACGCCTGTGTGAAACACCTGCTGCTTCGCAATAAGTTCAATCATGTGTGGATTTTAAATTTCTGGGTGGAGTGCTTCATTTTGTATGGCATCTTTCAAGATTGTGGGGAAAATGATCAATTTGAGAATTTTGGGGAAATGATTTTTCTTTTAAAGAAAACAAAATGCCCGTTTTGGGCCTCATGGTCAATCCGAATGACAAATGGCCAAAATTTTCCCTTTTTGCTGTGGACATGCGGGCTTCTTTCATGTCAAGGCAGCCTGCCTTGTGATTCTGGCATGATGCTTATTGGCGCTGCGGGTGCCCATAAATAAACCTGAAAGCAAGGCGCCTATATCTTGAATTAATCATTGTTTTTAAATTTAGGATAACAAAACAAAATTTAAAATTTAGGATAACAAATTAATTATCTAATCCTGTGTCAGAAAACAAGACACATGCGTAGGGCAGTCAACCTGTACATGGGACAACAAAAAAAAAAAAAAAAAAAAAAAAAAAAAACATAGTGTATACAGTACTATACACTGTATAGTAGTATACGCATGGCCACTTCAGAATTGTTTTTTAATATAGGATCTACTGGCACGCATTTGGAGCTGCATATGATGCTTCTGCTTGGTCAGTATTTTCTTCTTCTTCTTCTTCTTCTTCTTCTTAGAAAAAAAAAAAAAAAAAAAAAAAAAAAAAAAAAAAAAAAAAAAAAAAACAGGTCCTTATGGCCCTGGCTCCATGTCCGTTCTGGGGAGCATCAGTCCGGTTCCTATTCCCCCGGCAAGTCATATCAACAGGATTACATGAAGGTACCCACACGCGCTCCCTTCCGTCTGGCGGAAGGGACCCTAATCACCATTGATTGCTCCACAGATCTGTGGGATTGACTATCAGCTTGCCTGTCCGTGAAATTCCTCTCAGGCTCCTCTATCGTGGCCTGTCAGGTATGCTATTACTACAAGAAAAACAGGGAACTTAGAACAGTGAGTTGTCATTGGAGAGTCATATATCCCATAGTCCTGTTGTCCAGCCAGTAGAGACACTCTTGTTCTTTGGGAAGTCTCTGAGTTATGTCACTCCTTCCATCTGATTTGCAGCGCATGAATGTCGGCTATCTTCCCGTTGACTAACCGTACCGTCTTGAACTTGGACATTAGTTCTTGTTGCTTCTCGGGGCTCTGCTGAATCTGGAGTTGGACCTTCTTCCATTGGCATCGAATATCCGTTTCCATAAAGAGTTTCGTTTCTTCCCAGACCTGCTCCGCCTGATTACTGTACTTGTCAATGGTTCTGTTGCACCTTTCCTTCCAGATGACCCAGAGAGTCACTTTCCTAATGATTCCAAACCATGTGCGTTCGGGCTTTTATGGAAATGGGCTGGGATGTTAGTCCATAGGAGAAGTTGAATTGGGTGTTCAAGTAGGGAGGAAGGAAATAAGTGGTCCCGGAGTGCTGAGACTCTCTCGCCCATATGTCAGAAGCAAACTTGCACGTTATCAGGCAATGTGTGAGATCCTCTTGTTCGTTGTCCGAGCACACCAGGCAACATTCTGAGCTGTTCGGGTCGCTGTTCTTCCTTCGGATGTGTAGCCAAATGTTCACTGGGAGGGCATTATAGGTAATCAGCCATTGGAGGCTTCTAATTTGACTGGTCGGATAGACTTGTATTTTTGCCAGGGAAATTCGGGGATCGGCTCCATTCTCTGTCCTAACAATTTGGACCAGCGCTCCTTGATTACAGGTTCGGGGTCCTTCGTTTTCAGTAACATCCTGTAAGGCTGTAACCCATTTTGACCGTGTACTGTGTTATCTGAATGGGAGTCGTACAGAATCTGTTGCTTCCTGAGAGCCAGGCCCATTCTTCTGGGTCGAATTCCAGGTCCCGGATCGCTGTGTTCATTTGGAGTATTGATTTCGGCCAGATCGGCCAGATTCCCAATACTCTTATCTTGCGAAGCGTATAAGTATCGAGGATTGTTTCCTGAGGGTCAATATTGTGGATAGAGAGCGAGTTGGGACTCGTACGGTTTATGGGAAAACGACATGAATACTCCTGAGAGGTCTGAGCCTGGGCATCTGCGGCGAAACCGGTATATGCTTTCTCGGGTGCTAATTCCTGAATCAGCACCCCCCGTTCTCCTTATTTCCATGAAAACTTTTCTTTCAGTAGTTCTTTCCACCCATCAGGGATGCTGTTCACGACCGTCGTCAGATTTTCGTCCCAATTATGGCAACCTTTTAGCAGCTTGGTAAGTATTTCAATTTTGATCATTTTGTAAATTTGTTGTTGTTTTTTTTTCATGCTAATCTTCATTCGCTGTATCGTTCCAGTTTTAACGGATGTCCCGAAGGACATCATTTTGTAAATCTGTATGTGTAATGACCTGCAGAATTGCTGTCTGAGAAACCTGCTGTTTTCTGAGTTTTGCTGCCGCTTGTTTGAGTTACTTGCTGAGATTCTCTCCCGTATATCATAAGATTTCTAAGTTGGTGTGTGTGCCTGATTGCTGAGTTTCCATGTGTTTGCCTCTCTGCATGATTGCATGGTGTGTGTGTGTGTGTGTGTGTGTGTGTGTGTGTGTGTGTGTGTGTGTGTGTGCGTGCGTGCGTGCGTGTGTGCGTGCGTGCGTGCGTGCGTGTGTGTGTGTGTGTGTGTGTGTGTGTGACTCACTGGGGTACTTATGTGCTGAGAATCCCCATCGGCTGGGTACTTACCTGTGGCCGTGCTTTTGTGAGAGTGGAGCGGGAAATTAAAGAGAGGCTAGGCCTGCGTAGGTTGCAAAACACTCAAATATCGTGTAGGTAGGCAGAGTCTGCAGCCTGCAGCAGCGGATTTCAGACTGCAATGATGTTTCCCTCCGAAACGCAGCAGTACCGGGAGACTTGAGGTCGTGCTGCCTCACACGTGGTTAACGGGGACCCCCAGTTTCAGCTCCTGACTAGAAGCAACCACACGAAGGGGCAATACTCCAGTATATATTCGGGGGGTGGGGGGGCGAGAGGCTCTGCCTCATAATGGCCCACATTTGGTGGCTTGCAAGTTTGGCGACATGCTGCTGGAGCCAGTGCTCAGCACTGCAGCACTGGGGAGAAAGAACGCAGGCTTGGGGCTCCACCTTGGTTACCGTGGGGAGGACCAAGGAGGAGACTCGGGGGAAGTAGGAGGAGGAAGAAGATGGTGAACAAGAAGGAGAGTGGCCGGGGTGCTTACCTGGCTATGGTGGTCTGCATCCTCATCTTCTTGGTTGGCGCTGCACCTGGAAGGCCCCAGTTAGGGGTTGGCACCTACAAGACTAGTACTGCGGTAGTACTAGTCTTGGCGGACATAGTAGGAGGGACACATTAGCTTTGCCTCGTCCTTTGAACATTTGAGCTTCACTCCGATAGTCCGCCATAGCCACCTGCTCGACCAAGGAGGAGGAAGGTGTATGAGTTGGCTATGGTGGACCTCTTGAGTGGCTGGCAGTAAGGAGAGACTTTGGGCATTGGTTCTGGTTCATTTCCTTCCTTAACACTCTTAAAGCAAATAGCGGGTCTCACGTGATGTTCCCACGCAGACCCGCCTTCCAGTGTTGGGAAAGCCGTGGGGATAAGGGGCGGGCCCAACGAAACGCTGCTGTTCCTAAGTCGCGCCGGCACATGTTTGAATACAAGTTCATAGCACAGCGAAGTTCAGAGTCATCCGTTCGTTGTTGTTTTTTTTCGGTAGATTTGTTGTTTGCTTTTCATGTATCTTCCTGTATTATACAAGCAGATTTGTTTAAACTGGTGAGCAGTGGAGCGAGGGCTGTAGTACTCTAGGGCCACGTGGAGTCAATTTTTTTTTTTTTTGGCTTTTTGTGGGGATGCTGTTCGTGCAAAACGACAACGAGATCTGCCTGTGGTGTTCTTAGGGCCATGTGGAGTAGCTCCCAGGGGCGAGGTCCCATTAGCAGTGGGATAGGAGTGTGGCCGATCCAGTGTGACACTGAGTGGCAGCGGCCAGACAAGTTCATTACGAATTTCTGGGCTGAGAAAACAGGAAAAAGGCCAAAAAAAAAAGAAGAAACAGAGACCTCACACCGGAAATCACAGCAGCATGCTTCCCAGCCATCAGATCACAAATGATCTGATGCGGGTGGTTGCAAAAACAGTGAACAAACTTCAACAAAGTAACCGCCACATTTTCTGGAATAAACTCGACTTCTGACAGCAGTGATCCTGACACCCTCCATATACTCCGTGATTGAAGGAGGGCTCCACCCAATGAGATAATTGCACARCAGCAAGTAAAATGCTGAAAATCTTCTATCCAGTGGGCTAAGGCCGACCCCAACCTCGTTTGGGTTTGGCCACACCCCCAACCTATTGAAAAGATTCTGGCGGGAAGCTGTCTTTGCACGGGCATGCCCAGTGTTAAGGAGAGGAGGAGGGGAACGAAGATCTCCTTACTTTTTTGGGTAATACATGTAAAATACTGACGGTGGGATCACGAGTAGTGCACGGCAGGATTTGGGTCACTCAACTGCCCCGCAAACTCGTTTCTATCCTATCCCGTTGCTAGTGGGACCTCGCCCCAGTAGGTCTTTTTTTTTTTTTGACTTTTTTTGTGGGGTGCTGACATGCAGACATGTGTTCGAATCCAGATGGTGGAACTTCACAAGTAAAACCACTATCAGCTCAATGGTGATATCTGGAGGTAGTCGCCCTTATAAAGAAAGAAAAAAAAAAAAAAAGCAAAAATGAACTCACCAGAGTCACCACATGTGCAACCGTGGAACTCACCAAATGTTCAAAATGAGAGTGAATCTCCCCGCTGGGAGCGTTGAAGATACACCACTTTTTTTTTCTGCCCTTACTTGGGCCAAAGACAAAAAATATGAAACTGCTTCGTTGTCCAGGCGCGTATCCGGTCGCTCCTGGCTCCAGAACTAACCAAATATACCACAGACCCTAACTCAGTTGGTACACCAATAAACTGTTGAAATACGGACCTGTGTTCGAATCCAGATGATGGAACTTCACGAGTAAAACCACTATCAGCTCACCAAGAGAAGAGGATGATGGCAGGGAGGGGCACGGGAAGGTGGCCAAGGAGTAGGGGAAGGTGGTCGGGGAGAGGCGTAGCGGAGCAGTGGGGGTGGTGATCATCTTTTCTTTTCTTTTGCAAAATGAGGATGAATCTTGCACTGGAACATGGGAAGGTACACAGCTGTTGTTGTACGTTCTTTTTTTCTTTTTTTTTTTACCCCTGGTCATGGCCCCCGCCGCAGCCGCAGCCGCGGCGGGCATCCGCTTGTTCAATACTAAAGACTAACCCAGCCCTCAACTGACGCCCGCCCTGGGCCCAGCGTAAATCTGTGACGGGCCCCAGGAACAGCATGGGACAGGGCGCTGCAGTGGAGGACCCGTTTGTTTGTTTGTTTGGTTGGTTGGTTGTTTTGCGGCTAGCAGGTGGCGTTTGTGTTCGGCCGTTTCTTTTTTTTTTTTAAGCGGCGAAGGTCCACGGTGCTTCTTAGCTCTCATGTTCAAACACAAGTACATAGCAGCGCGTTTGGACGTGTCGGGGTCCAATGCACAGAAGACAGAACGTAAAAGATACGAAACTCTCTGCTTTGTTCTGAGCACGTGTATCCCATTGGGCCTTGGCTCCAGCATTCACCCAATGTGCAAAATGAGAATGGATCTACTACCAGAAAATGGGAAGATGCACCACTTTTTTTTTTTGGGGGTGGTAGCCTTGTGAGTGCAGCGGTTAGGGCATGCTCACACTATGATTCTCCCGCTAGAATACGAGAAGACATACTGTGTTTTTTTCCCCTTTTTTGGTAGTCCACGTTTGGCCTTCCCTCCAGCACTCACCAAATATGCAAAATATGAATGAATCTCCTGTCAGAACATGGGAAGACACACTGCTGTTGAGCTTGCCCGTGTTTTTTTATTTAATTTGCTCTTCCGATAGTATATGGCTGGTGTGCTTAACAACTTCAACTCCTCCCCCCGACTCCTTCGTCCATCCCATCAATCGTGCTCTCTCCCCTCCTTCCACGACTCACCTGCCCCGGTCTCCTTCGTCGCCCATGATCCCCCCTGTCTGGTTCCTGCTGCATGCATCCACTATCGATCCCTCAGCCTTCGTTTATCATCACCGTCATCATCGGCTCCTTGTAAACTGCCGCCTCTTCTCCCGTCAATCGTGCATGTATCCTCGATCGATCCCTCATCCCTCGTCCCTCGTTCATCTTCATCATCATCAATGTCCATTTCCACAGACCTCCTTGTGCGCCAATTTCTTTTTTATTTTTCAAACATATCAATCCTCTTAGAACGTTCGCTTTTTATGAAATCTCCTGTCATCAAATCAGTTGTATGCTGGCTGGCTTGTGATTCCTTTCTGGGTCAACTGTTCCTTGAATTGTGCCCTTTTCTGCTGTTATAGTTTTGTTTGTTTGTCAAACTGTGTTTCTTTGTTTGCTTGTTTGTTTGTTGGGATAGTTTGCTTGTTTGTTTGTTGGGATAGTTTGCAAAATACCCCCATTAAGTTGAGATATATGCCCCCCATAAGTTAAAATTGGACCAATACAGACAAAATCGTTACCGTGGGCAAACAATAAGGGGGAGGGGGGAGCAAAAAAACAGAACAGAAAAGACAAAGGATAGGCATACTATGCTTACAACAACAGTTGTTGGTAGCTTTTTTTCTTTGAACAGTTGGTAGTACTCACCTGCAGGATTTTGAACGTTCCATCAGGGCGGACGCGAAGCGGCTTCTTGACCTCTCTTGCTGACGAACCAACGACTGCAGCCATCATCATTCGGCACAACACAGGGAATGCAACCAACCACCACCAAATCTTGCGAGCAGAGACGCCTACCAAACTTCTCCCGCCTCTCGACCTCCTCCATGTTCTTCCCGATGCCTTCTCTATTGCAAACCTATCTGGCTTCTGAACACTACCACTCTCTCTAAGTTCCATCATAACGATGATGATGATGATGATCCCTTCTCTCTTTTCTAAGCGAACGCATGCCAATGCTTCTCCACCAAAAGTCCCAACTCAATTACAGGAATATCGTCGTCAATTAATATCCTTGATTCGGTTTTGGAAAACTCGAAGGACGAAGAAAGGGAATGGCATGCCAAACGTATGG
>BFEA01000161.1:1953596-1968519 GCA_003427395.1 Chara braunii | reverse complement strand
GAGAGAGAGAGAGAGAGAGAGAGAGAGAGAGAGAGAGAGAGAGAGAGAGAGAGAGAGAGAGAGAGAGAGAGAACTGAGCGATACAAGATTGGTTTATCACACACCTGCGCTGAAGATATCATCGAGGAGAGAGAGAGAGTTGAGTGATCCAAGATTGGTTGTGCGGTCCAAGACAGAGTAGCGGCCATAGCCGCGGAGCTCGGGACGCGGAAGAGAAGACATAGCCGGGGAAGGAGGAAGGAGGGACACGAAGCGGAAGACACCAGAGGGTCGACCGGACGTTGACCAGAGGGTTGACCAGGCGTTGACCAGAGCGTTGACCAGAGCGTTGACCAAGGTGTTGCCCGGGTGTTGACCAGAGCGATGACCAAGGCGTTGACCGGAGCTGCTGACCACGACTTTGACCAAGCTGGAGTTGGTATAATCTTGCCAAGCCCTTAGCCTATCCCCTCGCCCTATGGATGTGCACTCACCCTATGGTACTTGCTGAGTCTAATTTTGTCTGTCTTTTCTTTCTGCATTGAGTCTCTTCTGTCCAGGTGATAGGACTCCGTGTATGACGGATAGGGCCTCGTTGACCAAACCCCTGTCGGGCTGAGTAGGGCTAAAGACTATGTCTGACGACTCGACTGTCCCGGAGGACACGAACCCTCCCAAGGACCGGTACTGACCGGCGGGCTGCTCGGTGTGGCACGGTAGGCCTGAAATCCAAGCTGTGGGCTGCACAACGGGCCGTCTAAGTCTTGAGAGAAACTGCTGACCGCGTCGTCCTGTCTGCGACGTTAAAGACTTCCTGAGGAGTTACGGGGGGATCTCCTGGTCAGCAACATGTTCTGTAGTGACGGATGTAGTATTGGAGTCTGGGCTAGAGATCATAGTTGATAGGGCTCTCTACGAACCCTGTGGTCCATAAATCGAGTCAATAGGTCTTGTCAGTTACGGGGAGAGTCTAAGTGGTGAGGAGTGGAACTGTCACTTGGTTGTGCACTTTTCTCCATGGTTGACACGCGTAGTGGCCGGAGCACCTCCCCCTACACCGCCGAAGAGGAGGCGAAAGCCGCCGCCCTCCTGAAGGAGAGAAGAGAGAAGAAGGAGCCCAAGAAGAAGGCCCTGATGGAGGAAGAGGCGACGAAGATGAGGAAGATTGAGGAAGAGATGGCCAGAGAGAAGGAGAGACTAAAGAGAGAAGCAGCGAAGCTCAAGGCGGTAGAAGAGGAGGAAGAGGAGGAAGAACAACCACTGGAAAGGCGAAGGGCAGGAGGAAGAGGTGAGTCCAGTGGCACAAAAGAAGATTTAATGGAGAAGAAGATTACAGAGTGGGTTGTTGGATTATCCCTAGGAGAAGATGAGGAGGTCTTGATATATGTGTCCAGGGAGGAACAGGAGGCGGCCGTGAAAGAGTGGGATGCTGAAGAAGATCCACTCAAGCGGCAGGTTTTGGAAGATGAGAAAAGTATGGAGTGGAGGTTTCGGGACTTTGCACGGGAATTGGCGACACAGGTGGGCTCTGAAGTGAGGGCCCGCCTAGAAGGCACAGAGCGATATTGCACAAACGCCATAGAGGGCGCCAGACTGACCGCTCCAAAAGAGGAAGAAGCGCGTCCCCGTAGGGAGCCTGTCAAAGTCAAATTTCCCGATTCCTATAGCGGGAAGAATTGGGAAACGAACATCAAAACGTACGTACACTTACTGAAAGATCTTAATAGCCATCCACGCTCTGAAGGAGGAAGCCGCCAGTTTTGCCCGTTCCTTGGTCCGTGCCGCTAATTGTAATGATGATGTAGTTGCTTATTCTGCCTTCACCCCCCTCGTTGACTTTCTAAAGTTAGTGCGCGAGCGATTTGCAGGCGTTTCGCGCAACGTCAAAGCCTCCGATAGGTTGCAGACTATCCATTCTCGTCAGTGGAAGAGTGCCAAGGCACTCAAAGGTGTGATGGATGAGTTGGTAGCTGTTCCAGACCATGGGGTCACAAAGACCCAGTTGGTCAACCTCTTCTACCGGGCTATGCCCGAACAGTTGCGCGGGCACTTCTTTGAGAAGAGCCAACAGCCCACCATGACCTATGACGCACTGAGCAGGGAAGTGGTGGCATTTGAAGCGAGGTCCATGTCAGTTTCCACTTTCTGGCACAAGGACCTGGACAAGGGGAAAAAGTGGAAGGGTCGCACTATCTCAGGACAGGTTAAGACCAAGTTTGATCCTTACGCTAGATGAGGGTAGTGTCGACGAAGTCCCTTACGAACAGATTGAGCGGGGGCTAGAGGAGGAGGACAGTGGTGTGAGCTAGGGGAGGACTTACGCTGTTGTCGCGGTTGGAGGGAGGCCGCAAGGAGGAGGTAGAGGCCAGGGCCAAGGGGGTCGGGCCTCAGGTGGTTGTACCGAGGGTGTTCAGAGGATTGGGGGCAAAGGCAACCGCCAAGAGGGAGGCAGGGGCCAAGGTCCCCCGCAAAACCGCTCAGGGAATCGGTCACCCAATAGGGGAAATAGATCACCCTATAGGAGAGGAGGATGGCACCCAGGGCTGCCTCAGGGCAGGCCCTGGGAAGACTTGGGTCTGGACCAACGCGTATGGCAACAACGTGTGGACCAGGGGCAGTGCATCTATTGCAGTGACCCTAGCCACATTATTAAATTTTGTCCAAAGTATAGGGAGGTCCGATCGGCTGCTCAGGGGTCAAAAGGCAGCCGCTGGTAGGGGTAGCAACTGCCCCTACCATAACGCCATGTGGGGAAACAAGCGCGAGCCGGCAGGAAACTCCCACACCACATGTGCCTATGGCAGAGGTTGCAGGCCGGTGCCTAAATAGCTATCCAGAGACTGCTTGTGTCAGAATCTCTCTAGGCACTTCCCTCACAGGCGTGGCCGATGAGTTGAAGCAGAGAATGCCCGCCTGGGCCAAGATGAAGAAGGAGAGTAGAGGACAGCTAGTCTTGGTAGATGTAGATATTTTTAGAGGTAGAGTAGGGGCCCTCGTAGATAGTGGGGCCAAGGAAGGCGCTGCAGAAGTTGAAGTTGGGATTAAAAGTCCAAAAGCTAGCAGACCCCGTAGTAAGTATCCTGGCAGATAATCGCACGATGCAAGTAGAGGATTATGTAGAGGAAGTCCAGGCGTACTTCCGCCTAGAGAAAGATGGGAAGGTGGAGAAAGTTCTTCATTCGCTGACTCTCCTCGTAGAAGATATCCTTACTTTTGACATAGTCCTAGGGATGGACTGGGGAGAGGCAGAAGGGGCCACACTCCATTTGAGAGAGCACGAGTGTAGGCTCCCTAGTCCATCAGGCGGAATCAAAACTGCTCGTCCGTTTCATGTGTCCGGAGTAGACAACTCCTTGGCACACTGTTGTCTCATCGCTCCTGCGTTCGCAAGGTTAGTAAAGAAGGAGCAGCTAGAGGAACAGGTTTTCGTAGCCTATGTTAGGCCAGTGATTGAGCCTAAAGAGGAGAAGCCTATAGACCCTGCTATTGCCAAGCTGCTGGAAGAGTTCACAAACTTAGCGAAGCCGCCAACAGGAGTAGTACCGCGGCCTATCCAACATCGCATTGAGATAAAGTCTGGCAATAGAACTCCCAAGGGAGCAGTGTATAGGATGTCCCCGCGGGAGTTGGAGGAGTTGCGCAAGCAGTTAGACGAGCTCCTAGAGAAGGGTTGGATTAGACCCAGTTCCTCTCCCTTTGGAGCACCTGTTCTATTTGTCCCCAAGAAGGAGGGAGAGCTTAGGATGTGCATAGACTATAGGGGTCTGGACGCAATCACCGTGAAGAATGCTGAGCCACTGCCCAGGATAGACGATCTCTTAGATCGGGTGCAGGGGTGCAGATATTTCTCGAAACAGATTTGAAATCCGGATATCATCAGATAGAGGTCCACCCTGATGATCAGTACAAGACAACTTTCCGTACTAGATACGGGCATTATGAGTTTATAGTGATGCCCTTTGGACTAACCAATGCGCCATCGACTTTTCAGCGTTGTATGAACAACTTGTTCAGGCCGTGGTCAGATAGGTTTTGTAATAATTTACCTAGACGATATTCGAGTATTTAGTAAGACCCTCCAAGAGCATCAGGGTCATCTGAGGCAGGTATTGGAGAAGCTAAGAGAAGCTAACTTCTAGATCAATGCGAAGAAGTGCGAGTGGGCGAAGACCCAAGTATTGTATCTAGGCCATGTCTTAGATGGAGACGACATCAAACCCGAAGACAGCAAGATCGCAGCGATTAGAGATTTGCCTACACCCCGCACGTTGATAGAATTGCGATCGTTCCTAGGCCTAGCCAACTATTATAGGAAGTTCGTGAGAAACTTCTCCACCATCGCTGCACCCCTTCGGAGGTTGTTGAAGAAAGAAACGATCTGGAAGTGGGACAAGGACTGTACATCTGCCATGAAGAAATTAAAGCAGGCGTTGATAGAGTATCCGGTACCTGAAGAAAGAAACGATCTGGAAGTGGGACAAGGACTGTACACCTGCCATGAAGAAATTAAAGCAGGCGTTGATACAGTATCCGGTCCTTAAAGTAGTCGATCCGTCCTAACCTTTTGTCGTCACTACCGACGCGAGCCAATATGGTATAGGTGATGTGTTACAACAAGACGATGGCCATGGATATAGGCCCGTAGAGTTCATGTCTACTCGGATGCCTTCAGAAAAGGTAGCGACATCTACCTTTGAGGGGAACTCTACGCTCTCAGGCAAGCTTTAGAACACTGGAAGCACTACTTGCTTGGGAGGCACTTTAAAGTCTACTCAAACCATGAGACGTTAAGGTGGTTGAAGACGCAGGCCAAGATGACACCTAAGTTGACTAGGTGGGCCGCAAAGTTAGACCGGTATGATTTCGAGCTCAAGCCAATCAAAGGGAAGTATAACAGAGTTGCGGATGCTCTTAGTAGGAGAGCCGACTACTTCGGGGCAATAGTTCACTATCTGGATATAGAAAGAGACCTGCAGCAAAAGGTTAGAGACGCGTATGCGCAGGACCCTATCTATAGCGACCTTCTCAAGAGGGTCAAGGAAACCCAGGAGGTTGAACCCGATTACTGCACTACCAACGGATTACTATTTGAGAAGACTAACGTAGTGGACAAATTGTGCGTCCCCAACAGTGAAGAGATCCATAGTTTGATCCTAGGGGAATGTCATGATACAGAGGGACAAATCGCCCAAATGTTTGATCCCCAAGACGCAGGCCAAGATGACACAAAGACACGCTGCCATATCTGTACTATGCACTTAAAGCGCACAAATCGCCCCCTGGGCTTCGCAGTATTGTCGGCATCACAAAGCGGAATAATCTTTCCCTGCTGCAACGATCTCAATCAACTGCGCCATTTGTTCATGCAGTCCACCATCGACCTCCCCACAAACCCTTGGCCAGTACTACCGTCACTTCTGCCCGCCTCAGCGTTGCACTACAAGGAGTCAATGAAACTCTCCGTGAGAAGGATAATGTGTTGTATCAGCAAAGCGGTGTGAGACGGTGCTGGATCGTGCAAAGCGTTGAGGAGGTGATGCTTGATCTCAAACGTAACTCCTCTTCTCTTCGTGACCATGCTCCTCGCACTGTTGATTTCCCAACTATGTATACCAATCTTCCTCATGACCGTATTTGTCATAATGTTTCAAAAGCGGTCGAGGAAGCCTATACATATGCCTTACAACACCACACACAGGGGTGCACACATCCTCCTACCCTTAACATGATTGTTAAAGGGCCCCGTCAAGGGGAGTGGACGTTTGATACCGGACCAAACACCTTGACCGTTTCCCAAATTCTTGAACATCTCCATTTCATTGTCACAAACACCTATCTTTATGCAGCGGACGGCACCTTGCGACATCAGTTGATTGGCATCCCGATGGGGACTAATTCTGGTCCGGAGATAGCTAATTTGACGTTGTATTGGGATGAGGCTCGATTTGTTGATGACCTCCAGCAGCGTGATCTTCGCACAGCTCAACGGTATGCGTTCACATACCGCTTGATCGATGATGTTCTCTCATGGGGACATCTGCCACCACCGTCAGAGCACTATGGCCTCGAATGGAAGGAGACCACAGCGCCTGATGGCTCTTGCACATTCTTGGGTGCACGCCTCCAAGTCCGCCCTGACGGCTCCCTGCGTATGAGTGTCTTTGACAAAGCAGCTGAATGAAATTTCCCTGTTATTCGTTATCCTAGTGCTACATCTAACGTCCCTGCACACCAGCCGGCGGGAGTGTTTACAAGCCAACTTACTAGGTTTGAGTATGTCTGCAACAACTGGTATGATTTCAAAACTGCAGCAGCAATGCTCACATACCGCATGCTTTTTCGCGGGCACTCTCCAACAACGCTTGCGAAAGGATGGACTTCCTATATTCGTTAACGTCAACACAGGTACCCTGCGCATGTCACCCGCCTCTCCAGCTGGTTCCGCAGCATGCTTCGATGGTCTATCCATCGCCCGCTTTGTCGGTTATCTACACACTGTCCTCGGACTACGCCTGTCACAACCCCTTCTTCATTATCGGCGCCTGTCACACCTATCACAGTGTCTGCCACACCTGCGTCCTCATCAGTCTTAGTAACCCCTTCCATGTCGTTTGTGACCCTGGCTGCCCCTTTTCAGTTCGCAGCCTCTTCCTCATCGGCCTTGGTTGCTTCTACGATTGATTCCGCGGGAGCAACTCGACCCGCACCTGCTGCGTCGCCCTTGGCCTCGGTGTGTTCCTCCATGGCATCCGTGGCCACCGCAGTCGTTGTGTCGCCCTTGGTCTCGGTGTGTTCCTCCATGGCATCCGTGACCACCACATCTGTTGTGTCGCCCTTGGTCTCGGTGCGTTCCTCCATGGCATCCGTGGCCATGCCTGCATTACCACCTGCAGAGTCCCCTCTTCGGGTCTCACCTACGACTGTCCCCCCTATCTCTGCTTCAGCCACTTCACCACCCCTGACTTCATCCCCCCCGTCTTCAACGCCTTTATTTCCCTTGGTTTTATCGTCATCTGTTACCCACCTTCCGACTACTCTACCACCCCTGTCTTCACCACTCCTACCTCCCCTGGTTTTGTCTCCATCCATTACCCCTCTTCCTAATCCACAAACCACTTCGTCCACACAGACTCCGTCATCGTGTTCTGCCCCTGCAGAAAGCCTACTTCGTCGTCCTAGACGCCGACTTCGACCTACTTCCCAACCTCAGCTTACTCCCCTTTCTTCCATCTCTATTCTTGGACGAAGAAGAACCTATTCATTCTCCCCACCACGGCCCTCCCCAACATCCCGTCCTCGTCTTTTGCCGCCCCAAGCATCCTTACAACGCTCTTCGACTGCAGACCTTTCTGCAATGCGGCAAACACAAAACGGGAGGGATGACGGCGAGAGACCATCTTCGGATGAACTTGGCAAGGAA
This sequence comes from Chara braunii, assembly GCA_003427395.1. Lineage (NCBI taxonomy): Eukaryota > Viridiplantae > Streptophyta > Charophyceae > Charales > Characeae > Chara > Chara braunii. The sequence continues at coordinate 1,961,120 of BFEA01000161.1, read as the reverse complement.
ACTGTAGGAAATTCTGTAGAAAATCCACCTGACCGGCCTCCACCGAATCTGTGTGGCCTCGCTGCTACTAACATCTGCCTACAAGCCTATCGTCGGGAACCATATACTCACTCTGATTTTTTGGCCATTGCTTCCGATCTTGATGCTCAGGAACGTGAGTTATATGGCGATAACCCGGCTCTGCATCCCCCACAGGATAGTAATTACACTCGACATGGGGGATTCAATGTCTCTGTTTTGGAGACTGCTTTGATAAGGCGCCGACTTGATATGCAGCGTGCCCCTTCGGGTGGCGACCCGGACCACTGTTCGCATGTTTGTGCCTATATTCTACATACTCCTGACCACTACACCGCTCTTGTCCGTGCCTCTGGTTCTTGGGAGTTATGGAATGGCGGTGCTATGGTGCAAACAATTACTGCCATCTGTGATCTTGTGCGTAATTACCCTAACATGCAACTGCTCCAGGTCATTGACCCTATGGGTACCTCGTGTACTTCCATGCCCGCCTCTACGCCTATCTCTGTGCCTGCCTCCGTACCTGTCTCTGTGCCTGTTTCTATGTCTGTCTCCTTCCAGATTACTGACCCTATAGGTACCTCGTGTACTTCAGTCACCGCCTCTGCACCTGTCTCTGTGCCTGCCTCCGCACCTGTCTCCATGCCCGTTTCTGTGTCCGTCTCCATGCCCGTTTCTGTGTCTGTCTCCATGCCCGTTTCTGTGTCTGTCTCCGTGCCAACCTCCATGTCTGTCACCGTGCCTGCTTTAGTCTTCATTCCCCTGCATGCTGCACTAACACCTTGTGACCTCCTTCTTTGTGAGATCATTGACACAGTTACACTTGGTTGTGGAAAGCATCGACTTTGTCGACATCACTACAACGATATAATTTTTCGGGCCCGCTGTCGGCAGGGATGCCACTTGTATCCGGATTGTGAACATCCTCTGCATCCAGATGCAGCATCCAGATGCAATATGTCTCATCTGTGCCTACGGGCGCTATAGCGAATGTGCACTTAACTGTGATGGTGAACGCCCCACAATGGTCATGGCCTGCAACCGGCATGCCCTCTACCGTGCATGCTTCAGAGGTATGGTCGATGCTAGCCGTCCAGGTTCCTGCTGTGACGAAGTTGCTTACCTGAATGGTTTTCGTCCTATAGATCAGCGGGAGGGCTGCTACCATCGCCCGCATCCTTATGATAGTTGTCCTATCTGTCGTGAGGGTCTTACTTAGACGTACCTTGCACCCTGACAAAAATGTGCAGGTGCGCTGAAAAGAGTGTACAAGAATGTGCAAAGGTGGGAAACCCTTCACTAAAACTGCAAAACAATGAAGACTGCAGTAAAAGAAGAACATAAGTTTGTGTCGTTTTACTTTGTCTATACCCTGCACCCTAACACCCTCAAAGAAAAAGTCCGAAGGGTGAAAATGAGAATAAAAAATGAAGAAGTGCAGGTGCGCTGAAAAATGGACGTGGTAGACTCTTCACAAAAACTGCAAAACTGTGAAAGAAAGAAGAATGCAGTAAAAAAAAGAAGATGTTTGTGTCACCCTTATTTTATTTTTATTTTTTTCTCCCTCTGCCTATCGATTTTCCTTTTCTGCTCCTCTCGCCCTTGTGTTTGACACCTCTTCCTTCACCCTGCCTCTTTCCCATAGCGTGCAAGTGGGCTGTTATGGCATACGGGGATGGGGGCAGGTCATGCTCAACTTCATCAACGTGGCGAGCCTTGTACGTTAGAGGCACAGTGGAGGAGGCGTTAAGAAGACTGAGAAACTGAATGATTTCAATGTGTCTTTGTTTCTGATTTTTATCCTTTGATTCAGTGTAAATATTTTTTGTAAAACACTGAAAGAAATAATAATACTGTGAAACAAAGTGTCATTCTGGTTTGTCTGTCTCTTTGCCTGTCTGTCCTTTCATTTTTATTTTCTTTGCTCATCTTATTTCTTCTTCTACTTCACGTGTTCATGCTCTTAGTCAATAGTTCTGTGACAATATATATATATATATATATATATATATATTTACATAAATATGGGTCATTGATATAGGATGATCACTTCTCACAGTCACAGTGAAACTCCTCTCAGCAATATGTATGTAATCACAGGCAGCCATATCCAAAGTCCAAACCACAAACATACCTGCAATCACATCAAAGATCCAACAAAAGTTCACGCACTACACAGAGTCAACTTCCATTCTCTGCACTCACACCCCTTGCTTTTAGCCATACAAGCCTCGCTCTTTGTGCAACTCCCCAAAATAAGATACTCAGTATTTTTCTTTAAATAACCATTCAGATAAAGTCCGGGTGAAAACACAACAAAACAATTCAAATCACAAGGTTAAAACCTTTAGGTTGAGTGGCAGGAGTGAATTGAAGTTGAATCGTAAACCGACGAATCAGCAACCGACCTGTTATTAGTGATAACAAAAGGTGATCCTCGTGGGATCAAAGTTAAATCTAGTCCAAAATCCTGAATTGAATCGTTCAAAGAAGGACCTGTAACGTGAAACAAGTCAATGTCCAAGCTAAGCTTATAAGCGCACAAGGAATAATCTCCATATCACGTTCTTACATAAATCCTCCTGATAACCAAGCTTAGGTCTATCTCTGCGCATGTGCCCAAAAAAAAGGCATACCTTTGGCATCATCCTCTTTATCCAAGGTGGATCGTCGGAATCGGCACCTGTTGAAATATAATCTAGCTCCTTTGAATTAAAGAAATTTTGGCAGCGCTTCTCATAAGAAAACTGTCTTTTCAAAATTTATATCAGCCCGAATATAAAAATATAAATAGTCCCTGACTTCCCAAAGTCAAATTTTGTCTAACTCCCTGAACTAGTAAAAATTTGGACAACACTCCCTTTAGAAAATAAGATTTTCCACATTTATATTAGGTAAGATACGAACTCAAACATAAAATTTGAATTCAACTAAGATTTAATTTAACGAACTTCTTAGATTTGTAGAAATTTTGGCAACGCTTCCCGTAGAGAAAGTGTTATTCCAAGATTTATACAAAGCTAAGCTCAGACTCTAAAATGACTTTGAGTTTTGAGGGTCTAATTTTGTCTAACTTCCTGAATTAGCAAAAATTTGGGCAGCATTCCCTTTAGAAAACGAGTTGTTCTAGATTTTTACTAAGCCAGAAAGTCAGAAAAAGTCAAATCCTGAAAAAGACAAAGTTTGACTGACTCCTTGGTTTTTGTAGAAATTTTGGTAGCGTTTCCCGTAGAGAAAGTGGCTTACCAAGATTTATACAAGACCAAGTATAAATAAAAGATTCCAGAAAATGTAAAAATTGATCTAAGTAAAAAAAATCTTAGCTCAGAAAATGCAGGAATTGAAACTAACTCTTATGGCTCTAGCACGTGGCGAGCAACTAAAGCAACTATCTATCAAACTGAGACCCAGCCTAAGTAGTGGCATCACTCAGTCACATGCAGGCCAAACCACAAAGGTAAGTACTCTCACCATCCCCAAGTCAACTTAGCAGAYAATAGTTCATAGTCTTTCAATGATTTATCCCCTTATACCCAACTTACATAGGGCGTAAAGCTAGACCACCCAAACTTATGGAACATGTCTAGCTCAGCCATGAAGTATACACAAACACAGGGCACAACAATTTTTTTCTTTTTTGGGCACGTGAGTAGGCTACCCTAGCCGCCCTTAACTGTTTAAATATCTCAACTTTGCCCTTAGTCTTTTGACATAGCATCATGGCAAACTTGGCGCAAACTCCCGCTCCCGGATAAAATCCACCCCAACTGCTGGGAAGAGGTCAATCGTCAACCCCTCTTCAGAAATAGATGGGTGACAGACACAAGAGGCTGCGTAATGACGAGCTCATCACGTTCCTGGAAGAGTTGGGTTAAACACGGTATACTCAGGGTATGAGATCTCTGGGACAATGAAAGGCATGACTGGAAAACCGGGGACCAGCTACAAGAGATCTTGAGATACTGCCATCGCATGGGGGATCTTCTAGAAAACCTTATTGAAGTCGTTCCACTGGAATAGTACCACATCCTCAAACATAGTCCCACCTTGAGAGAAGGAGACTGGGTGGCAAGCACAGAGACCCCACTGAGGATCGGTTTAATACACATAGTTTCACCACAAACAGTTTTGGTCGAATCTTACGGCGTCACCAAATGGGCACCCTCCAAGGGAGCAGAGCACCCTTAGAATGTACAGATAGAGCATCAGTGTACCGAGTGAGAGTAATTGAAGAAAAGGGACAGAGGATGGCATTCCAACCAGACTAACCCATCCAGGATTTCGACCTGGACCCGGTGGAATGGGTTTGGCAGCCCCCCCAAAAGAGGGGAGCCCCCAAGATAAGTCACATTAGTCTACATCAGCTTTTGGTCAAATCAACTTATAAAATGCTCAGACATAAACAGTGTCTGAGAGATATGATTAACAATAGATTGGTCAGACACCTGAATGTAGACTGGACTCCTGTCACCGATCCAATGGTTCAAAGAGCAAAAACAAAAGCCCATGAAAATTACCTCCCTGCAGTGGCAGATAGCCCACAGCTGCCTCCCAACCAATGACTGGTTAACTGACCGCACAAACCTCAAGCAAAAAGATTTGTTGCTTCCATGGTGCCAGCGGTGTCAGGGTCTCTTCCCCTCCCAGAAAAAAAGCGAAAACTACTGAACACGTTTCCAATCGCTCCATACGCATGGTTTGCCATGACCAGGGCCAGGGGGTGTCTGGCACCATAGCCATACTGGTGGATGGCACAGAGATTACGAAACAGATTCAGCAGCAGGTACACCTTGAACTTACACGTAGATGGCTGGACACAAAAACCCAATTGAATCTTTTCAGACAAATCGGAGATGTCAGAAGACAGATTACGAATTTTTGCAGGGACTGGTAGGAGGGGAAAAGGAAGGATGTATTGCAAAGGTGAAATGGAGTGGGGACCGAGGAGAAGGGATGTGAGATTTAAAAAGAATGAGAGACTACCGCTTAGTGTTCAGGGACTGGACTAACATAGAGCCTTCGTTCCCATCGCGCCCTCCCTCAGACTTCCCTGATCCCTTCCCACCCCACGCCCTGTCATTGGCAGAAATCGTGGCCTAAATGTGTCACCAACGTCCTGTCTCTCCTCTATACCCCTTACAATCCCCCCTAGAGCCCCCAAGGGAGGACCCCGCTCACTTATATTTTTCTGATTTGAGAAGTCAATGCTGGCAGGAGGGGTTACCTGAGCAACCTGTGACATCAGTCAGGGTTTGGAGTGAGCAGCAGGCCTTTGGATAGTATCCGCTTTCATCTGCTTATCTGGTGCCCTTCGTCTGTAGGTGAAGAGATACGGAGGCAAGCTCACAATGGACTACACTACTGGAAGTTGCCCCCTGGGTTAAGGAGCAATTGTATTGGCAGCATGGTTCTCCAAGTTCACAACAGCCAAGGGCTACACCACTGGACACCTCATAGGCCTGCTCAGACAATCAATGCTGGCAGACCCACAGTCACGGTTCTGATTTTCCCTCAGACAATTGCAGATATTTTTTTGACCCCAGCCTGCTCAGTCAGTCCCCGGTGTTGAACGACAATCAATGCTGGCAGGCCACAGCCACAAGTTCTCGTCTTCCTCAGACATGTGCAAATATTTCTTTTGTAAAATGGGACGCTGAACCCGATTTCCTGCAGGTGATGCTCCCCACCAATAGATGGAGCCTCTCCCCAAGTGAAAAAAAAAAGAAAAACAAAAAAACAAGAGTCACAGTTCCCGCAAGGGGTAGGTTCCCCGGTCCACAGTAACACGGGTAAATCACTCATTCGTAATAGATCCGTATCTATGAGATCAACGAGATCAATCGAGACCAGGCAATCGGATCGAAACAGATAACCTTCCAGCAAGCCAAATTCATTCCACAGGCTATAGCCAATCGAAAAACCGGGCAAGGCTAATTCTTTAAAGGCAAAGGGGCTCGTTCGACACTCCTTCACAAACGGTTATCGGGTAGTTGAAAATTCAGGAATGAAAATTCTGAAGTGAGAGTTTTGGGCAGTCTGAAAATCGTAAATGGTTTTGAAGTGGTGAAAGGTCCGAAGACCCGGAAAACCACATGTTTAGGCAGGCTGCATCCTGAAGTGGTGAAGGGTGTCCTGAAGTGGTCAAGTGAAAGTTTTTGGTAGTCTGAAAATTTTGAATGGTCCTGAAGTGGTGAAAGGTCCGAAGACCATGAAAACCACCCTTCACCACTTGAGGATGCAGCCTGCCTAAACATGTGGTTTTCAGGGTCTTTGTGGTGAAAGGTCCGAAGACCCGGAAAACCACATGTTTAGGCAGGTTGCATCCTGAAGTGGTGAAGGGGGTCTTGAAGAGGTCAAGTGAAAGTTTTTGGCAGTCTGAATATTCTGAATGATCCTGAAGTGGTGAAACGTTCGAAGACCATGAAAACCACCGTTCACCACTTGAGGATGCAGCCTGCCTAAACAGGTGGTTTTCAGGGTCTTCGGAGCTTTCACCACTTCAGGACCATTCAGGATTTTCAAACCTGAATGGTCCTGAAGTGGTGAAAGCTCCGAAGACCCTGAAAACCACCTATTTAGGCAGGTTGCATCCTGAAGTGGTGAAGGGTGTCATGAAGTGGTGATGAAAAATACAACTGTTGTTAACCTTCTCTCGTCCTCGGTAAAGTCATCCGAGAACATTTCCTTCGAACGATGTCAGACGAGAAAAAAGAAAAGAAAAAAAAAATCAAATGTGTTTAAGGCCTTCAGCCAATAGGGTGCCACCACGATCCAGATTCTCGGCTGTAACGTCTCTCTATCCATGTGCCCGCTCCTCTTCGTGAAACGCGGCTTCCTTTTGTCCAAGGGAGCTCGTGGGCAAAAGGAAGAAATGGCTGGGGAATCCTCGGAGCCCAAGGAATTTCCTTCGGAGTGTTTTCACTTTTTTTTTGCCGACTGCATCCCCGAGGATAGGTGGAACAAACAATTCCTCGGGGACTTTACGCCCACGAGAAGTGTCGAACGAGCCCCTAATTCTTTTAAGCCCAACCAATTCAATTACCTGTCGAATCTGGACAGGACGGCCTTTCAGGCCTTTTTTATTGTCATTATAGTATTACGGGGAACTCGTAGCAGCCACATCCGTGTTCAAGCCTCTAACGAGGGAACATGCGGGAGCTGCACCCACCAGCTGGTCCGATACCTGCTACAGCAGGTGGGCGATACCGGCCAGGGGTCAGCCGGTAGCATCTGGACCAAGCTTCTTCGATGGGTCGGTCACTGTGCCTCCCTCCAGTCCCCTCCCCCTGTGAGCATCAACAGTCTCTGCTCAATGCCACTCGAGGGGACGAACGGCGTATCTCTAGGTGGCGGGTGCCAAGCTTGCCCAGGAAGGTACATGAGGCCAATGGGGATTGAACCCAAGATCTCCTGAATGCCACGTGCGTGCCTTACCAACTGAGCTAGGCCGCTGGGTGGTACTAACATATTCCCGACGGCCTGAGAGAGAACTTTTTTTTTTTTTTT
>BFEA01000161.1:1937858-1953566 GCA_003427395.1 Chara braunii | reverse complement strand
TTTTTTTTTTTTTTTTTTTAATATTATACGTCGTAAAGGTGGAAGTGAGACTTCGTGCCTCGCTCCACTACTCTCGACATCTCCAAAACGAGAGTAAATCCTCTGCTAGAACATCGAAAGAAACACCCCCATGATTTTTGTCTTTTCTGCATCTAGCGAGGCCCTTCATGCCACTGGTGATACTTCATTCTTGGGCTGGGAAGGAGATCTCTCAGGGCCTTGCTGCACTACTCTCCACAGGCACAAAAGACAAAAAAAGATGGCAATTCATCTTTCCATTTTCTAACAGAAGATTCAGTCTCATTTTGCACATTCAGAGAGTAGTGCAGGGAGACCCTCAGATAGCCGGCTTGGTTTCTTTTCTTTTCTTTTTTGGGAAAGCGGGCATGGTTTCCACCTGCCCTTTTTCTTTATTTGAATTTTTTTTTTCCCCGGCTGTTATACCGCGTTTGACGAGGGGACGCATCCATTCGGGTAACATGCTTTACGTTGTAGACAGTAAGCTTGGCAAAAAAAAAGGTCTTATGAAGTGGGGGATGGGCAGCCTTCTGGATGGTAGTGTCCAAAGCCAACACTCTCCCACACACCACACGCAACCCACTCACATGCGCACGCACACCCGTGTTGGCTGAAGACCTTACTTATACGGGCTGGGAGGATCCAGCTCACTATCTCAGTTGGATGGCACCAAGAGTGCCACAGGCAGTTGTGGGGATTGAACCCACAACCTCCTGAATGCCACTTGTATGCCTAACCAATTGAGCTAGGACGCTGGATGGATGGAGCCCAGATTCTTCTATCGCAGGAGAAAGAAAAAAAAAAAGAAACCTGAAAAACGAATAGCAAGCTACTGAGGGCTGAACCACCCCATACGCGGCCAGGAAAAAGGGCATTTCAAACTCTAAACTACTAGCAGTGTATATACCCATGTTCTACCAGAAGATTCATACTCGTTTTGCACATTTGGTCAGTAGTGGAGCAAGACCCTCCATCTCCACCGCTCTCGTGGCAAAGGTAAGTACGCTTTTTCTTTTTTTTTTTTCCGAAAGTCAATGCGTACGTTTTTCTTTTCTTTTCTTTTCTTTAGTAAGCCCTGCCAATGAGCCAGGGCAGTCCGTTCTAGATTTCGTTACTTGGGCGTAGTAAACAGCAGAATGCTTCTATACTATATTTCTGGAAAGATGCAGTAGAACAGAAGAAAAACAAAAGCGAAAACGACCCAGACCCAAATCGTCCGCCCACACCCATCGCCCGTTCCCAGTTTGCATCGGGAAAAATTCTATCCCTCAAAAGGGAAACAATGGACGGCGGCCTAAACCAAATTGCAACGACCTTGACAAGCTAACCTGCCCTACGACCGGTCTTAGGGAAAACTGCGACCGGACCCTATTTTCTGCTATCGGAGACCCCAAACGAACCCGTCCTAGCGAAGTTGTACTGCACGATCTTACCGAAAATAGAAAGAAATGAAACGACGAAAATGAAACCCACACAAGCGCAGCCTCCTGGCTGTGAATTTGGCAAAAAAAAAAGTGAGATCTGATCCATTGCTAGACTAGATGTTCCCCTCGACTGAACTGTTGAGATCCGAGTTCCGTGAGATCTGATCCATTGCTCATGCACTGTTTCACGTGGCCAACCACGGGCTTGCGATGCGAGAATAGGGGCCTCGCTGATCCGTTTGCCTTCTTTTTTTTTCTTTTTTCTTTTTCTTTTGGAAGAACGTCTTGGCTGTTTCTGATGTGCTCCCCGCGAAAGACGGGGAGCAATCAATGCTTCAGTCGTTTCTTTTTTTTTCCTCTCACACAGCCGTTTCCATAATGCATCTGATAATCCAGCGGCCTAGCTCAGTTGGTAAGGCACGCAAGTGGCATTCAGGAGGTCTTGGGTTCAATCCCCATTGGCCTCATGTACCTTCCTGGGCAAGCTTGGCGCCCGCCACCTCGAGATATGTCGTTGGTCCCCCCCGAGTGGCATTGAGCAGAGACTGCTGATGTTCATAGGGGGAGGGGACCGGAGGGAAGGCACAGTGACTTGCCCATTGAAGACTCTCGGTCCTGATGCTACCGGCTGACCCCTGGCCGGTATCGCCCACCTGCTGTAGCAGGTATCGCACCTGCTGGTGGGTGCAGCCCCCGCATGTTCCCTCGTTGGAGGCTTGAGCACGGATGTGGCTGCTACAGGKTTCCCCGTAATACTATAATGACAAAAAAAAAGGCCTGAAAGGCCGTCCTGTCCAGATTTGACAGGTAATTGAATTGGTTGGGCTTAAAGAATTAGTCTTTAAAAGAAAATAATAATATTAATATTAATAATAATAATAATAATAATAATAATAATGCATCTGACTGCATTTGTGGCCGCCCTGGGCTGATTCACGAGTAAAAACGGCTGCCCCATTTTGAACCAGTTGCTGGCTGCATGTCCAACATGAGGGCGGTACCTGTGCCATTCAGAAAATGTCCCCTACATGTTCTCGTCCCCTCCAGGCTTGGCAAGACTTGGCGCGCAGGGCATATTGGTTCAAAAGGAAATTTGGGCCCTTCGTTCCACCTGTCCTCGGGGACGTCGCCCGAGGACATTTCCTTCGAGCTATGTCAGAAAAGAAAAAAGAAAAGAAAAGAAAAAATGTGCTTGAGGCCTTCAGCCAATAGGGTCCTGCCACGATCCAGATTCTCGGTTGTAACGTCTCTTCACACATATGCCCGCTCCTCTCCGTGAAACACGGATTCCTTTTGCCCAAGGGACCTTGGGCAAAAGGAAGAAATGGCTGGGGAATCCTCGAAGCCCAAGGAATTTCCTTCGGAATGTTTTCACTTTTTTTTTCTGACTGGATTCCCGAGGATAGATAGAACGAACAATTCCTTGGCGGCTTTATGTGCCCGAGGAGTGTCTAACGAGCCCCAGATTCTGCTTTGTTTTTTTTTTTCCATTTTTCTTAGATTCCCCTTACAGCGAGGCAGGGCATATCCCGTGATCTACTGAACAACCCTTGGTCAGGCAAACTCACACTTGCACACAGACAAATGTATCTAACTACTTTAAGCGCCAAATTCGTGTTTCTTTTTTTCTTCTTTGAGGGCACACTCTACCACGTATTTGCAAAATCGCAAATTTTGCCCTTAAACCACGGGGGCCGCAGCGCTACCGGGAGCGTTGCGCCCCACCTGGGCCGAGGCAACGGTGAGCAGAGGCACGTTGGGGTGAAAGCCGCGTGAGCGCGACAACTTAGTGGAGGGTGGCGATGGCGCGCTGTATATGGTGGATGCCATGAGGGGGAAGGGAGGGACAGTGTATGGTGGGGAGGACGGTGGGTTGTTGGAGTTATAGTGGGAAGAAGAGAGAGCAAGTATATCGATGAGAGCAAGGGCTATGATTGTCCCCGGTTTTCTCGTCTCCTATCTTTGTCTCTATCTCTCTGTCTCTTGCTCCGTCTGACCCAACTGTCTGAACATCGTTGTTCATAGATTGAATTCTCTGTGAAGCCGTGTTGACAGGCTTGACGCGGTCCTTCACAACACAATCGCCCTCAAGAGGTTTTAGAGAGGCGGCGGTGTCCTAGTAATCTGTTCTGGCCAGCGCACTCCGCCAAGGGGCTGCACCAACACTGGCTATGGGGAGGAGAAGGTCCTTCTCTCGCAGGAAGAGGAAGGGGATGAGTTTGGTCGGGATAGCGGTTTGGCAGTTGGATCAGGGGATGGCGGGAGGGGACCATCTTGTGGTGTTTGCAGGGTTTTGTGACTTCAAGGCATCTGCACGAGGCGATGGAGCTTGGCTCTCAGCAACTTGTCGAAGTCGTCATCCTAAGTACTACTCAAAAGTACTGCTCAAAATTCTCATGGTTTCTCAGAGCTTCGTGTCTCAACAGCGTTTAATAGTGTTTTTTCGTTTGGTTGTTTCATGATAGTCGGCTTGACTTGTACTACTTGTTTGTCTCTCCTATGTCGTATCCCTTGATGATGACGATTTAATTTAGTGTTTTCTGATTGGGTGTATTACTCGTTTGTCTGTTTTATGTTGTACTTTTTTATATTCATTCAAATGATGACGATCTGATTCAGTGTTTTCTATTTGGTGGTTTCATCTAATAACATGGTTTCTTGAAAACAATTGCTTAACTAATACGTGTCATACGTCTTTGCTAAACGATTCTCAAACCGTGGTTTGGGAATCTGATTCGAAAATCCTTTATCGATATCTAAACCTAAATTTCATATAATTCCTTGTGAATTTTGTCATTTAGTAGTTTTTTTTAATCATTAATCTTATCTAAATCCTTTATGGATATCTAAACCTAAATTTCATATAATTCCTCGTGAATTTTGCCATTTAGTAGTTTTTTTTAATCATTCATCTTATCTATGGTCTGGATTGTTAGCTTAAACTCTAAAAGATGTTTCAATAGATTTTGCAAATTCGTTTCTGATCTCCGATGCCTAAAAGTAGGCTTCTCAAAGTATTTTTCAAAAACAAAAAATCTACGTCTGCTAATCTCAATACCGTGCGGTAAATTTTGATTCGGATTGGGTTTTTTTGTTTGCTAATCTCAACCCCCTGGTTTTGAGTGGTATAATTGTGGCTTGCTCTGTATATATGTGGGGTCTTCCTTGAGGGTTGGAGCCTCCCCCCGTGAGGGTTTCACAAGGTGGGAGATGTTATTCTTGGAGGGGGGAGGCAGTATTGGGGGATTTCTTCTCTTGGCCAGACTAATTTAGGGACGGATCAGTACTGGCGGGTGGGGAGAGAAGGCAAAGGGGTGGCTGCTTATAGCAGAGTGTTAGGATTTTGTTTTTTGAGGGAAGGAGTAACTTCGATTGCTACACAGTGAGCCGAAGGGGGGGGAAGCTAGAATTGGAAGAAGGAAGGCAGCAAGGGGACTTTCAACAGAAAAAAGGTTGTTTGTTAGGGTAAGTAGGTTAGAAGGATGATGCTGGGACGGCATAGGCCGGTGCTGGAGCCTTTGCTCTGTAACCCAGGGGGAGCTTGAGGCCTGTGAAGTTATGCCGAGGGTGGATGGCATAACCAGATCGTCTGACATAGTAGGCACCGGGGTATTGACCCTGTAACCTGCTTAGGGGCTTGTTGCTAAGGGAATTGTCGAGGGAGGAAGGCACTTCCTGTCCGTCAGAGCTAGGTTGATCGGTACTGGGGAGGGTTGTGGTGCCCTGTTACGCTAGCAGAAAGGGGTATGAGATCAAGTGAGTTCTGGTACGAGGACTGAAAGCTTGGACCGACGCCCCATCTGTTGGAAGGGGGAATCTAGGATAGTAGGCAGTTTTGGTCTCGCCCCCCCCGCGCTTATATTTTTCTAAAACTTTTCGAATGTTCCAAAAAGAGTTGGGTGCTTAGTGGTCCTAGGAATGTTTTCTAGGACTCTGGGATCCCTACTAACTCGTCTTAGGTGGCTTCAATGCTGTTATACTCAGTGACCTGCGGTTGTTCGATGCCAGAACGACGCTGACCGGTGCTGGGGTGTTGCCCTGTAACATGCGATGCAGGAGCGTGAGGTCTGGTAGAGAGATCTAGGGAGGTTTTGGGGTGGGCTTTCCACGGGACAACCAAGGGTTGCTGCCGGGACGATGCTGGTCGGAGCTGGGGTGAGTTGCGTTGCCCTGTAACCCAGCAGAAAGTGGGGATGTGAGACCTAGAAGAGATCAGCAGGGAGTAGGACAGTTTTGGAGAACGTTGGAAGGGTTTGTGTGGGATTTCGAGTTTTTGGAACAATCGTAGGACCTCTGTGGCCTGTTCTCATTCTTCTTGACCGACGGTAAGAGTTCTTAGGTAAAAAAAAAAAAAAAAAAAAAAATGTAGTTTTTTCGGGTCACAAGAGGCACGTATTTTGCGTGTTCACACAAAAGGGCACGTAAATGTCAGTGGCCTGGACAGCCGCGGGCTTACATATTTTGCGGGGACCTCTGGAGTCCCCGCAAAATCGTATTTCTTTTTCCTCTACTGCTTTCTGGAAGCAAAAAAAAAAAAAAAAAAAAAAAAAAAGTGCATTGTGCTGTCTGACTGCAGACAAGGTATTTTCGCATCTCAAGGCCAGGTCGCGACCCTGTCCTTTCTGCTTTGGGCAACAAACGGATGACCAGTGCGACCCGCAGGTGCCATATAAACGCAAATTCACATACATAAAATTTGCGGAAGTACGTGCTAGTGTGAATATGCCCTGAGATTTGTTTCTTTGTGTTTTTTTTTGGCCTTTTTCACTTTTGGATTCTGACAAAAACGCCATGGGGCTGATACACCCAAACTGCGACATGCTCACACTAGCACTCAGGCGAATGCATCCAACTGCATTCACATCCCCAGCGGTTTTTTGTTTTTTTTTTTTTGGCTATTTTTGTTTTCCAACTGGTCCCCCCAGCCTCGGAACGTCCAGCTACTGGTACTGCCAGGCTTGTCAGGCCAGGGGCCTGGACCCACTAGCGAAGTATTCTACGATGTGTGACGCAATTTTATGGATTTTTTCTTTTTTTTTCTTTTGGGGTGATCACAACTGTCTATATTCTTCTCTCAACTTCTGTTTGTTATGCAAAGTGATTTTTTATTTGCATGAATGGATCCTTTTCTGATTTAAAATGAATTGAAATAGCACATAAAAGTATGAAGAACAGCTGTGCACCCGAATTCATGGGTTGGTAGGATCTCCTTCACGTAAGTCTTCATAGCGATGTACCGTGGCAATAAAATGTGTCCACGAACACAGCCAAGAGGATGAACAAGTAATGGCTATAGGGATACATTCATCCCCATGTATCTCATGATGCCTCTAACAGGCCATCCGACAGACGCGGAAGAGTTCCTGTCAGATCCACCACAATATCTGAATTTCACATTTTCAAGTTCTATTTCTCAGAGCCCAAAACATGAAAAAGGAAGTCTGGAAATCAACCCCCCGCCTTTAGAGCCCATAACATCCAGACTTCCCGCCCACGCAAAGCCACGAGCTATCATGTCCAACTTAGTCCAACTTTGTTGCGTTTTTTTTTTCGACACATCTCATTGGACGGGAGGTGGGCATCTTTACAGTCCCTGCTTGGAAACTGCCAGGCCGTCGAGATGCGATCTATTCGACGGCCGTACTTTGTCACTTGAGGCCACACATGATCGAAATCCTGAACGAAGTGGTAGAATACTTCGCTAATGGGTCCGGGCCCCAGGACTTGATAGCTGGGCCAAGTACTGGTTGTTTAAAATATCGACCTAAATCGGGCCAATTTATGAGGTTTCTATTTCATTCAAAAAATAAAAAATGTCCATTTTGACAAAATTGCTGTTATTATTATTATTATTATTATTTAAAGCCCAGGGTGTTGTAGAGGCCAAGAACCAGACCCGCGGTGATTGCTGGTAGCAGCAGCCAATGGCTGTCCTGACAGGATAGGCCACCTACCCTACCCATCCCCAGGTAATACTCCTCGCGCACCCCCTGTCCATACTATCCTACCTAAGTGTGACCAGCACTCAAGACCATCACCCTACCGGTATCGAGGGCAACTTGGACCAGACAGCAGTGACAAGCACGAACGCTGGGCCAACCTCCCAGCCCTGACGGAAGCGGAAGTGGACGAAGCTTGCCATACGGGAACTTCGGACGCCAGGCTCATGCAATCTTCTACAGGCCCAATTCACAGAGTCTACGCAGCAGGATCCTAAGCAAGGCAGGCCAGCGCCCGCGGACACACCGTCCTTCCCCTAGCTTACCCAAGGCTAGGCGGAACTCAAGACTAGCCGGAGCGACTTATATCCCTACCCTACGCTAGAGCTAAGCCATGCATGAGTAGACCCCGTCATATACCTGATAGACCCCTCCAGCCCAGTATCGTAGTTGTGTGTATGTGTATGTGCCCAGAGGCTACGTATGTTTGTACGAACCCATAGGGCCATGTGTTTTGTATCTGCCCGAAGGCTAGCTATGTGTGCTCTGTGTAACTGTATAGCGAGATGTATGTGCCCGAAGGCCGGATATGTGCAGTACTATGTAGAGGGCACTATGTGTTCATTTTGAAGAGATGACAGGCCAAGCTGGACAAGAACCCCCCCAAAAGTCCCAAGCCAGACTCAAACCCGTGATCTATGACATGTGACCTGAAGACTCTACCATTTGAGCAACAATCGCAAACAGCCCCTGTGTGTGATATGCCAGACTGGGGAGATCAACATAGAGGGCACTATGTGTTCATTTTGAAGAGATGACAGGCCAAGCTGGACAAGAACCCCCCCCAAAGTCCCAAGCCAGACTCAAACCTGTGATCTATGACATGCGACCTGAAGACTCTACCATTTGCGCAACAATCGCAAACGGCCCCTGTGTGTGATATGCCAGACTGGGGAGATCAACAGAACAACCACGAGCAACAGCCACAAACAACCAACGCAGTATCAAGACCCCACATACAACACCATGGACAACCCTTGGGTGGTGCGCAGTCAGTGTCTGTATAAGCTTACCGTGCGTCAGCCCAGCCATGCGTCATTCTAACGCCCTGCCGATGTCCATGCGCAAGGCTGCAATTGAGTTTTGAACCCGCAACCTCGTACCACAATGCGCATTTCCAACGGGTGCTCTAACCACTGAGCTACATCAACTGGACAAATTGGTGTTATTTTCAAGGCTTTGTGAATGAAAAACAGTGGGCGCCTTTTTTTTGTCTCCATTAGCTCACGATTCGGTAACCAACACCGTTGCAAGATGCAGTAACACGCAACATACATCAGCTGCACCTGTGCCATATTTTGCTGGTGGGGGGGAACGTGAGAGGACGCATGAGGAATAACCATTCCACTAGGCATTTGGACGTTTTCTGGACTGGATACACTAGAAATGTCGAGTGCGTCCGAATGCACCTGGTTCATAAAGCGTCCAAAGGCATGTACTGGAGTGTTGTGTGGCGGAGCCAAGCCCGTAACAGGAATAGTGGGATACACAAGCTATCAGACAATAATGACAGCAACCGAAAAAGAGACTTCTGATCATTGAAACTGGTCTTTCGTCTTTCGGTGCATATGCCCTTGGCACGAACCCCCAGAACACAACGCACCCTGATGATGAATGTATGCAAGCCATGTTCCTGGTCTGGTACAGCCATAATGGGGGTGTGCTGTGTTCGTGGGAAGACAGTAGGCTTCGGTAGCTGCCAGCTAGGTCAACGAAGAAAGAGCCAAAAACATCAACGAGAAAGTGGGTAAAAACGTCGACTAATATTGTCGAGAGATCTTTAAAAATGAATTCTTTATTAAAAAATCATTTTCAAAACAGTAAAAAAATAGTGGCCACTGGGCGGCACTATTTTTTCTCCATACTAATTTTTCTCCATATGCTCACAAAAAGAGGCGAGCGGATGTGGATTGAGGGAGTAGCATGCCCTAAATCGCCAGCAGGCGGGTGGGTTTTGCGGGGCCTTTGGCCCCTGCGGTGCCGGTGGTAGGGTATTCCTACTAGACTAAGTTTGAAGTGACAGCATCGTGGTGGGAGTTGCTGTTTATGGTGATGGTGAGTGTGGGCAGAGGTGCAATCCACTCTGAATCGCCAGGAGGTGCCTGGGTTTTGCAGGGTCCGTGTCTGCAGTTGGGGGTCAGACTCTGTGGATACAGACCCCTGCCGCACGGGTAGCAGGGTGGTCATGCAGGCTTTGGCAACACCTTCAGATGAAGGCGGAATATGGTGATGGACAGGTTGGGGGTCTGTGGATACCGACCGCCGCTGTGCGGGTAGCAGGGTGGTCTTGCAGGGTTTGGCGACACCTTAGGATGAATGCGAAACTTGATCCGCTCCTCTTCGTTTGCACCGGGTGGGAGTAGGACAGACTAGTTCCCCCTCGTCGATTGGAGTTGTCCGGCGCTCAATTCCTAATCATGATGGGGTGTTGATTGCCCCCCAGGTGGAAGGTAGGTTGTTTAGGGTTTCGTGTGTTGGTTCGCTTTTTGATAGGTTTAGGCTACAAGCCTACAAGGGCAGGAGGCCAATCCTTCCCTAGCGCTGGGAAGTAATCATTGCCTCTGCTCATTAGGGAGATAGGGCAGACACAGTGAAAAGGGACTTTGGCTCCATGTGACATTACGAACACATGCACACGGTATTGGATGCTCCGTGTGACATGACCCGATTTCCAGCTGACACACATCACATCATTGTATAGGGACGCCAGACTTTATTTCCAGCAGGTGTAGCTCCCCACCAATAGATGGAGCCTTCAACACTGGGGCCCACTTAACGAGGCTGCTCTTATCACCTCGTAAACTTAGGGCGTCGTTAGACACTCCTCGGGGCATCCTCGGGCTCCGAGGATGAATCCTCGGAAAAGTTTAGGGTTTTTGTCGTCTTCGTTCCACTCATCCTCGGAGCATGTGTTTTAGGATTCATCCTCGGAGCAATGTCAGAAAAAAACAAGGAAACAAAAAAGAAACGAAGTTGTGCTTCAGGCTTTCAGCAAATAGCATGCCGCCACGATCCAAATTCTCGGTTGTAACGTCTCTCCACGTGCATGCCCTCTCCTGTCCATGAAACATGGATCCTCGGGCCCCAAAGGACCTCGCGAGGTCCTTTGGAGCCGAGGACGATTTGGCTGGGAAATCCTCGGAGCCCAAGGATTTGTCCTCGGAGTGTTTTCACATTTTCATTTCCGATTTCATCTCCGAGGACAGGTGGAACGAAGACAAAATCCTTGGGAAATCCTCGGAGCCCAAGGATTTGTCCTCGGAGTGTTTTCACATTTTCATTTCCGATTTCATCTCCGAGGACAGGTGGAACGAAGACGAAATCCTTGGAATCACATCCCGGAGGAGTGTCCAACGACGCCCTTAAAGTGGGTCTTCCCACATACAGAGCTTTTTTTTTTTTTGAAGGATGAATGGGAAATATGGTGATGGACAGAGTGTTGGTGGTCGCTAAGTTTTGTTTTCTCTTTTTTTGTATCTGTTCTTCATGATGGAGGTGGTGGGTGAGCAGTGGTCTGGTCTTGGGCTTGACCGGTGATGTCTTGCCCATGACGAGACCACCTACTTTTTGAGAGGGACGCCGGCCTGAGGCTCTATTCCTGGCTTTTTGCAATATACAGAGCTAAGTTGGGTGATGTTCCAAGTTCTTGAAAAAAGAAAAAAAGAAAAAAAGATGCACACCGTCCTATGAGCACAGCCTCTGGAATTCGCGGCTATCTCGCTGTGTCCCGCATGCTCGAAAATTAGCTCAACGATACTGGCGGGACAAGTCCCCCGGGCATGGACATAATTTCCACAGGCCATTTCCCTGGTGAAGCTGGTGTACACGAAAGGGGAACAGGGTAGAGATACTACAGACACTACTTTACCCCGCCCACAAAAGAGGAGGGAAAAGAAAGGCAAGGAGAAGAGAGGAAAAAAAGATACCAACTATTACCAAGTGAAAAGAAAGAAGAACAGAGGGAAAAAAGATTACCAAGTGCCCAAAGTAGGAAGCTACCTGAGGTCAACGCTATGATAAAGTCATCGTTTTACCATTTCACACTTCCTTTTTTCTTTTCTTTTGAAAAGAACGGGGTTTAGCGGATGATCTGACAGTACTTTCAGGGATTTTTTGGGATCCCACCTCTTTCCAGTCGAGCAGGGCACACAGCCTTTTTTTTCCGATTTGTAATCATCGATTGAGGGCTACCTCTTCCAGCAGGTGATGCTCCCCACCAATAGATGGAGCCTCTCCCCAGGTGCTAGTGGTGTCTGCTCTTATCAAACCACTAAAACTGGCGGGGGCATGTTAAAAAAAAAAACAAGAAAAAAAGATTTGAGGGCTACCTCCAGCCTGAGGTCGGTAAGACCCTGTGGAGGTAGAAGGCAGCTTAGGTCTGATGGCTCCATTCTATTCGCCGGGAGCCGCGCCTGCTGGAAAACGGGTTCAGCCTCCCACACATCATCAATGTTCAGAAATACAACCACATTATCTACGCCTATGGGGAACAGCAGGCTGCTGGGCCGCTTCACCCGAGGCCGCCAATTCGGAGTGATAAACTTACTGTCTTTCTCCAAACATAACGCACCCTCATTCCGGCTGTACCTGACCGGAAATAGAGCTTGTATCCATTCATTATCATGGTGCGTTCGGTTCCGGAGAAGACCTTAGCCTCTTGGGCCTGCTGTGGCCTGATGTGACAACTGATCCAGCCGTGATTCTCGAAAGGTTTCTAGAAGAATGAACTCAAACAGAGTCTAGTCCCACAAGAGATGAGGTGATAAGAGCCCCCTCACCCTCTAGCAGGAGTTGAACCGAAAAAAAAAAAAAAAAAAAAAAAAGGACAAGGCCCGGAGGGTGGGGAACCTCTGGGCCGCGGCAGCTGGGGAATGGAAGAGTGCAGAAAGAATGCGAGGGACGGAGTCAGCACTGGATGAGCTCATTGACAGTTTCTCCCTCCAATGGTATTCTATTCTTCAAAAGGGCCTTCAATTACAAGAAGGGAACTGGGTAGGACTACCCGGCCATGGAGATGAGGTAGGGCGTGTGCACCTGGTAGACCGAGTGCAAGTGCTGATCGAGACGGAGAGAAACGGTTGGCTACTAGGGAGCTGGCAGCCTTTCGTTTGGAAGGAGAAAGGGAAGGTCTATCGCATTAGAGTGATTGACGAGGAGAGGGGTGGAGGGCTTTTTGGCCAATGACCCCAATTGAAGACCTTCCCTTTGATCATGATGAGTGGCGGTGGTCTCCGAAAGGCCCGACAAATTCGAGAGGGGGGGGGSGGGGGGRAGGAGAGGACGATCGCGCTAGCTACACTAAGGACCAAGTCTGTACACCGAATGCTCAGACCTAGGCGCAGGCTGCGCGCTGCGTGGTGTGGTAGAGGACAGATGGCGCTGGCATCTCAACGTAGATATTGGCCTGCTCAAACCCATCAAGTGGTTCGGAGAATATAGAAAGAGGCCGGCCAAAATTTCTGCCCTACAGTGGCAGATTGCCCACCGGTGCCTGCCAACCAACGACTGGCTGATTGAGCACATGCAGTTGGAGCACCAGGGATGCGCGCTGCCATGGTGCCGGAGATGCCTCTAGAGTTACCCCGGCAGAAGGCGCCCTGAGACTGTGGAGCACATCTTCCTACAGTGCCCCTCGGCAGTATTGTTAAAGCAGGTTGCGGGATAGGATTTGGCAGCACATAGTGCCGGGCTCATTATGGCCATGGGACTGGAGGGCCATTCTACTGCCCCCAGATTCCAGGAAATACCTTCGAGGAGTACATGTTATGTCTGGGTAGGCGCTCCATCTTGTGGGTAATATGGTGGAGAAGATGCATTCCGGAGAATCTGATGGCGGGAGCCAGGGTGGAGGATGGGAAGTCCCGGAGCAACTACGGCTACTAGTACAGTGTGAGATTACGGGCTAGTGGCGGGCTGCCAAGGAGAAATTGAACCAAGCACACACCAGGGCCGATATGGATAGAATCATCTCCCGGTTCTGCAAAGACTGGCTGGGAGGGAAGAGGTAGGGTTGGGTGGTGGGAAGGGGACGGGCATGAACAGCGACGGGACCAATGACAGGAATTATATCAACAGGAGCACCAACAGGAAGAGGACATGGGGCTGCAAGGGGGGCCAACGGGCAGAGATAGAAAGGGACTACCGGCTGCAATTTGATGAGTGGACAAGGGTGGATTTTAGGGATTCGCTACGACCAGCTCAGGATTTTGCTGATCCACCCCCCCCCCCATCCGTTGTCCCTGGTGGAAAGCCTGCGAGACGATATCTGAGCATCTAAGTACCATCGGCTTCATCTGTTTCATCTGTTTTATCTGCTTCATCTGCAAGGAAGCTGAGCATCTTCCTCGGACTGTTCTCGCAACCACAGCCGACCTGTTAACGGGAAAGCGGGGAGATTAAAACAGCGCTGCGAGTCGCGGTGCCTCCGGGTCCAAGGCGGCTCCTTTTCCTCCAGGCAGGGACCAACCGGCCCTGATGGCCCGGGCAACCGGCTGTATATTTCCACCTAAACGACTGACCCTGCACAGTCAATCCCCTGATATCGAGGGCAATCAATGCTGGCAGGATCTCGAGAATCTCAATTCTTCTGAGGGATTTTTGGAAAAACGGATGTTCATTTCATCAAGGACGCTGGGCCCGGTTCCCAGCACGTGCTGCTCCAGGTGCTCCCCACGAATAGATCGGAGCAAAATTCCTTCAAAAAAAAAAAAAAAAAAAAAAAAAAGATGGGCAGCGCATTTACTGAAGGAAGAAGACAAGACAACAATCATTCAGACAGCAATCATTAGTTGACCATAGGTGAGAGGAAAGAGAGAAGAGGTGATGACGACTCTCCCGAACGTGACCCAAGATGGGTCAAAAAAATTCCAATGAACCAGGGCTCAATGAGGATCCAGTGGGGAGTAGACTTTACCGCTGTAACCTTTGCTCCCCACATTCTGAAAAACCAACTCCTACCGTCTTCACCTGAATAGAACGCCCAGTCGTCATAGCTGTATTTGGCACAACTTTCGGTCCAGATGCAGCGATAATGACCGGGCGTTCTATTTGGGTGAAGATGGTAGCCTTTATTCTATGTTTCACCCGATTGGCTCTCCTCCAATCCGACCACATATTAAACGATCTAACATTTGCCAGGACTAGGTTCATAACGGCCAAATCTGAGTGAAATTTCTTCCTGATCATTTGTCTGTTGTTTCTCAAGGTTCAGATGGAGTACAATGTACATGATTGCCGCCCTGCAAGAAGTAGCAACATAACACCAGACTTGCCCCACTTCTTCAGCGTTAGCTGCCTGGGCCTGCCCCTACTCCTTCCACAACAAAACATTCGTCCCATCTTATCTTGACCTCCACATGCTTATTCTCCCACCAAGCCCAAATTCTTTTGGATTCCACACACTTCCACCACAAAGGAGCCCCAATGCTTACCTGGCCGGGGCACATCCGTGACCACAAATGAGTCCCAGTTTCTTCTTTTTTCTTGTACCTACAACAGTCGGAACACGACAATTCTACCTCCATCCTGTTCTTGGCATTTGGCCGTGGGTACAGCTCTATGTGACTGTAACCAAGCCAAGCTCCTAGACTTCACTGACCACATTTAGCAAAGGCCCTTCCACAACTTCCTCAAGGATGCCGCTGTGCTTCGCACGACGAGGAGCGCTGTTTCTGAAGGAGGATTACGGAAACGTTTGTGGCCATGGCGCTTGCTTGCTTCAAGCGGGAACGTAGTCGCCACGTGACCTCGCGCGATGAGGGCGCGCTGTTTCTGAAGGAGGATTGTGGAAACGTTTGGGGTCATGGCGCGTGCTTGCTTCAAGCGCAACCATTGTTGCCACGTGTCCTTGCGCGACGAGGGAGCACTGTTTCTGACCGGTTCCCAGCATGTGCAGCTCCCCACAAATAGAAAGGAGCAAATCTATCGTAAATATAAATAAATAAATAAATAAATAAATAAGTAAATACTAAATCATAATTTAATCGATCCACCGAAATATAATCAAGGCACCAACTTATGATCATGGCACCAAAATTTTATCAAGGCACCAAAATTCAACGCAGGCTCAAATTTAATTACGGCAGAAGTCTAGGCTACCAGAGTGGCCCGGGGTCACTTGCCCGGCCGGGCCAAAAAAAATTAAAATTTTAAAAATAAAAACAATATTTTTAAACTTTTATTTTTATTTTAAAATTGGTAAAGAAGTTCGATGTGACCCTGAGGCAAAAGTTGTTCAGTTTATTTTTCTTCATAACATAGTTTTTTTT
>BFEA01000161.1:1873828-1885445 GCA_003427395.1 Chara braunii | reverse complement strand
AGAGAGAGAGAGAGAGAGCGGAAGGGGGGGCGCGGCGGTAACAAGGGCAAGGAGAGAGAACTTTCGTTACTCAAAGGCGACATGGAGAGAGAGAGAGAGAGAGAGAGAGAGAGAGAGTACACGTCGGTACAACTTAGCAGGAAGGGCAGGAACGGGCGAAGGAGCGAGCAGCGGAAACTTTCGGGAGTGATCGGGAGTGGCCAACCAAGGAGCGAGCGGGCGGGGTGAACGTCGAAGCCAGAGGGCGGGCGCGACTTAGAGGTGCACGTGCCCTCGCGCGAGCGAGCGCGCGAGAGAGAAGGAGAGAAAGAGAGAGAGAGAGAGAGAGAGAGAGAGAGAGAGAGAGAGAGAGAGAGAGAGAGAGAGAGAGAGAGAGAGAGACGTGCACTAATCCCGTGTGTTTTATCCGAATAGAACACACGTTTGTTTGAATAGAACATACGTGCGTACTATTCGAATAGATCATACGTGCGCACTATTTCAACGTGCGTTCTATTTGGATTTTCGGGACCGACTTTGAGAAATTTACTTTTTCAGGGAAAGTTGATTAGTACATACGTGCGTTTTGTTCGGGGGAAGACTGTAGGTACCGAGCCCGAACGTGGCCTAAAATCGACCGAGCCCAAACATTTTTATTTTTTTTATTTTTTTATTTTTTCAAAACATATATAGGGGTTGGGGGACCCTTCGGGGCATTGCTCATCACTCTTGAACATATACACACACATACACACATACACACACAACACACACGCACACATATGCACCCTACACCCACCCCATACACCACACACACGCACACATACACACCCTACACACACCCCATACACCACACACACATGCGGACGCGTTCGGTAGCCCCTTAATTTGTGCTCGGCCGAACACGTTCGGTTCCCGCTCGGTCGAGCGTCTGAACATGTTCGACTGCTCAATGGGACGCCGAACATGTTCAGTATGCTACGCATACAGCGATTTTGCTTTTTCCCTTCCTCGTTTGTTTACGAGTTTCGATTAATTCCTAGTTTGAACCTATCTAGTAATCTCGTTTGTCGTTTTTTCAAGCAAATTTTATATCATGGTTACAATCTGTTTCATGATTTGTTAGTCAACGGATAATCGACCAGTATGATTTTCATTTCTATGCACCAGTTTGTTTCTTCCGGATACTTCTACACTGTTATCACTCAATTTTGTTATCTTCTAATTCTTATATTTTGAAAATTGACAATCTATAATTCATAACTCTCATGCTCGTAAATACTAAATAGTAAATTAAAGTAGTAAATTCCAAACGTGTAGGTTTTGAAGGTAATAAATGTTTTGACTCCTAGTTGGGGATCGTTTCACAACTATTTTTCTCGATCTGCAAATTAATTAATCATTGTTAGGGTCCTTAGCTGATAGGCTTAATCGATGCTCTGCTATTACTTAGAATAACCATGTATGAGTGAATGGGATTCTTAGTTTTTTAGGGGAGTTGTGAATCAACCGGATTTAACATATCGAATTTTCTAGACGACAGATAAAAATTTCGGATAGTAGTTATTGTCAAAGTGTACCTACTTTGAGTCTTTTGCTCATCAGTTGTTGTTTGTTGGGTTGTTCCACCAAAAGATTTTGCAAACTCATCCTAACCTGGGTGCTTTTCGACAAGGGTTTTTAGACGTGCGACTCTTTTTGGATAACCTCCTTCCGGGTTGGGACTCTTGGCCCAGAGGATGGGAGCCCTATTCGTGCGAAGACTTCACAATGTGCGAGGTGTAGAGGGTGTAGGGGTGGATACAGGGTTAAAGAACTTTGTTCTATTTTGGCGTTGGGCCTATTTCTTGGGGTCTGGATCAACCCTGGCGAGGGCAGATAGAGACAAGAGGTGTTGTTTTCATCGAGGAGTCGTGTTAGGTGGCGTGACTTATTTGGAGAGAGTGGGATGGAGAGAATGGGGGAACTGTTGTGCGGCGGGGGTGTACTTTGGGTGGGAATTGTATGCCCTTGAGGGTGAAGGGGTGAACGTTTTGGAGGCTTGTCTTGAAGTCCCGATGAGGGAAAAACGGGCTCCTCTTAGCGGGGGCAGTTCAAGGACAGGGGGCATATTGTCCTATGAGCAGAAGGGGTTGATTTCAATGGCGCAGTGAGGTGAAGCCTTTTTATCTTGTGATTGTCTTTAGTAGCCGGTATGGGAGGGAGTCTTATCAGGTGAGGTTAACATCTTAGAGAGACGCGCTGCACCTGGGGGGTGAGGACAATGAGGGTTGCGCTATTCTTGGGTTGGGGTTGATGGAGTATTGACCCTTGGCATAAGCAGATAGTGGAAATCGGTTTGGGCTTAGCCTACCTCCACGGTGGAAGAGGTTGTTTTTCTCCCTTTCTCTTTAGCTGTGACAATGAGGTGGTTCCGGCATCCTTCCGATCCTTTTGCAGTTGTTTAGAACTTCTGAATTGCTCGAGGAATTTTCATATTTTCAACAGTTGTTTATGCATGTCCTTGTTATTCTTAGCCGAACCCGGTAATGACCCTGGTATCGTAAAATTGTTTAGAATAATTGTTCAATGGAGGCTGGGCCCGGTTCCCAGCAATTGTTTCTTCCCAGGAATAGATGGGAGCATTGTGCCCCCAAAAACAACAAAGAAAAAAGGAAATGTCTCTTTGCTCTCTTTTTGGACACTTGGTTAATGGAAGGCCCAAAATTTGGGGTTTTTCGCCACATCACTACAAGCAATGTCGTCGAAAATTTTGCAAACGAACTATCCGGGTTCATAATACAAACATAAAAAAACCAAACAGACAAGAAAAAACGAAAATAAAATAAAATGAACAGCACTATAAAACCCTATTCGGAGTAGCTTTCGAAGCAGTCTCGGTGAAAAATTCACCGAAAATGACACCACCTTTTTGTTTTTTTTTTAATTAATATCATTTGCAACAACAGATAAGAGTGATGATAAAAGCATGCACTCCTATCTATCTTGCTGGGGGCTCCAGTCTATTCGTGGGGAGCAGCACCTGCTGGAAAGCGGGTCCAGTGTCCCTTGAGATACAATGATAGATTGATACATCAGAACATGCTGGGAACCGGCCCCAACGTCCCTTAAGCAACCTTTCAATTCATTGATTCAGGCCATTTGAACACGAGTGTCTTTTTGGAGAGTTGACGTGATGATGCCTAGAGTCTGCAAAACTCTAGTGGTGTGGAGGGGTCCATAGACTGAAGCATGTCAACATACAAAGGGAGCAGCCCTACGAATAGTATACTCACACCAGGACTTTTTCAATTGCGCTATGGAGCAAATCATTGTCAAATTTATTGATTTTTTTCCCCATGTTGTTGTAGAAGTTGGACTTCGGACATAAGGGTTACTGGCACAGCTATTGGCTCTCCTGACACTCCCTTATTCTCCCCCCTGCTGATCCTCTCGGCAATTCTCCTAACGCACCCCTATCCCCACCATCCTAACTCAGCATTATCTACTCAGGACTATCATCATGCTATTTCGGGGGGCGACTTGAACCAGACAGTAATTTTAGGCACCGGGGCTAGGCAGGGCCAAGTGTGAAGCCCTGAAAGTCCTGCTAAGCCCCAGTTGAGGCACAATCAAGCAAGCCACATTACTTGGGTACATCGGACGCCAGGCTCAATCATTATGTCTTCTTCACCTATCAACCCCTACTCTGCACGGTTTTTTTTTTTTTTTCCCTACAGATGTCAGGTACCAAGGCGGCTGCGAGTGGTGAAACTACGCCTTTAGGGATGCGCTCCGTTGACTCAGTAAGCTGGTAAGGAAGCTGCGCTAGCGCTAGCGCCCAGATGTCGGGGGACCGGTAAGGCCCATTCCCTCCTGCTAGACTAGCGCCCGGGGAGAGGAACTCCTCAGCTGCTAGGCCTGTGCATACGCCCAACAGACGTGTGCGGCTCCTTGATTGCCACGTGGCATCTGCTGTTGGTGACATGGAGTTGTGGACGTCTCGTGACATATGGGCAGGTGTAGCGCCAACTGTGAGATTGACGAGGAAACGCAAAAGGGGCGCAACCTTTGGGTAAGAGATGGATTTGGTTGGGGAGCTACAATGTGAAGCCGACGAATGGCTGAGTACCTTGGAGAAGGGATGCAGACGGTTAAAGAAGATTGTTTGGGAGTTGTCTCTGCAGTCGCAGGAGGAGCCAGAGGTCAAAGGGGAGCGATCTCTCTGGCTGAATGGGTGAATGACATGACTGAGGACATGTTGGATATCATCAGGGAGCTGGAGGAAGGGCTGGATCCCCAGCTCGAAGCCTGCATTGATTGGAGGAGGGCAGATGACATGATGATTGCCTGCAATGCCCTTTTCATTGAGGGTTGCAATCTGCGTAAGCTGTTGGAGAAGCGGCTGGAGGGCGAGAATGACACGGTGGAGGCGCAGGCCGCAACAAAGGTAACAGCGACAACATCAATAGCAACAACAACATTGACATCATCGACATCGGCGGTTGCGAAGACAATGAAGGTTACAGCGCCAACAACAGTAACAACAACGACATTATCATTAGCAGCATCGGCAGCGGCGGAGACAACCGCGGTAATAACAACAACATCAACAACAAAAATGACACAAACGGAAGGTACATCATCACCAGCGCTCTCAACAACGACAACGGCGCCTGCAGTGCTGGCGGCGACAACGACAACAGAGACAACAACAGCGACAACAGCAGCAACAACAACAACAACGATGACAACAACAACAATAGCAATGATGACAACAACAACAACAACAACAACAACAACAACATCAACAACATCAACAACAACAACAACAACAACAACAACGTCAGCATCGGCAACAACGACAACCACCACGATGAGTTCAACAGTGATAATGGCAGCGGTAATATCAATACCAGCAACATCATCACAGGGGAAGAGGAGTGGGGACCTCACGCGGACGGGTAGGAGGGGATTGGAGCTGAAAAAACGTTTTATTGTCCTCCCTCCCTTCTATCTCGAAGTTGAAGCGCTCCTTGTTATCTGCCAGCGGATGGGAGTAGGATAGTCGATGTCCCCTTCATTGATCGGAGTTGCCCGACCCTCGATTTCAATCAAGGACAGGTGTTGATTGCCCCTCAGGTGGGAGGTAGGTTGTTTAGGGTTTGAAACTCATGTGTCTGATCTGTTTTTTTGGAGTGTTTGATGATTGTTCATTGTGGTGGTTGATGAGAATGTTTTTCGTTAAGGTTAGGCTTCGATGGCAAGAGGGTTGAGGAAGTCAATCGTTCCCTGTTGCTCGGAAGTAATCAATGCCTCTGCTATTTAGAGCGACATGACCGATATGTTGGAATACGAATTTGGCTTCACATGACATAAACAGACCGAATGAACACAATCACATAGTATTAAATGCACACTAATGACATCTCCACAAATCATTGAATAGGGACGCTGGACACAATTTCCAACTGACACTCGTCATATCATTGTAGTGGAACGTTGGACCCAATTTCCAGTAGGTGTTACTCCCCATCAATAGATGGAGCCTTCAATGTTGGGGCCCACTTAACGAGGCTGCTCTTATCACCTCGTTAAGTGGGTTTCCCCACTTTGACATTTTTAAAAAAAAAAAAAAAAAAAAAAAAAAGGGATGCTGGGCCTGGTTCCCAGTATGTGCTGCAAACAGATGGAGCCATTGGACCTTGCCTGCCTCTACGTTCCGGGGCTCTTACCACCCCGGATAGCAGAAGTTAAGCCCGAAATGGTGTTTGGAAAAAAAATAAAAAAAATCGTTGTCAGATGCATCCAGGTCTAGGCGTAATCGCAGTCAGATACATTTACAAAAGTGCTCATGAGTCGTGAGTATGGCCTAACAAGGGGTAGTATATGGTTAAAAGCTTTATAAACAACAAGAAAACATTAAAAAAAAAAAAAAAAAAAAAAAAAAAAAATACATGTTTATATAGTGTGTGTGTTTTTTTTTTTTCCAAACTATTTGTGGGGAGCTGCACTTGCTAGAAATTGGGTCTAGGGTCCCTTACATAAAACTTGTCTCAGCCATCTTTGTTGCCTCCCCACCTTTGTGTCCTTTTTTTTTTTTTTAATGGGAACAAGGCTCCAATCTATTCGTGGGGAGCAGCATGTGCTGCGAATCAGACCCAGTGTCCCATATGGAAATTTATATAGAATTTTGAAAGTTTGAGATACCGGGGCCATTACCCGGTTTTGGCTAAGAAAAAATTGAGCTACTTAGAAAATTACTATGACGAAATTTAGAAATAGGCAAAATTCAGAAAACGACTCAGAAACCCCTCATCAATCCTCTTTACCTCACTCCGGCAAGACTTACTGCAGCAGAGTCACCATCTCCGCTGCCGCTGTACCTATTTCCATCCTACGAGCTAGCCCCCTCACTAGTAGGACGCTTGATATCCCACCATCTACTTCTCCCACTCGCCTTTTTTTATAGAAACAAAAACATATGCACAATTCAGAAAAAAACTCAGACCCCCCCAAACAATCCCTTGTACCCCCCTCCGGCAAGACTTATTGCAGCAGAGTCACCAACTCCGTTGCTGCTGTACCCTATTCCCATCCCACCAGCTAGCCCCCTCACTAGTAGGACGCATAATATCCCACCATCTCCTTCTCCCACTCACCTCTTTTTTTTTTCCTCAGGGGCCTCCCGTTTTTTTTTTTCTTCTGAAAATAGGATCATGATCAAGCTGCACGAATTCTGAAATGTTTTAGAAAAGATCGCAACCACAAAGGTCCTACAAATGCTCAAAACCCTCGGAATCCCTAACAATCCCTTCTGAAATTCTTCCAATAGTGTCTTACTTCCTGTCGGGCTCTTCCAGGCCTCATACCCCCACCTTGTTGGGTTACAAGGCAACACGACTCTACCCAGCTCCAACCAGCGCCGTCCCAGCAGCAATCCTTAGTTGTCCCCTAGAATGCCCACCCCAAAGCATTCCCAGATATCTCTATCAGGCCTCACACTCCCGCATTAGCAGGTTACAGGGCAACACCCCAGTACCGGCCAGCGTCGTTCTGGCATCGGACAGCCGCAGATCACTGAGCATAACAACAATGGAGCCTCCTAAAATGAGTTGCTAGGAGTCCCCAGAATCACAAATCATTTGTAAGACCACAATTGACGATCATTTTTTTTAGAATTATTGAAGAAATTCAAGAGAATTAAAGGAGAGGTTCAAAAACTATGAATGACTACTCACCGCTTTTCGAATGCTCAGAACCCCTAGACTCCCAAACAAAACTCTCTTGAATTGTCCAACACCGTCTTATTCCCTGTCGAGCTCTCCCAGGCCTCACACCCCCAACTGGCTAGTTACAGAGCAACACGACTCGCCCCAGCTTCGGCCAGCGTCATCCCAACAGCTACTCTTCGTTGTCCTTTGGAATGCTCACCCCAAAGCATCCTCATATCTCTCTACCAGGCCTCACGCTCCTGCAATCAGCAGGTTACAGGGCAACACCTCAGCACCACCCTGCGTCGTTCTGGCATCGAACAACTGCAGATCCATGAACGTATCAGTATAAAACAGCCTAAAGCAAGTTGCTAGAAGTCCCCAGAATCCTAAAACATTCTCTCTTTTTTTTAACAAAATTCAGTGTTATTTGAGGTAAATTTGGGAGACTATCCACTAGCGAAAATCTCAGCAATTGACTTCAAACACTCTAAAGCGCCACAGGGTCCGCACACCCTCAAAGTTCTCAGACACTGTCTTATTCCCTACCAAGCTCTACCAAGCCTCTCACCCGAGTCACCCCCGCTATAGGTTACAGGGCAAGGCAACTCACCACGGCTCTGGCCGGCAGCGTCTTCGATAGGAACCCTTGATTGTCCCATAAAATGCCCCCCCTAAGAATTTCCAGATCTCTCTACCAGGCCTCAAGCTCCTGCTGTCAACAAGTTATAGGGTCAACCCCCCAGCACCGGCCAGCAACGTTCTGGCATCGAACAACCGCAGGTCCATGAATAAAACAACATCGAAAATCGCCTCAAGGAAATTGCAAGCAGTCCCAAGAGCCTAAAAGTGTTCTACCACAACCACGGAGAACAATCCCAACCTCTAGAGGATAGCCATATCTGAACACATCGCCCATTGGTTTTTCTTTTTTTAACGAGATAGGACATGAGTGACATACAACAAATTGAAAGCAAAAAGTCCGAGCCAAAACCACCGACTAGCGGACTTCTCACGCAACAATTGGAAAAAAACAAAGTCCCCGTTATCAGTCATCGAACCTAAACGCGGCTGGTCTCATAACCCTCTATGCTAGGGTTACATGGCACCACCATGCCCCATTACCGGCCAGCCTGGTATAGACGGCAAGGAGTGCCTTCCTCCGTCGACAACTCCCATTAGTCGCACGCCCCTAGGTGACAGGGATAAAACCCCAGCAGCGGTTGCGTCGAACGTGGTAGTTCTGCCATCCTCCCTCGACAGAGCTCCCCAAGCCTCACGCTCCCCCAGGTTACAGAGCAACGCTCCAGCACTGATCTGCGTCGTCTCACCCCTGTCCTTGTGACCTACTGACGAAGACTAAGGCCCTTCCCTTGTTACACCCCCCTACGAACTTCCACCCGTCTGTGCAAATAATCTGTTTCCCTTAATCGAATACTTTTTGGCTAAAAAACAATACCTAGCGGACAATTTGCAGAAAAGTCAAGGAGACTATAACAACCCTACTTAGGCTCGCCAACGCAATCATACTCTTTGCCTTAGTTTGCCCAGCCTCACACCCCCACCGCTAGGTTACAGGGCAACACAACTCACCCCAACTCCGACCGACATCCTCCAAACAGCAACCCTTGATTATTATGTGAGATGCCCGCCCCTAAGCATCCCCAGATCTCTCTATCAGGCCTCATGCTCCTGCTTCGCAGGTTACAGAGCAACACCCCAACACCAACCAGCGTCATTCCGGCATCGAAAAAACGCAGGTCCACAATTATGATAGCAATAGACAAACCTAAGAGGATTTGCGAACAGTCTCCAATGAGAGAAACGTTATCAGAAAACACTAATTAGAACATGAAAATCACGTCAAGTTTGAAAGTTTAAAACAAAATCATCAAAGTAACCAAGATCATTAGATCAGGTAAAATTCATCACGAATCATTGACAAATCAGAAAATCGAATCATGACAAATTAGAAAATAGAATCATGACAATTTATAAGATCTATTTACGGCGAAATTTAGAAAACCTATATGAACTATTATTAGCATTTACGAATAGGATGTCCAAATTGGACTTTCGACAGTAGTTTTGAAAATCAACATCAGAGTATACTTATGAATTTCTTGCCATCAAGTATAAAGATTTTAGGAATTAGAATACCCGACTAGAATTGTTATTTGGGAATTTGAGACAGAAAGTAGGTCAGAAAATTTACTAGGTGTTGTAATCTGAAGACTAATTTAGATGGTTATATGAGTACAAAACAAACTAATCGACCATCAATTTATGAAAAAAGGGAAATTACGAATTTAGAATCATACAAAAATCAGACAAAAATCAAACAAAAATCAGCTTTACAGATCATCCGTCGGATGTCGAGATCGAAAAATATCAGGAGATATCAAAACAGCAATGAGATATCCCTAACCATCAAATCATCTAATGGAGTAGTACTTTAGGGTTAAATTCTGAAAAATGTTGCACTCAGAGCTTCTGTCGCTACCTGATGCCGCCTTGAACTTTACCTAAAATAAAAAATCATTGCATACCATCACGCACTGCTCCACTCCCACAGTCCCCTTATCCACCTGCCTGACCGTTGCCCTGACCAAACCAGCCCCTGCCTCTTTCTATAGAAGGAGTCACTCCTCCTCCCCACAGTCGGTGCTAGTATAGCCTTACAGCAAAGTGCACCAACCAGAAGAGATTTTAGGGCGCCCCCGCCTCCCTTTTACTCCCCGAACGCAGTTGCGTTGTGAATGATCATGTCAAGCCCGTCAACACAACTTCACAAAGAATTCGGTCCAGATCCAACGACCCATGAAACCAAAGAACCGGAGAAGCGGGAGACAGAGATTAAATACAGAGGAGGGAAGGAGTGGCGTTATAACCCTAATGTCACGTGCCCTCCCCCCCCTCCCCCCCCAAGGCTACTCAAACCACACGCCCCTCCTGTCTCCACATCCACAAAAGTCTCTAAGAAGTGTCATCGCCACACAGAATTGACTTGACGTGCCCTTGTGAAAGCGTCATCGCGGCTTCGCGTCTGAACGCGTGTTGGTGCACCTATCGTTCCGGCCCAGACGGGCGCAGCGCTCCTGGTAGCGTTGCGTCGTACCTCAGCCTTCCCTAACCGCATCAACAAACAAACTACGGGTCAGTCCTCCTCCTCACCTTTGTGTCCTATAGTAGGGTACAAAACCTCTTCACTCTTTGGCATCAGAAGTGAGTGGATTCCCGATATTTTTTTCTTTAAATGTTAGATTTTATGTCAAATAGAAACTCAAGTCTTCAAATATATATAGGGATAATTTGCAAAATACCCCCGTAAGTTTACATATATGCCAAAATGCCCTTTTAACTTAAATGTCAGATTTTATGTCAAATAGAAACTAGAGTTTTCAAATATATATAGGGATAATTTGCAAAATACCCCCGTAAGTTGAGATGTATGCCAAAATGCCTTATTTTTCAACTCAAATGTCAAATTTTATGTCAAATTGAAACTCAAGTCTTCAAATATATATAGGGATAATTTGCAAAATACCCCCATACGTTGGTATATATGCCAAGATGCCCCTAAACGATGTGGGTAAAGCGGAATGCCCCTGTGATATTTTTTGTTTTGTTTTTGTGAAAAATACCCTTAGCGTCAGTTGGATCCCCATCTTTGCAATATACCCCTACCTGGTACCGTCCAACTTTGTAAAATGCCCCAGTACTTGGCAACTTCTCCTAGGCACTATAGCAAAAGGCCAAGTCCCAAACGGGGAGGTCCAGATTGCGAAGTTGCACACTCGCCTTACAGGGGCACAACACAAAGATTTGTACACTTGCTGTACCGTGCTCTTTGACTCTTGTGTGATTTTGCACACGGTGGACTCTGTCTGCACATCTTATCTGAACCAGAGGCACAACACAAAGATTTCGGCCCAAAAGGGCATTCCGCTCTACCCACATCTTTCAGGGGCATTTTGGCATGATCTCAACTTATGGGGGTATTTTGCAAACTAGCCAATATATATATTTTCTAAGAGTGCTTTACTCTAAAAAAAGAGAAGAAACCACTGGAAGATTCCTCCTTGCGCCCCCTAACTTGTAGCTCTCTCCCAAAAAAAAAAAAAAAAAAAGTCATCACTAGACTGACCGGGCCCAGGTAATTCAGAGAGCACCGAGGTAACGATAGTTGGAAACCGGGTCCAGCGTCCCCTGACCAGTCTGTCTCTAAACAAAGGTTCCTCAAAAAATTGCCTTGAAGCACAATTAAAAGGTGGTTGGTCCAAAACCAACTCTCTAATCCTTCAGCCTGAAATAGCCTAGGGTTCAAATCACTTTCCAACATGAAAGATTACCTCAACGATCAAAGCAAAACCTCACGAACCATATTCGCTCCGTTCTGACGTTCATTGATGTTCATTCTATTTTATCAGCAACGAGTCATGCCC
>BFEA01000161.1:1862768-1872943 GCA_003427395.1 Chara braunii | reverse complement strand
TCAACCTTTATGTTCTTTTGTACATTTTCCATGATATCCAGTATTCAGCAACCCTACGAAAATGAAAACGAAACAAAACGAAAGTCAAAGGTCTACCTGAAACCCACAGCAGTTTACTTAGAATCGCTCTCTCTCTCTCTCTCTCTCTCTCTCTCTCTCTCTCTCTCTCTCTCTCTCTCTCTCTCTTTTATGTGTGTGTGTGTTTTTGGCGCGCGCGCCCGCCCCCCCCGCAATTCCTAGGCTTCTGACCTAGCCAGCCCGCGATGTTTTTTTTAACGTTTTCCCACCTTTGTCCTTCGACCTTTCTATTCTTTCTAATATCCAGTATTCAGCAACCCTACCGAAACAAAAACGAAAACAAAAGGTCAATCTAAGCGATTTTATGATGTTTTACTATCTCTCTCTCTCTCTCTCTCTCTCTCTCTCTCTCTCTCTCTCTCTCTCTCTCTCTCTCTCTCTCTCTCTCTCTCTCTCTTTCTCTCTCTCTCCTTTTTGAAAGATTCTCACCATAAAGGTTCTGCTACATAGTTTCCTGCTAACCCTTCTTCACTTCTCGTTGTCTGATGCTCCATAAAGTTCATTACTGCACTGTCCCTTGTCTGTTGTCCGCTATCTGCTGTCCACTGTCCACTGCCCGCCGTCGTTGTCCCGCCACGAACGGCTCCATAGACTTATCCAATTGAGATTCTATGTGCTCCTGCTTTAGAAGCTCGTTGTTCATATCTTGTTATGAATGGCTTAATAACCCTCTCCGATGATAGCCTTAAACAAAGGAGCTGTGAAGATACCTTCCCACCTTCCCGTTATCGAGCCAGCTCGCTGTACTTCTTCCTTCATTTCTGTAAGTTCCGTCTTCTCTGCGTCTTCATGCTCCAGGTGACTTCCTGGTTTGGATTTGTTCATGGCTGACAGCCTTGCTCATGAGGAATGTGAGGAAAGCTCCGCCTATTCCCCTTCAAGCCATGTATGTTCCATGGGAAGGGCCCTTTCACACTGCGCTTTTCAGTTCAAGATATTCAAAATGCTCTAAGAGTTTTCGAGTAGTCTTATAACCCACTCTCCCCCCCTCATGGGCCCACCACTTGTCCATAACGCCAAGGACGAGTTCATGTCGTTGTTGCTCAAGTTCATCTGAACGTGACGGCTTCACGACACGCCTCACTCGTGCTGAGCGCCCCTAGCTATGACGTCTAAACTCCGCGTCCGTCGAAGAAGGGCTTATGACATCCAAGCTCCTTGTCTATTGATGAAACCCTAATGAAAACTAGCGCAATGCGTCACGAGGCTTGAGCGCTACGACGCCGCCCCTCGCTTCGTCCTCTCCAATCCTACGTTGTAATTTTTTGCCTGACAATGGGCCCTAATAAAACTACATGTTCATTTCAAATAAAATAAAAAAAAGGAAAGATTCCTCCTTTGGTGCACCTCTTCGTTCATTACTGCAGGGCCAAGGTCCCCCTAGCAAAGAGGATTGGATTGAACACCTGAATGTGGACTTGGTTGCGGAAAGGTACAGAATGTCGAGATTGGACTGTTTGTCTGCATCTCTGCTTAAAACAAGTCCAGATTCAGGATATTTATCCAATCCTCTTTGCGAGTGGGACCTCACCCCAGGTGTTTCTTACGAATATGCATTTTTCCTTTCTCTTCCTGCACAGAATATGCATCGTTCGTCAACGTGGCCCCCTCGAGTTGTCGTCGTCGGAAGACTCAAGGGGCTCGCCGCACGGCAAACAAAACGACAAAAAAGAAAAAAAGACTGCATTTGCCCGCAAACGATGGAGTGATTCCTCCGGTGTTTCCTAGAAAGCCTAAGGAAATTCAATTCAATGTATTTTGTCGCCTACTGTGGATAGATGCACTCGTTTCTTTTCCGTTTCTTGCATCGAGTTGTGAGGAACCAATTGACACTGTTTTTTTTTTTTTTTTTTTTTTTTTTTAAGCAAGTGGTATGATAGTGGCACTCGTTTTTGGGCTTGTGTCTTTGTCATTGTTATCTTTCGAAGCTCGGTTATGGCAGCTTTTATGTGTGCTGTGACTTTGTGATTGCTTGTGTTGTCACTCTGTTGTAATCTGCTTTCTTTCTTTCTCGGATGTACTGATGGTGCCTTCCACCATGGAAAAAAAAACATATGGTGGTAGCTATGGCGGTGGTGTGCAAATTTCGGCCTTTCGACCTCCATGCTACAGGGGCCGCAGTTCTACGATCAAGTGTGGTATCCATTCTGATCAGTTCATTTTTTTTTTTCTCTTTCATTTTTTCATTTTTTTTTTTCTTCTCTAAACCATTTCTCAGTTTGTTCGTGTCAGCCCTAATTGCTTCAGGGGCCATGCTTTTTTCTTTCGTTCGTTCGTTTTTACACACACACACACACACACACACACACACACACACACATAGATAGATAGATAGATAGATAGATAGATAGATAGATAGATAGATAGATAGATAGATAGATAGATAGAGAGAGAGAGAGAGTGGGCAGGGGGTGCCAACCTCTAGCAAGCACTAGAAAATTGATTCCCAGCTGATGCTCGTTGATTCTTTTCCTCTTTTTCTTCCCGATGGACTACAGCAGTTGATGCGCCTTGGAACGCTGGACTCGTATTCCAGTAGGTG
Source organism: Chara braunii (assembly GCA_003427395.1). NCBI lineage: Eukaryota > Viridiplantae > Streptophyta > Charophyceae > Charales > Characeae > Chara > Chara braunii. The sequence continues at coordinate 1,870,323 of BFEA01000161.1, read as the reverse complement.
CTGCTCCCCACCAATAGAGTGGAGCACCCGACCCGACTACTAGTAGAAAACTAGAGGTTCAAAAAAGAGGATAGCATCCGTGGTCCATTGGGCCAAAAAAAAAAAATCAAAAGCATCGGTGGTCCATCGGGCCACAATGAAAAAAATAAAAAAAAAAGGAAACAATACCCAGAAGGGGGTTAGCATGACGCCAGTGCTGCTCTACCCGGGGAGAGGAACGTGCGTGGCGAGCGGGCAACGCGGTAGTGTAGTGATGCATGTGAGTTGACGACCTGGCGTGTGGGAAATGGCGCGCTGATGCGCGCTGCACATGTACGTTGGAGAGTTGATGGGCATGCGGTGGTCCGCGAACACGCAAATGCTGATGAGCAAAGGGACGATGGTATGACAGCGACACGCTTTACACACGCACGGAGAGCTTGAGGTGCTTGCCCAATCCGCGTCACGACCTGACGTGGTTTTGGACACGGTTTGGGGGAGAGGGCATTGTGACATCTGTCACATGGACCATTCTTCCTTGTGTGACTGCCGCATGAAGTAATCGATAGTTGAAGTCTCAATATGAGGCCATAAGGCTCGCACGATGGGGCATTAGTCAGCATCAGTGGATGAAAGTAGAGCTAACCCTGGGTGACCGAAGTGTGGAGGGGGCGTGCAAGTATTTGGATATGGATAATACAAATCAAGTGTCACGGACTTTACTTATCACAACAAACAACACCCGACATCGCTGATGAAACCACCACCTGCGCTCAACCCTTTTGTCCTGCTGCTCAGGCTAAGAGGAGTTCGACCTTCCAACACTCTCTTTTATCTACGTACTAGGCCGTTGATACCAAACAGTACCGGCGTCGGCCCTATCCCAAAACCTAGAAAAATCCATTGGCCACAACAATTCCTCACCCGAGTTACCGTTGGCACTACCACCACTGCTCGATAATTCGATCGGAAAACTGGGCCTAAAACGAAACTAAGGCCTCAAGGCCTGGCTACGATCCGGACGGTCCGGATTCGGTCCGGACTCCGGACGTCCGTTCCAGATAGTCCGGATCTGCCAAATTTCGAGAAAAAAAAAAAAAAAAAATGGTCCAGGACCCTTCCCCATTGAGGAGCCAAGCCCTTAAAATTGTTTTGGGGGATTTTATCAGGCCCGTTTATGCTTTTTTGGGGGGTCCAGACATGCTCTCTCTCTATAATAATTTGGTAGACAACCCCAAGTTTTTTATTATGAATAATTTATTACCTTTTATTAGTTTTTTTAACTTTTAAAGTCTTTTTTTAAGCTTTTTATAGTTTTTGACTTTTAACTCAAGTTTGGTTAGGAATTCGACATGACTCTGGGGCAAAAGCGATTTGCATTGTTATTCTGCATAACATACTTTCTGTTCAGATTTTTTTTTTTTTTTTTTTTTAATGGTCCGGACATTTCAGGACCTGTCCAGACATCCGGACCGTCCGGATCTTCCCATGTCCGGAGGTCCGGAAATGTTCGGAATTCCAGACGCCCGGAAACTCTTGGACACGGGTCCGGTTCCATGTCCGCAAATGTCCGAGTCCGGGTCCGGCGTAGCCATGCCTCAAGGTCTTCGTTGGTTTGAAAAAAGAATAGGAAAACAAAAAAATAACAACATAGAAAATTTGGACTACCTCCTCACGTCGCTATTCCCTTTTCCCCTTGCGTAGGGCCTGATTGTTAGACCTGCATTCCCTTCTTCTTCCTGCGTGCGGAGATAGGATTCGCCCCAATATCCCGCCTCCCTCCTCCGAGTCTTCCTTCATGCTTACTGCTTACCCACCCTCCCTCTCCTTTTCCTTTTTTTTACTTCTACTCCAACATTTTGGACGCCATATCATTCCAGGAAAAATTGCTTTCCCTTTTTTCCATCTTAACCAGACCAGCTTCAAACATTTCGTTTGGGTACCCATTCACCTTCAATTCTTTCAAAAAAGTTAGCAGACTCCACCATAGAAAAAAATTGATATTTGTATTGTCCCTTATTCTGTAAATGGCGTTGGCTACTACTCCAAGTTTCTGGATCAGGGGAGCATAGGAATCAACATCCCTCATCGTTCGGAACCAGCCTCTCCTTCCTTCCCAGATTGTATCCAAGTTTTTAAACTTATGAAAACTGTAAATCCAAGTCAGCTTCTTTCCCACAATCAACCTTGTCCCCAAGAACTCGACCATGTCGTGACTTCCGTCAGTCCGCTCGAGCACCAAGTCCTTATGGTAGCAATCCTTAATTTTGTCCAGGATTTGCTCCATCTGCCCACGTCCACTTTCGTCATTCACATTGTACCCGCCAACCTTTAGCAAGTCATCAATGAATCTACTGTCATCCATGTACCTAGTATCAACCCCCAGTGATGAGAGGAACTGTTGCTCTACACATATGCAAAGTACATTCGCCAAAGGGGGAATTGCTCTCCCCCCCATAGAGATGCCAATATTCTACTTCAGGATTTGCGTCATTAAGTAGAAGAAGGTGTTATCCAGCCGGTACTTCGTTAAAGTAATCAATTCTAACAATCTCAGTGATTTCCAACTCAACTCATCATGCAATTTACCAAAGGTTGCTTTCTTCCCTTTTGTTTTGATACGTATTCAGTACTGGTCTTTATCATTGAAAAATTGGATCATCCATGTGATTGCTTTTATGATTTCTTCGTGAGGCAGTCTCATAAACATTTCCTTCACATCATATGTTCTCACAGTGATTCTCACATTCATTCTGAAATCCTAATACGTCGAATCGTTTAATTTCTTAATCCTTTCTTTTAAGTGTTTGGCCCCGGTGAGATTAAAATGCCTCACTCTCAATTTCTTAATGAGAAAATTCAGGCTTTGTGCCACATATCCTATTGCATTCTTCGTAAGACTTAAAAATGAAGGTACAATAGGCCACTTTTTACAAGGGTAAGTGTCCTTTGACAGAATGTAAGTCTGGTGTAGTCTTTCTTTCTTGTACCATTTCGATATTCTCCCAAGCTTTAGGCCGAGATACTATTTCCTTGCCTCATTCTGAATTTCATCCTCAATCTCTTTCATCTTCTGATAGTTTTCATGGTCATTGAAAATCATTCCCATGCCCTGCTCGTATAGTAGCGGACACTCCACTAGAGTTGCACCTGGATTTCGATCCACTGGTGAGAGTACCAACCCCTTGAGAGTATGTTCCAAGCCAAGGACATATGCAGTGTCAGAGCCTACGAGATGTGCAGTTTCTCTCACGCATATATCCCTCAAATTTATGTGCACTGTTTCCGCTTGATTTACACGTCTCATTTTCTTCAAAGGTTCTAATGCAGCGTTACATGCTAAGTTTACCTCACTACCGGTAAGCAAGCTCCCTGGGTAAGGTATGTTTTTTGCGTTCAGCACAAAGTCCCAGATTTCCCCAATCTCGTCAAGTCTGACTCGAACATGCCCATTATATTAAGGGAAGTCAAACCCTTCGCAAGCGCAGGGCCATCCACTTCCTCTTGCGAAGCGCTGATGATTATATAGGATGTCCCCGACAGACTTTTTTTTCTGCGATTCAGTTCTCATCCTACTAATCAGCAAGTCAGATAGACAATCCGGAGAGATCTCCCTTTTATCCATTCCTTGAAATAAGCATGTATATTCTTTTTACTTACCGAGTCACAAAAGGGTATTTTTATTGTAATCCTATGTCTAGGGTTAATTTCAAACATTTTTTTTGTAACCCTTGAGATGGTGCCTCTTGTGATTTGTCTTCCTCTAGTGGTATTTAACAGCTTTATCCCTGCATTCAGTTATAGAAGTTCATCTAGTTTCTTTTTGTAGAGTGACTTCCGCTTCCAAGGCGCCCTCAAAATGATAATAATATCGTCTTTGTCGTCTCAGTTTTATTCTTCGTCTTCTGTACCTTCATAACAAACCACTCCCCACCTTCTTGGATGAAGTGTTTTACATCCTTCAGCAAATATTTCATTTCTAGAAATTTAATTGTACTGTATCCATACAAAAATCTTACTAAACCACATGGTTTAAGTCATTGCTCCCTTTTACAGTTAGAAATTCTTAGTCTGTTTGCACTAGCTGTTTTTTTCAGTATCTTCAAGAGTCTAGGCTCCCCATGACAATTCAGTTGGTCACATTCAAAGAATAAAGCTATCTTACAACTCTCTGTCTTGTTCCTATTCATTTATTGCTTTCTCGGTCTCCTTCTCGAGGGCTTGTTTTTTATTTTTCTCATATTCAGACCGGGATTCATACTTTTAATTACAAGTTATTTCATGCTCAGAAGATAGTTCATACAGGCAAGGCGACATAATTACAGGACCGTAATTTCCCTAGCCACTTGTGCACCTTCTGCTTTGGATCAGTTATTGTCTCTCTCACATGCTCACGTCACCTGGTATGCAGTTTTCTTTCTGTTTTCCCAACATATGCAAGTTTGAAGAATAGGGAGATAAGGAGGTACACAAAACTGCTCTCTTGTAGCAGCATATCCCATTCATTTGAGTTCAGGCTCAACCAATACTTCACATAGGATTTCCCCCACCTAATGTCACCCCTGAGACACAAAGTTGGGACAATTAATTTCAATCAGTCCGACACTTCTTTGTCAGACTCTCACCATATATTTTCTCCAACTCAATTAACTTTCAGCATACCTTTAAGAGAGATCGCTTGTTGGCCCAACTCAGTTTCCACTATGTCATCTTTCTGAGACCTCCTCAGATTTTGAGAGAGATCGCTTGCTGGTCCAACTCAGTTTTCCACTATATCATCTTTCTGAGACTCCTCATCGAATTTTGAGTTTCTCTCGCTTTCTTGTTCATCCTCCTCCTCCTCCTCACATTTCTTTTCACCATCCTCCTCATTTTTCTCCTCCTGTTTCTCCATTCTTTGCAATACTTCAAAATTTAGCCTGACAAACTCCCATACTCTCGTTTCTTTTCTCTTATAAGTTATCCCCTTCTTCTTACACAGGGTCTGTATTTTAGTATAATGCACGACATCATAATAAATTACCCTATCCTTGAAATACAGCCCCAGGGAACCCTCCTCCGAGTCTCTTTCACCTTCTCTACCTTTCCTAGATCCCTCCATCTTCTTGGCAGGCTCACCTGCATCTCTCTCTTGCTCAGGACTTTCAACTCACCAACTTCCTTCATACCATCCGTCGATTCCTCCATCTTCCCACTCAGATTCTGCACCACCGTGTCTTTCTCTTTTTCCCTACTTCCCTCATCCGAAGAGACCTCTACGGGTTTCAGGGTTTTCCCTTTACCTCCTTTCTTCAGTAGGGTCGACCGAGATCTAACCTTGCCTCTTGTGGGGCGGGCTAAGGATGTTCTTTCCCTTTTCCGTTTCTCAGAGCTAGAACTCTCCCTCAACTCTCTCAATTCTTTCTCAGCCCATAACAACTTCAGTTCTTCCAACTCCCCGACACTCAGATCCGAATTCTTCTGAACCTCCCCCAGTTTCTTAGATACTTTTTTCAAGGATCCACCGAAGTTCGTAGCTACCAATTTCTTCAGTTCATCTTCCTTCCCATCCTCGACCATTTTTCCTTTCCCTTTATCCCTCTCATTCTGCTTTCTACTTTTTTTTTTTTTTTACTTTCTCTTTTCCACCATCTTTTTTTTTAATATCTTTACCAAGTTCTTTCAGTCTTGCAATTTCTTCCAGATCTCGCTTACGTACCTCTTCTACAACATCCTTAAATTTCAGTTTCTCAATGAAGTCGACGTACTCACGTGTAAAGTACGCTCGAGGTTGGTAGTCCCCATTTCCACGACCATACCCAACATTGTTGAGGGTTAAATGGACCCCCCCGACTGTGCAAGTGCAGATGATGGTCCGACGTATCCCCATGGTGGTTGCGGTTGCACCACTCCATAATTCAGAGGTAGCGGTGCAAACCCAAAGGGAGACATCGTGGCATTAAACGGCTGGAGGTAAGGTGCCCCCTGTGGTTGGTAAGGGGGAGTACTCCCCGGGAGCGGAGCCAGTGGTGGTTGAGCTGGAGGAGGCGGTGGTGGAGTTGCATTCTCCATCCAATACCTTCCGCAATTCGACCACCCCCCCCTCCCACGACCCCTCCCCCGTGCCTGCATGCGACAACTCAGGAAAACAGAGGTAAGGAATAGGATAGAAAACAGTTACAACAAGATAGACACAAAAATTTCAGTTAGTCAAGTGCGACTGCCCCTCTTATCCTCCAGGGAATCTGAAGATTACAGCTCCCAGTCGACGTTTTGATCCCACGATTGCTGCTGACGTGGCGGTTATCGGTCGATACCCCCAATCGAGATATGTGGCCGCTAGGAGTCGATCGGGCCTAGGTGGGCGTGCCCCTGCGTAGTACATGAAGCTCATGACTGTTGCTGACGTGGCGCTCAAAGACGAAGGAGGCATCCCCCAACTGCTGCTGACGTGGCGCTCAAAGACGAAGGAGACATACCCCCGACTGCTGCTGACGTGGAGCTCAAAGACAAAGGAGGCATCCCACGATTGCTGCTGACATGGCGCTCAACGGAAGGAGGCAGCTCACGACTATTGCTGACGTGGGGCTCGAAGATCCCATGACTGCTGCTGACGTGCCGGTTCCCAGCATCAGTTGATACCCCCAATCAATGTGGCCACTTGGAGTCGACCGGGCACAGGTGGGAGTGCCCATGCGTAACGACGCGTGTAAAACCTCAAACAATCTGCCTTCCACAACCTCGAAAGCGGGCTGCCAATCAACAACGCAGATTGTTGCTCCTCAGTCACCGTATTAGCGCGTGAAAAACTTGCGCTTGGGAGATCACCTCAATCGGCCAAACCTCGTGCAATTCACCTTATACCACACTTTAGAGCATTGACACCCACTGGTTGGACGACCCGTGCGCACCGCTCAGGTCCCGTGCTTGGCAGATGAGAACGTTCCGTCGCCGCTTAAGATGACATGACGGTCCTGCCACAAGCTGATTCAACTCGATCAAGATGCACGACACCAAGATCAGAGTGCCCCTTAGTGGAACCCAGTGATGGGAGGAACCCCAACGACGTAGGCAGCTCACCTCATGCGCCATTGTGGCGCCCGTTGACGGGGCACTGGTTACAATCTCTCCATGCTCACATAAACCAAACCCACATCGGGTTGATCACCCACTGCACGTGACAGTTCGTGATATGTGGAACCGCGGAGTCAAGCGGGCTCAGTTAGTAGCACCCTTGAGTTCATACGGGAGCACACTCCCAACGTCATGCAACACGCCAATGCGATCCGTCACCAGCACTGTGTGGCACCCAACGATTGGGGAGTTCACACCGTCCGAATGCAAAGTTGCGGCTCCCGTATTAGGCCAGGCAACACCACAGTGCTAAGCCCAATCAACGACCCTTTTGTCAAAATAAACATTTTTTATTTTTTTAACGAAATTGAAACCGAGTTTTTTGGTCGAAAACTCGTCAAAATTTGTTGTTCCTGAGGGTCCGACATTTGTAAAATGTTGGACCCCCTGGCTGTACATGGACCTAACTTGAGACCAGTAAAAACAAAAGCGCGCACGCATGTGTGTGTGTGTGTGTGTGTGT
>BFEA01000161.1:1842501-1853904 GCA_003427395.1 Chara braunii | reverse complement strand
TTTTCTCCCTCGCTGCCTACGGGTCATCAGGCAGTTCTTTGTTGAGAGAGAGAGAGAGAGAGAGAGAGAGAGAGAGAGAGAGAGAGAGAGAGAGAGAGAGAGAGAGAGCTGCCCGGTGAATAATGTATATGCACTGTGGAATATTTGGTATTGTGTACCATCAACGTCTATATACAGTGACCATGGGTTATCCCTTATGGTCGATGAACAACGGAAATTCTTGTTGGGAAAAGAAGGGTGGGGGACAAGGGAGGTCATTTAAAAAATAAAGAAGACAAAAAAAGGGAGGTGGGGGTTGGGGGTATGGTCGACGTCCTGCAATGTTTTGGTTGGGACACCCAACTTGAGGAGAAGTTGAGGTCGTGCTGACCAAATGGCATGTAGTCGCTCACAGGTGGATTTGAAGGGATGTATCCGACCGTTTTCACTTCCTGATTCATTCGCGAAAAGCCCTACCCGTCTTCCCCCTTGTAAAACTTACGGTTATGATAGCTGGAATTTGGGGCAACTTCCAGTCTAGATTCAGCGATAATGGCCGTACGTTCTATTCGGAGGGGAGGGTGGCTACCGCAGCGTAAGCTCTCCCTTCAAGACCTGATGGGACTATGATTACCAGTAGCTGGCTCAGGCTAAGGTCATCATCGTATCGGTAAGTCTCAAATCGATGATGAGGAATTTTGAGACATACTGATTGGGATCTCAGAAACAGATTGGGTTGGGACGCTCGTCTGCAGTCACTAAACTGTACTGTTAAGTACTCCACCTGTTCTGAGTAATTGATGGGAACTCCTTTTTTTTTTTTTCATTTTAAGTGCAGCACACTAAGTAACCTTGCCTCTTGTGGGTATAATCAATTGGGACTTTAATTTTTTCTTTTGTCATCGACTGTTAGGTAACCCTAACTGCTCTTCGCCGTCCTTGGCCGTCTTTGAAATTCCGATCAATTTTTGAATGTCCACGGCTAACTTACGCTGTCGTGCTGAGTGGAGTTATCTCATCCACATCATCCACATCATCCACATCATCCACATCATCCACATCTCATCCACATCATCCACATCATCCACATCATCCACATCTCATCCACATCATCCACATCTCATCCACATCATCCACATCTCATCCACATCTCATCCACATCATCCACATCATCCACATCATCCACATCTCATCCACATCATCCACATCTCATCCAAATCATCCACATCTCATCCACATCTCATCCACATCATCCACATCATCCACATCATCCACGTCATCCTCGTCATCCACATCATCCACATGACACATCATGCATATCGAGTTCGTAGGGTCATCAACGTCATGCATATCGTCCACGTCATCGGCATCATTCGCATCATCCAAATCATCCACGTCATTCATGTCATCTGCGGCATCATTCACGTCATCTACCACTTCATCCACGTCATCTATCACTTCATTCACGTCATCTACCACCTCATCCACGTCATCCACATCATCCACAGCATCCACGTCATCTGCCACATGATCCACGTCGTCATCCACGTCATTTACCACCTCATCCACGTCATCCACAGCATCCACGTCATCTGCCACATGATCCACGTCGTCATCCACGTCATCTACCACCTCATCCACGTCATCTACCACCTCATCCACATCATCCACGTCGTCTACCACATCATCCACTATGTACGACATCATCCTCATCATGCATCATCCACATCATCCACATCATCCACATCATCCACATCATCTGCATCATGCACATCGTCCACATCATCTGCATCATCCACGTCGTCCACATCATCTGCATCATCCACTTCGTCCACATCATCTGCTTCATCCACATCGTCCACATCATCTGCATCATCCACATCATCCATTATCCACGTCATGTACGACATCATCCTCGTCATTTACACCATCTATCACATCATCCTCATCAGGTATCGTTTCATCCATTTCATGCTCATCATCCACCGCATCATCCACGTTCTTCTTGTCCACATCCCCGTCCTCATACTGCGCGATCCACTTTATCCACATCATTCACATGGTTCACTTCAAGAAAAGTTTATATCCACGTCATTTTTGTCTTTGCTGTAGTCTTTTTCGTTGACGATTTCATTTTCCTGTTTCCGATTACCGGGTTCACTTTCCCTGCTTTTTTGCCCTCCCGACTTTTCTTAAACCCACTACCGTCTTCCCCCGAACATAACGCACCCGGATACTGAATGTATGCAAGCCATATTTCCAGCCAGGTACAGTCAAAATGAGGGTGCGTTGTGTTCGGCGGCGGAAGACGGTAGTAGTACTTTTCTTGAGAGTCGCTATTTTTTAATCAATCCTAAAGGTTCGGGGACATGGGACAGGGCCCGCCTGGAGGCGGCCGGAAATCATAATTTTTTGTTCAGTGCTGCACCTGGTCTCACCGGCCGGAAATAAAATTTCCGTTCAGTGCTGCACCTGGTCGCACCCCAAGGCATGGTACAATTTGTCGGCCCTGTCCCGATCCGCCAAAATTCTAGGAGTGATCAATCGTGATTCTCATGCTGGTTGGTGCCATGTACTGGTGGTTTAATAAAAAATGAATTGATATCTTTTTTGTTTCCTGTTGTTTTTTTGGCTTTTGTGCTCTGATATTCATGTGACAATATATGCTGCTACCTTAGCTTCACAATTGGCTCTTTGCCGTGCTGCTGTTTTGCGTCACTGTGAGTGCAATATGGCTGCCGCATCACCTTTGCGACAGCCTCGCTCTTTGCGACACGCACATACGGCCCTGCGGCAGCTCCAAAAATCCTTCGCAATTGTTCCTGTGGATAAAACATCACAGAATCTGGCTATCTGTTGTAAAAACTGGTATCGTTTTAAGATTTTTCTGCCCATCTTGACAGTCCTACATATTCTGCTCGCTGAAACAGCGGCTGACATTCTGAATAGCCATGCACTTTGGAACAATCATTGGAATTACCCCATGATGCTCACACATTGCCGTATCTTTATTGCGCTTTTAAGGCCCATATAAGTCTCCTTCCACACTCCGTACTATTCTTGGTATTACTGCCCGCAACAATCTTTCTTCTTCATCTTCTTCTTCTTCTTCTTCTTCTCATACGGCCCAGCGGAGTGACCTGTGCCCCTCCCAACGAGTCCAGCGTTTGCATCACCGACCGCCTCACAAGCCTGTTGCTAGTACAACACCTACATCGGCTCGTTTGAGTGCGGCACTTCAAGGCGTCATCCGTACTCTCCGTGAAAAAGATAATCAACTCTTCCAATCCAAAGGTATTCGTCGATGTTGGATTGTCCAGAGCAGTGACGAGGTCATGCTTGACCTCAAAAAGAATAAAGCTTCTCTCCGAGGTCTGGCCCCCCATACGGTCGATTTCACTACTATGTATACTAATCTTTCTCATCAACATGTTCTTGACAATGTTGCTAAGGCTGTTGATGAGGCTGTGATGAGGCACATGCCTATGCTGTTGCACAGGCACAGCAGCGGCATACATGGACACGCTACGTTCATCCTGTGTTGCTCTTCTTCGTATGGTGGTCCGTGGACCACGTGCAGGGGAATGGACTACGGATATGGGACCTGACACTCTTTCTGTGTCTGACATTCTTCAACATCTTCGGTTTATTGTTGCTAATACATATCTATATACAGCGGATGGCCTTGTTCGTCATCAAGACGTGGGTATTCCCATGGGTACAAACGCTGGTCATGAGATTGCTAACCTCACACTCTATTGGGATGAGGCGCAGTACGTGGACAACCTGCAGCGTGTGGATCCCTCTGCAGCTCGCCGATATGTTTTCACTTATCGGTTCATTGATGATGTTCTTACTTTTGCTTGTCTGCCACCATCGCCAACCTATTATGGTCTTGAATGGAAGGAGACCACTGCGGCTGATGGCTCTTGCACTTTTTTAGTTGCCAAACTGCAGACACGAGCAGATGGATCTCTCCGATTGAGTGTGTTTGACAAGACTGTTGCATGGGCTTTCCCTGTTATACGATATCCTAGTGCAACGTCAAATGTTCCGTCTCATCAGCCTGCAGGTGTGTTCACCGCCCAGCCTTCGCGGTTTGAGCAGATAGATTTCTGACAACAATTGGCATATGATTTGATTTTAGAGCTACTGCGGCAACCATGCCTGTCCGCCCTTTGCTTTCCCGTGGTCTTGCCATGCTCCATGCTCCTTCGAGAGATTGTCCCAGCACGGAGCAACCATGCTCCCGCCAAAAGGACCCCCCGACAATCCTGCGGCAACCAGGATGGACTTTGTTACATTCGTGATCGCCAATGTCAACAACCTATACATGTAACTCGTCTTACACAATGGTTTCGACGTATGCTTCGCTGGTCCCGACATCATCCCCTTCCACCTTCTCCTCCTCTTTCCTTCGCTTCTCCTTCTCACTCTCCCCCTCCTCCTCCCTCTCCCTCTCCTCCTCCCTCTCCCTCTCCTCCTCCCCCTTCCTCTTTTCCATCTTCTCCTCCTCCTCCTCCGCCTCCCCCTCCCCCTTCTTGTCCATCTTCCCCTCCTCTGTCTTCCCCCCCTTCCTTTCCACTTCCCCCTTCTTCTCCCCTTCCCTTCTCCTTCCCCTTCCATTTCTCCTCCGCCTTCCACTCCCTCTCCCCCTCCCTCTCCTTCTCCTTCCTCTTTGCCAACGACCTCTTCTTCTTTTTCTTCTTCTTCTTCTTCTTCTTCTTCTTCAGCCGGTTCTTCTTCTTCTTCTTCTTCTTCTTCTTCTTCTTCTTCTTCTTCTACTACTTCATCATCCGTTTCTTCTTCTTCTTCTTCTTCTTTTGCCCCCCCACGCCGGCTGAGATCGGCCCCTCCTTTCTCTTCGTTGTCTATATTGGGACGTCGGCAGGTCGTTCATTCTCTCCTCCTCCCAGTCCCCCTTCCTCTCGATGTCGTGTTGATGCTAATCTGCGGGGTTCTTTGTCTTACCAACAGCCTTCTCTGCCACGTCGACGGCGTTCGTCATTCATGCGCCGACCCCGCCAGATCAGACCGATCAGACCTGGCTTTCGAGTGGTGACCGAATCGGATCTGCGGCAGATCTACCAAATTCTTGTGGCTTGACAGCCACAAATGTTTCAACATAAATGATTTTTTGTGTGCATTGCCGAATCATACTTTATTCTGGATTATTGACCGACTCTCGTGTGACACCTGTCGGGACAGGGACGCGGTGTGCCTTCGCTGTGGAATTCATTCATCACCTATGCCATCAACATTATCAATCTATTGCAGCCGCCGCCGTCTGTGCCGAAGGGTGTCCAACGTTTCCTCGTTGTACACATACCTATCACCCAGATATTCGTTGTCCCTTTTGTGCTCAAGGACGCTATCAGGACTGCATGATGCCGCACTGTGATGAACATCCTGCTGTTTTTTTTGAGATGTGGACAGCATGTCCTTTGTCAGGACTGTTTTGATGGGATGGTCCGTGCTAGCCGTCCTGCTGAATGCTGTGCTGAAGTAGCTCTCCTTGGGTATCCTTGTGAACGTCCACGTCATCCTCAGCGTGCCTGTCCTATCTGCCGGGGTGGGGTGGGGGCTCCTCTTCCTGACTGGTCAATAGAATCAAGCACATCAGGCAGAACAGTAATTGTAGGACAGATAAAGCTGTCGATGCTACCAACAGATGCGGCGGTGAAGAAAGAAGAAGAAAAAATTGAAAAAACGAAAAGAAAAAAAGAAAACAAGAAAACAAGAACAGATTGCTGAACAAAAAAAAAAAACCTTGAACTTTGATGTGACAGTGGCAATTGGTTTATCTGTGGGATGTGTCATTTGCTTTGTTTGACTGATAGGCCTTCCTCTTCTTTGCCCGGGCAGTTCTGTTTGACGGTCCTTTTATGTGGGAATCATAATCTAGGATTGTTTACGGTGCTTTATGTGGGAATCATCATCTTGGATTGTTTTTTATGATGTCCCGGTACGAATTGCTTACGATGACGCCGAATAGGAATACCAACTTCTTGATGTCGAACAAGGCCATCTGCTGTGTATAGAATCTATAGATATGTATCTGGGACTTTTTTTGATTTCTTTGCAGAGAAGAATGTTTTGACATCCTGGTTGGTCTTGGCCCGTCGTTTAAAAAACGAATTCATGTTTTTTTTTTTTTTTTTTTTTTTTTTTTTTTTTTTTTYKYTTTTKGSYTYTKWTATTCATGTGTACTTYTTTGGGCATTTAACTTTGACGTTCCTGGCTGCAATTTCGGCGTTTTTGAACGCGAAATCGTCAGGGCTTACGGGGTTCTCGCCAGTAGGACCTGACAATTTCGGTTAAAAAAACGCCGAAATTGGGGCCAGGAACGTCGAAGGTAAATGCCCAAAGGAGTATATTATTATATTATTATATTATTATATTATTATATAACGCAGATTGCACATGCCTTCAGCAGACGCGCAGATGAGTAGCAACCCTTGTGACGTTCTTTTCCTTCTCTTTTTCTCTGGTTTTCTTCTTTTATATTCCCTTTCCTTCTCTTTCCTCCTCTTTTCATCTCTTCTCTTCTCTTTCCTCTTCTTTCGTTCTTTGTTCTAAGTTCTTCTCTTTTCTTCTTTTTCTTCTGTTCTTCTTTTCTGCTCTTTTCTGCTCTTTTCTGCTCTTTTCTGCACTTCTGCTCTTTTCTGCACTTTTTTGCACTTTTCTGCACTTTCTGCACTTTTACGCTTCCCTATTTCTGCATTTTTCTGCACTTTTCTGGACTTCTTTTTTCTGTTTACCCTCTCCCACAGCTTACCTTTCCTCTATCCCTCTCTCTCTGTGTGTTTACTCACAATTTTTTTTTTCTTTTTCTTTTCTCAATCTCCCTGTTTCCCTCCCTCTCTTTTGTCTGCTTAAGCCTCAATTCTTTTCTGCACTTTTCTGCACTTTCCTGCACTTTTTTTTTTCTTTTACCCTCCCCTATTTCTGCACTTTTTCCGGACTTCTCTTTTCTGCTTACCATCTCCCACAGGTTACCTTTCCTCTCTCCCTCTCTCTCTCTGTGTGTTTACTCACGTCCCTCCCCCCCCCCCCCTTCAATCTTCCTCTTCCCCTCCCTCTTTTTTGTCTGCTTAATCCTGAATTTGTTTTTCCCCAAACCCGATTTCATTTGCAGGTGCGGAAAAAGGCACAGAACTGTGTGGCAGCGGTGTTGTTAGGGCTGCGTGGCTGTGCGGCACATGGTGCGGCGAGTGAAGCCATTGTCTCCCTCAGCGAGAGGCTGTTTGCTGAAGCGATGGCTGTGCCAGGGGCACAAGAGGAAGACGACGATGACGAAAGGGGGGGTAGATCGAAGTCCAAGAAAAAAGCTATGGCGGTTAGTTCCTCTCAGGCTGCTGCTGAGGCTCTTCATCTCCTCGGAGCCATGAAGCAATTGCTGCCGTTGATGTCAGCCAAGGCGATTGCGCGGGCAAGCCATCGGATGGCCAACCTCTGCTCGCTCCAACAGCCAATGCTGACCAGACTAGTGGCCAATGCCATCAAGAGCTTATCTGATGAGGTGGCGGGAAAAACGAGCTTATCCGATGACGTGGCTGGAAAGGGAAAGAGCGAGGTGGTGCCAGATGTATTGGCAGAGACAGTTGTCAATATCTTAGAGTTGGAGGAGGAAGGGAGGATTGGTCGCAAAAGGGATCCCGACGTGATAATGACCATTCTGGAAATGGTGAAAAGCACATTCCTGGATCTGCATGATCGGGATCGCGCAGTTTGCTCCAAGAAACTTCCGCAAGTCTTCAATCTTCTAGCTGGTAAAGTCTTTCTCTCTCTCTCTCTCTGTGTCTCTGTCTGTGTCTCTCTTTCCCCTCTCTCGCCTCTTCCGTACCCTTGCCTTGTCCCCTCTGTCTCTCGCTCTCTTGTTCCATCACTTTGGCTTTCTCCCCTGCCTCTCCCTCTCTCTCTCTCTCGTTCTCTCTCTCTCTCTCTGTGTCTCTCTCTCTTTCTCTCTTTGTCTGTAATATACATATTGATGCTTAACCACAACCAGGGTTAAGGGGAGCTCAAAAGCTGCAGAGCAGCAAGCTGTCTTAAAGGGTGTCCTTGTGGGAATGGGGTAGGTGGCATGCACCAGTGTTTTGCATATACGTCCACGTGGGCGGCCTTGTATGCAAGAGGTTCTGAACAGGGGGAGTTGTAAGGAAGAAGATAAAAAATTAATTGATATCTTTTTTGTTTTTCCTTTGTTTTTTTCGCTTTTGCACTCTGATATTTATGTGACGATATATATCCTATCCCTCTCTGCCTACGGTTTACCATACCGGGCAGTGCTGTTTGACGATATATGATATATATATTGTCAAACAGAGCTGCCCGGTAAACCGTAGGTAAGAGACTGAGAAGAGGACAGCAAACGAGGGGCTGTGACAAACTGTTTCGTCGGAGTTTCACCGACTCATCAGGAGGCTAAACCCTTATATATCGTCAAACAGAGCTGCCGGGTAGACCGTAGGCAGAGAGGGAGAAGACTTCAACAAACGATTGGCTGTGACAAACTGTTTCATATATAAGGGAAAAAAAACAACAAGAAAGAAATTGCACTCAAGTGGAACAATTTAGTCCATTGGACCCTTTGTGTTTTGTAACTAGGAATAACAAAACACCAAATTTGATAACTGAAAAATGGAAAACAAGAAAAAAGGGCGAAGCTTAGAGAAGTTTGCATATTATTCCATTGATTCCTTTTCATATAGGAAACTTGTGTCTTTCTTTTTGCTAATTCATCTTTGTTTCGAAATCGGTTATTATACAGTCCTTGCGTTCCTCCTGGTTGTTTATTTTACGCTCTCTGTTTTCTCTGGATATGGAAGTGACGGGGTTGAAGAAGGTGATCGGTCTATCCATGTCCATGTGTCAAGCCATGAATGAAGACTTAGGTTCTCTCTCTCTCTCTCTGTCTCTCTCTCTCTCTTTCTCTATGTGTTCACCTTGTTCTTCCATCTTTCGTTGGAATCATTTTTTTTCCCCCCCCTGAATTCCTTTTTGTCTTTTTTTTCCTTGCAGGTAACTTGGCCTCTGAGCAGGAGGAGGTTGTTTTTGGCACGGCCGACTGTTTGAAGTTGCTGATTGTATGCTGCATCGATGATGAAATGATTAACGAAGGCCAGATGCAAGTGGGACTGGTTGCGGAGAGGAGGAAGGGTGGGCTCACACCGATCGAGCGCCTCTCTGTTATGGTTGAGGGCTTGCTTGGGTATCAGTATGCCAGTGCGTGGGAAACCACCCTTGTGGTGGTTTCGACCTTCCTGGAAAAACTAGGTGAGAGGATCCAAATTGTGTGAAGCACTACACACACTTATTAGTAATCCAGTTTCGTTTTCAATTTGAAAATATCAGGACTCTAAAATTAAAAAATTGAACCCAGTGTCCTTGTGGACATCCGTTAAGGTTGGAGCAATACAGAGAAGGGTAATTAGCATGGCCCCTGCACAAGGATGACACACATAAATCACGAAATGGTCCCCCCCCCCCCCCACAAAAAAAAAAAAAAACCTTGGACCCAGTTTTCTGTGCGCTTAATTTTTTCCTCTTTGTCTTAAATTTGTTGAGTTCGTTTGTTCGTTCATTCAAAATAATAAGTGCAAACTCACACTAGCACTTTTTTTGCATGTTCCGGAACGGAATTGCGGCCCGATGCATACAGATCTGGCCGTAAATGTGGTCAGATACATTAAAAAAAATAGTGCTAGTGTGAGTACGCCCTAATACTGATTGGCACTGTGAGAGGGACGAGAGAGGAGCAAGCAAGGGAACACATGCCTCAGTTTTGCAATCTAACAAGTTTGTTGAAGATATGTCTGGCTTAAAAACAAACAACGGGAAAAAAGAAAAAAGAGAGGAAGACAAAGAAATGGCGTGGTTACTCTGAATGTCATCACAGGAAAGAAAAAGGAAATGCATTGGAATGATTTGCTCTGTGGGATGTAATCCTTTGGATCGTCCTCTTTTTCCTCTTCTTACTCTGCAGAAGCAGTTGGGATGTAAATATATTCTGGTGTAGGTACGTGGGGATCTACACCAGAATATCTTGATGTCTGGGAAATCCCTTGCCTGCATGTCTGTTTGGCATGGCCAGAAAGAAATGAGAAAAGATGGATGTGGGCCATGGATGGCTGATTGCAGATGGTTGGGAGATCATTAACGGCTGACTGTGGTGATTGACCATGGAGGGTTGGCCATAGATGGTAACCTGACGCTGCAAAGAAAAATGCGTGGAAAACTGTTGTGCTTGTTGTAATTTGAGATTTTGTGTGTGTGTGTGTGTGTGTGTGTGTGTGTGAGAGAGAGAGAGAGAGAGAGGAGATGGTTAACCTGAGATGATTGACCAAATTAGCAAAACGGCAAATCCCCCAATACTCACTTATCTTCCACACATCTGCTCCTTCCTCCGTCCCTTCTGCTCCTCCTCCACCACCTCCCCGTCCAGTTCCGTCTTCCCTTAATTCTTGCTTGTTCTTCACCACTTGTCTAGCCATTAATCAAGGGGCCGACGTCCCTGCGCCCTAGCTCTCTTTCTTGGGGCTTCCAGGGGTGTTTCTAATCAATATTGCTCTCCTCCTCCTCCCCCCCCCTTCTACCTCCTCCTCCTCCTCTCCCACCTGCACCATAGCTTTTCAATCCCATCTCATCCATCTTCTCTTATCCTGTCGTCACTGTCGCAAAAAGTACTTCCTCCACTACTCACTTCAATGACAAAACCCCTCCCTCCCTCTCCCTCCCTCTCCCTCTCCCCTCCCTCCCCTTCCCTCCCCACCTCTTCGCCCCCACCCAACATCCCATTCTCCAGCGTGCTTCTTCCTCAGAGTTGGACATTTGGATCGTCAGAATAAGGAAGGCCGTTTTGTGAATGCTCTCTTTGTTCTCAGTGTAGATGTGGTTTTGGGTGTGTGCACATGCACTCCGATTCTTGAATCGGATTTGATCTGCCATTATGTGGGCACACGGCTTTATGTCTCTTTGTCTTTTTTGGATTCTCGCTTATGTGTTCTGTTGTGGCATTAAAGTACATGGTTCTGCTGTGTTGAGTTCAAATTCACTTCATGGCTCTTAACGGCTCTTTAGAAGTTTGAATTCCTCTTTAGACGGCTCTTGACAAGTTCGCTTCAACATTCGAGTGAGTTATAACTCGGAGCGAACAGCAGTGAAACTGGGGTCTGCTGTTCACTTTGAGCTTGATGGCGGTTCTATTGCTGTTGCTGCTGCATTGGCTATGTCACTCTCCTGTCCTTGCTGCATTTCTGCCTTTGCGCTCTTTTCCTCCTCCTCGTCTTTCCTTCCGGTCCCCCTGAACAACCTCTCTTCTTCACTTTCTAACAGCTTGCTTTCTTATTCGAACTTGTTCTTGGCTATCCTTTTGCTTCTCTCTCTCTCTCTCTCTCTCTCTCTCTCTCTCTCTCTCTCTCTCTC
>BFEA01000161.1:1789800-1805241 GCA_003427395.1 Chara braunii | reverse complement strand
GAGAGAGAGAGAGAGAGAGAGAGAGAGAGAGAGAGAGAGAGAGAGAGAGAGAGAGAGAGAGAGAGAGAGAGAGAGATGTGGGTTGGAATTGAGCTTACAAACTAGGGGAAATTCTGAGCTGTGCTGCCTGTGGGAATGCGCATTGATATGTCAATGAATGTATAGGTGGTCGGTGGTCTTGCTGGTACTACTACACGAATGGTCAGCTGTTCAGTCATGGCACTGGCACGCCTTCTGTACGAGTTTTCAACACGACTTTCACATACTGTGCCACAGCTGCTTCCAACTGTTCTTCTCCTGCTTCGGAGTAAGAGTCGTGAAATTGTCAAGGTATGATTCCTTAACGGCAATTCTGCTTTCGCGTTGCTTGCACTGTCAACTTTTCTGTGCATGGAATTGTCACTACCCTCTTTAGAGTCATTACCCATTGCACAAGCAGTGCACTGGAATTGTCTCTGTCGGGGCTGAAGACTGCAGAGCACTGTTTCTTCTTTATCTTCAATGTCGTTAGCTCTTGTCACCTTTGCTGTTGTTTACCTCTTTTTTTTCCGTAAGGTTGCAGACTTTGTTTGGTTAACTTCTGCTGACGGTCTGCTAGTTTATCATCATGCCAGCATTGTGCACTCACTGTTTTTTTTTTTTTTGTTGTTGTTTTTTCAGCATACGTAGCGTACGTGAAAACGTCAGCCATGTCTCTATCTGTATGTTTTCAATCTTGAGCAGTGGCCATGTCAGCATTGCGCAGTTGTCGCGGACACTTATTCTCTTTTGGTTCTTTCCGTAGGCCATGACACTTACCGTCAACTTTTCCCATTTCGCCCATCTCTGGTCGCTGCCTCTCAGGAAGTGCATGCACTGGTAGCACCTTGTGATGCTGAAAAGGAGTTGTTTGCGGCAAGAATTGATTCTATTCTTTAGCGGGTGATGATTGGGAAGAAGTATCGGTCAAATGATTGGGAAGAACTTCGAAGAAGTATCGGTCAGAATGTGGAGGTGCGATCATTGGGTCGGTCGCGTCGCTGGTATTGTTTTTATGATTTGTTTTGTGATGACTAATCTGCGGATGTCGTTTTGAAAGGCTTTTGCTGGTGTGTCCTTTCTGCTCCTGCTGACATTGATCTTTCTGTTTTTTTTTCCCTTCCTTGTACCAGGCCGTGCTGGGATTTGTCAAAGTGGTTGTAATGAGACTGCCTGGTACAGAGTTGGAACCACATTTAGGAACAATGATCGAGGGCCTAACTGTTTGGTCAGATGACACGAAGAACCACTTCAAAGCAAAGGTGAGAACGCAAGCCCTTCAAGTTGTCGTTCTCCTTCTCCTTCTTCTCCTCGTCCTCTTGTCCCCTGCCTGCTCCTGCTGTTTGTTCTTTTTCTCTTCCCTTTTTCCTCTTTTCCGCTCCTGTTTTTGCTTTCTTCTTCCTGTTTTTGCCCTTTCCCTCGCCCTCCTGCTGCTGTTTCATCCACGTTCTGCTGCTTCCTCTTGTCCCCCGTTCTGTCTTTTCTTCCTCTTCTCTTCTCCTCCTGCCGCTTCTACTACTGATACTCTTTTTTGTAGCGAAACGTTATGCTTACTTTTTCCACTCTCTCTCACCTCATTGCTTCATGTTCTTAGTACATGTTTGGATCAATAATGAAAACGTTGGCATTTCGCTGAATTTGTTGGACGCTTCATTTTAACTCGGACAGTGTTTTTGTGTTAGGGTTTTATAGTGTTTTTGTTTTTTTTTGTTTTTGTTTTTTGTTTTTTTTTTTGTTTTTTTTCGTTTTCTTTGGCCTGTTTCTTTTTTTGATGTTGCACTATGGGCCCATATCGTTTGGTTTTCAGTGTTTTTGAAATTTTCGATGAATTTCACACCAAAATTGCCGGCGAAAATGCCGAATATTTGCCCCCCCCGTTAACCATCTCTGTAATTTTCATATCGTTTGTTTTTCAATGTTTTTGAAATTTTCGATGAATTTCACACCAAAATTGCCGGCGAAAATGGCGAATATTTGCCCCCCTGTTAACCATCTCTCTTTTCGAATGGTTAATTTTCATACACACTTTTGTTTTTCATACGTCGACAACACGCCCATTGCAGAGGAGATGTATAAGCATTTTGGAGCATCCGTTTCGACGTGGCGCCCGCTGCTGCTGCCCGTTGGGGGCACAGAGAGAGAGAGAGAGAGAGAGAGCACTGACAGTGCTGCGAGTCCGAAGACTTTGACGTTCTGAATTGAACTGCAAAGTTCGAACTTTTAAGTTATACATGAAGTTATGAACTTAAAAGTTAAATTACTAAATCCAAAGTTCAGAGTTCAAAGTTAATCATACTTTTTTCAAAACAAAATTCTCTGTTTCTTTAGTCTTGTGCCTGCTTTGCACTGTTTGCAAATCTGCATGTCTGCTAGTTAAATGTGCTGGTTGATTCGCTGCAACACACGTGCTCTGCTGCCTGAACTACAGAGTGCAAAGCAGGTAAGTGCCTGCAAACACCCCCCCCCAACCCACGGGTGTTTTTTTTTTTTTTTTTGGGTCCGGACATTTTTGCACCCCCGGGGACCGGTCTGGACAGTCCGGTGTCCGGCGATGTCCGGATCACCGGACAGTCTGGACCGGTCCAGACACTGGTCCGGAAGTGTCCGGTGTCCGGGTCCGGGGTTACCATGCAGTGCATCCCCTTGTTTTTCAATGACCACGCTCGGGGCTCAAGATAGGAAAAAGCAAAGAAAGATGGATCCCAAATACGTTAGACCTGAAAGACATGAGAAAGGCAAAGCAAAGAACGATGAAAATCCAAATAGTTGTTTCGGTGCCCTTCGGTTTGTCCGTGTGTGAAAGAGCAGGAGCAGGGTAGGCTGTGGCTGCAGCTGCGGCTGTGTGAGTGTAGCGTAGCTCCGCAACGGGAGAATGGCAGGTTGCTTTATGACTGGAGATGGAACCTTTGGTCTCTTTCCATGTTCCAGAGGAGTCCCATAGGTACTCAACTTAGTCAGGTTTTGAGAGGAGCTAGGATTAGAGTAGGCTTTTTTTGTGTTCTCCTCATCAATGGTAGATCTTTGTCGTCCTCCCATTGGGCGAGGATCAGTTTACGGCGCCCTTTAGGCCCGGGGTTTTGCATTCTCCTCCTCGTTGGCGGATTTTCTCATTCTCCAAGGCCTGCGTTCCATTTTCATTCAAGCTAACCTTGGATGCGAATTCGAGTGTCGCCGTCTTTTGTTCGTTTACGTGTCATCCTTTCTTGGAGTGGTTTCCACTCCCAATTTGTGTGTTTGGTTGTCTGCATTTGAGCAGAAGATACATAAGCCCCACCATCTTACCTCTCAGCTGCTGTGTTGCTAGTTTGTCTTTTTATGATATAAACGTTGTAAAGGTATGTAGCACTATATAACTGCGGAGTAACAAATCGATCGTCAAGCGTCCGTTGAACTTGATCCCTCTACGACTGGTGGGAAATTGCAAATTCAGTTGTTTCATTTCACAGATTCTAAGGGCATAATCACACTACGGTCTTCACCCGAATAGAATGCCCGGTCATTATCGTTGTATCTAGTCCAGAAGTTGGCCCAAATGCAGCTACAACCACTGGGCTTTCTATTCGGGTGAAGACGGTAGGACTTTCCTCGACGGATCTGGCATCTCATGGAAGGGTATAAAATTACATCCTCGAGAACTGCTCGCAGTTATCTGTAGTGCCGTGGAGGTCAACATGCGGTTGCGGTCCGGTTGGGCCGACCGGACGTGGGCGGCCCCACTAGCTTTTGACTTTTTCCCCCATTCTGTCGTTTTGTCTTCTAGTCCTCTCCTATTTAGCAAAATAATCTGAAGAAACTTCATGGATGTAGGGTGCTTGCTGCTGCGTAAGGGAAAAATAGTAATGAAAAGTTACTCAAAAATGGTATGGGAAAAATAGTTGTTTTGTCTGTCAGAACAATTCTGACACAAATGTGTAGTGGGGCCATGGTTGCTAGTCCCACGCTGGGCCCTCGGAATGGTTTGGTACTATTGGTACTCAAGGGGTTAGCGAAATTTAGCATCAGGAACAGTTTGGAACCTTGGACCCTCAGGAACAGTTTGGTAGTCCAGCGGTGGGCGAAAAAATGAGCATTGAGCATCTGGAAAATAAGGGTCATAGGCCCTGCTTGCCTCAGCCAGAAGGTGGTGGTAGACCTGTGCTCTTTTCTCGATTTGTGCATGTCATCGTTCCGCAGCGGCCATGCTAATCTTTCTGTATCATCCCAATTTTAACAGATGTTCCCCTTTTCAAATCCCCTTGGAAGAATCTTTTATATGTCACTCGCGGCCAAACTTTGTTTCAACCAAGAGCTTTCTCTTTGACCCTTCATGATAGCGCATGACCGACAACGATTTGGCGGAGATGGCGGAGATGTACGAATCCCTGCAGTATTTTGTACTTTACTGACTCTTGCTTGCGAGCATCCAGGCACAAACACTGCAATGATTTGGACATCTCCCCCAAATCGCTGGCCATGAAGTGGTGGCCAAAACTGCTTCCAAATGGCTCCGATTCCGACCTAGTGCCTGGCAGACTTGTATATTGGCTAAAGTAGAAAACAGGGAATTAGTAAATTAGATAGAATTGTACTGACTAAACCTCCATATTATTTAACAAGTTGGGTTTTATGTCGATCGACGATCATATAAATAAGCACCTACATATTAAAAAAAAGGGCTGTAGAAAGTACTAGAAACCAGTCCATGACTTGACACGAGTAAAATACTTCCTTCCAAGTCCTTGTATATTCAATAGAGTGAAACTGAGTAAGGATGGGAAAAAGGAAAATGAAACCCTACAGGTTGGATTGCTCGGGTTTCCCAAGGACAAATTGTTTTTGAAATGGATGGGGTTACTTTGTCAAATGCTCAAGCAGCTGCTAATTTAGCTTTCACCTTCTCTGACGCTTGTCCCGGGCTATTAATGGTGAGAAGAGAAGGCTGCTGACTGGACCCCTCGGCTGCCGGGACAGTTGGTCAAATGTAGTAAGGATGTCGTGCTTTCGGTGAACCTGGCTGGTTTACAAGTTAGGTGCATGGTTTTGTAAGCACAAACATGGTATCAGTGGGGCCTGCTCCTGAACGGATGTGGTGCGTTCCGTGTGCAAACAAAATGTGGCTGCAATGTCAGCCTATATATTCCAAAAGCGCCCGAAGACCAAGTGTGAATTTCTGTGGGACACTCTATTTTGAACCACCAGTTCGTTTGAGCCTCGTTTGTTCGAGGCGGATTCCCTGTGCGTGCCAGTGTGGCATTTTTGTTTTACTTATCGCTGGTGCCACTAGCAATTTCCTCCCAACCCTCTAATAAAGCCCATCGGCTGTGGTTACCGTTTTTGTTGGACGCTCCCCGCCAAACGCCGTCCGCCGGATCCCTGCCATCTACGGTCCACGGACAGTTTTCCTCACATTCAGCTTCACTTTGTTTACCAACCTTTGACACCTTTTCTATCCCTGAATGTTTATGTTATCTTGTTTTTCTGACACCTTTCGCGTCCTTGTATCCATCTGTTATTAACTGGATACGGAAGTATCCGTGCCTTTTCTTACCTTCCTTTGTTGTGGTGCAGTTTCAAAAGGGCATCGACTCTTGAGCTCTAACCCCCAGAGTGTCCCAGGTCACAGCAGGATTGGTTCGGGTGACGAGAGTTACGCGGGGATCAGTTCTAACGCTTAACCGCCAGAGGGGCCAAACTCACAGGAGTGTTGCCTCATACCGCTAAACCCCAAAGCGGCCAACACACAAGGATGTTGTTGGTTATATGGCCCAAAGCGATCAAATGCACAGTGTGTGCCCACAAACTCTCGAGCCCTGGAGGGACTAAAGTCAGAGAGGCAATGTTTCGAACTCTGAAGCCCCGACTGCCTGAGTTTCATCGGGGTAATGGTTCTGATGTCAAAGTTCCAAGACAGATTTTCCCACAGTTGGATGTGCTGAGGAAAACAGTTTGTGGATGATTAGGAATTGTGACCTGTTTTCTAAGAAGTGTGCTGGCAATCCTCTTGCAGGTCCGCCTTATCTTTGAGATGCTGTTGAAGAGGTGTGGGTACGATGCCATTGCGGCAGTCATGCCTGAAGAACACATGAAGCTGCTTACAAATATCCGCAAGGTTAGTGCCTTTCACTCGCATCCAGTGTTATTGCCGACCTCTCGATGGATCTGCCTTTTGCTGGTGTAAGGTGCTTGTGTGTGCATGCTGGTGGGCATGTGTGTGTGGGTGTGTTTGTCTTTTTGTGGATGCTGTATGCGAGGAAAATGGGGGAGAGAATGGGGGAGCTCAAAGAAGGGAGGAAGTGAAAAGAAGGGTGAACAAGGGGTGTGTGTGTGTGTGTGTGTGTGTGTATGTGTGTGTGTGAGAGAGAGAGAGAGAGAGAGAGAGAGAGAGAGAGAGAGAGATGATGCGTGTGAAACACAAATATGGATCAACCTCAGCGTGGTGAAAGACCATGCACCACCACAACATTCTAGGAGGAAAGCACGCACCTAAGTGTGTCAAGTTGACAGACAATAGCACAAGGCAGCGGATGAAAAAGGCAGCAATCCAGGAAGTAGCTAGGCAAAAGAACAACAGGCAAGAAAAGTACAAGTGCTGAAAAAAAGAAAGAGCAAAAAAGAAAAAAAGGCGATGATGATAGATTGTTTCGTCGGAGTTGCACCAACTCGTCAGGAAGCTGAACCCTCGACAATCTGCGGAATCTGCATGTAGATGGTTTGGGTCGTGAACCCTTTGATCCTTGTCAAAAGCAGACTAGCAGCAGGCAGCATCGCAAGCAGAGCATAGCAGCAGACAAAGACTCAGCGAAGCACCAGGCAACGCTGCTGGAACACCCAACTGCAAAGTGTTAAAGCTAACGGCATGGAGTGGCAGCACAAGCGGACTGGCAGTAAAGCAACAGCACAGTGATGCACACACAAGCGCTGCAGCAGCGGCAAAACGTCATCACACAAGCAAAATGCACGGGAAGACAAGGCACGTGGATGGACAGCAAGGAAACACCGACAATGCACCCAAAAGCGATGATGATTGATTGTTTCGCTGGAGTTGCACCGACTCGTCACGAGGCTGAACACTTGACAATCTGCGGAATCCGCATGCTGATGGTTTGAAAGCAGACTAGCAGCAGGCAACATCGCAAGCGGAGCATAGCAGCAAGCAAGGACTCAGCGAAGCACCAGGCAACGTTGCCGGGACAACCCAACTGCAAAGTGTTAAAGCAACAGCACATCGACGCGCACACAAGCGCTGCAGCACTAGCGAAACTGCACGGAACACAAGCAAAATGCACGGGAAGGCAAGGCACACGGATAGACAGCAAGGCAACAGCGCAGCGAAGCACAAGGCAGCACCACAGCCCAACTGCAAAGTGTTAAACCAACAGCACAGCGACGCACTTGCAGCACTAGCGAAACGGCATGGAACACAAGCAAAATGCACGGGAAGACAAGGCACGCAGATGGACAGCAAGGCAAGACCAACAGTGCACCCAAACTACACAGCAACACACCAGCTGCAAAGAAAAACATGAGGACCGACATGAGGTGCAAGCGGGATTGGCAGGAAGGTAGTCGTGGAGCATAGAGAAGGCAGTCCACACATACAGCGTGGAGCTAAGCCATCCAAGACCACCTTACATCAGAGGAAGAACCCTGCAGACTGTTGGTTCCCGCCGACCGAGCCAGGAAGCCACGGCAATGGAAATCTACCATCACCTGTAGACCACATGCACCACAGACATCACAGACAGAGTGCCCCCCCTAAGAGTCCTGCAGGCACTCCAAACAACTGACCACGGACTGTTTAGCACTCCAGAAAGAGGAAATAAATAAAGCTGATTTTTTCTGTGTGTGTGTGCGGGTGTGTGTGTGTGTAAGGGTGTGTGTGTGTGTGTGTGTGTGTAAGGGTGTGTGTGTGTGTGTGTGTGTGTGTGTGTGTGNTGTGTGTGTGTGTGTGTAAGGGTGTGTGTGTGTGTGTGTGTGTGTGTGTGAGAGAGAGAGAGAGAGAGAGAGAGAGAGAGAGAGAGAGGCCGACAACTTCCTGAAAGAACATATGTAAAAGGTACAAAAAAAGGAGGGCGAAAGTGGTGCAGTGGTGACGGTGGTGAACGAGTCTGCCTTTTGTTATGGCTGTGATGATGCCTGCAGAGTAGGGATAGAGCTGAGAGACACCGAAAGGAGGGGAGAAGTGTTGCAGGTGATGGAGCGCAATCAATGAAGTCGAGGGCCACAACTGCCAGGTAAGGACGCATGGTGCACCATCGGAATATCATGTGCTGTTTTGCATTTCTTCTGGAGTGGTCTGGTGTCGCCCCATGGGGTATGTATGTACCACAAGCTTCTTCCCCAAATATCAATGCGTGAAACTTCTCTATTTCAGCCGTCTGTTCCCATCTCTGTTTTTTGTCTGTATTATAGTTTTCGGAAATCGAACCAGAATTTCTCGAACCTTGGTGGTTAGAAACTGGACTTACTAGTCCTTCCGGACATACAGAGAAGATTAGCATGGCTAATTAAAAAAAAAAAGAAAAAAAAAAAGGACTTACTATAAAAAAAAAGAAGAAAAAAAAAAAACAAAAAAAAGAAAGGACTTACTAGTCCTTCCGGACATCCGTTAAAATTGGAACGCTACGGAGAAGATTGGCATGGCTAATTAAAAAAAAAAAGAAAAAAAAAAGGACTTGCTATAAAAAAAAGAAAAAAGAAAAAAGAAATAAAGAAAGGACGTACTACTAGTTACTACTAGTTACTAGACAGGCGTCCGGTGTGTCTAAATGCCAGTACCTACATGTTTTCGGAACTCTCTCGGAGCTTTCATTTACCGAGTCATCGATGAATTATGCACACACATGGTAGTTAAAAACTCAGTAGGAAGTAGTCCTTCGGGACATCCCCGTTAAAACTCGAATGATACAAGAAGATTAGCATGGCCGATGCGCAAGGATGACACACAAAAATCAAGAAACGGTCCAAAAAGAAAACGAAAAAAAGAACGAAAAACAAATACGCAGTAGGAAGTATACTGCAGGTGCCAGGTAGGCATATATATCATTCATTGTTCGGGATGAAGGGCACTGGAGTTCCATTCCCATTGCTCGCGGTTTCAGATGCACCCATCTCTGATCGTTTTTGTGCAGCAACATAACGCTAACCTGCTGCCTAGAATGAAACAACGACCCTAAAGGGCCTCGAGCCCTAAACCCTAAACCCCCTCCATGTATTCTTTTGCATTTCTTCCGGGGTAGTCTGGCTGGCGTCCTTCACATTTCCTGGCTTTGCTGTCAATAGCACATTCTGGAGGTAAACTGGATTGTGAATCGCAAATTTTGAGATCTACCTTCTTCCCCCAAACACAGTGCCCGTGAAAACCCAGGTGTGTTAGTCAGCTGATCCACTGTGAAACTTTCAGTCGCGCATCGGGACTCGAATCCCCGGTGTGCTAGGCGACCCTTTGTCTTAGTTCAAAGTCCCCTGACAACATGCACATCTAGCAGCAGACCACATATGCAGTCAGTGTCGGTCTTTTCTGCTTCTGGATCTTCTCTCGAATGCAGCAACCAATCTTGGGACTGCATTTATCACCCTCTTGTCTTCTTCTTCTTCTTCTTCTTCTTCTTCCGCAGGGTTCTCTCAAGTGCAGCAACCCTCTATCGATATAAGGAACTCCCTCTATAGATCAACCCATCTTCTTCTTCCTGAGGGCAGTTGGTGAATTCAACCCTGTAGATCTTGCCGGGCCATTGGGGGGATGCTCGTCCCAGATGGTGATCAACAATCCTATCGATCTCCGCCTGTCCATCTGTTGCTGGATTTTGCATGCCCCTCCTTTCTTTCGAGTGGCGTGTTGTATAGAATACGAAATCTACGAAAAATAATGTACTGCGGTGATCCTTCGCTTTCTCATCAAAGATCAATTAGACATTGCAGGGGAATTGCTTTGTCCTGACGAGAACTCCATCGTTGACAACCTCCAGTAGACGCAAAAGGTATGGAGCCTCCATTCACCATGTGCAACCGTCAGCGACTTCCCTAAAGAAGTAATTCTGCGGCGAACACAGTAGTTAGTCATGGTCTTTGCAACGACCCTGCTAACCGCTGTGTTGATCCTGGTGGCCAGCTCCTCTTCATTGAATGTTTCAACAGGCTCCCATCATCGCGTGTCAGTTTGCAGGGTGCAATAAGCCTATCCAATCCTCGGTGGTGTGCTGACGCCGGCAGCAGAGGGCCAATGGACACAGAGGCATGATGCCCATCTCTGCTCTTCTCACCAGCACTCTCGCTGCAGTCTTTCTCTTCGCACTTTACAGAAATACACTTCTCGCTTTAGTGGGGATGTAGTTGTAGCTAACTCAGGGTTTCGAAGGTGGGAGAACTTGGCACCGTGTACTTTGCACAGTTACCCTTCGCACTTTGCAGAATTACCCTTTTGCAGCTTCAGTGGATTTGACTGCATCATGCATGGGCTCTATTCTCTTTCTGGGTTCTGTGACCAAGAGGACGTCAGTAAGTCTCCAAAATGACTGCAGCACTTCACACGTCCTTCGCTAACCATCCCTCGAGTCAGAAGTCCCTGCATGATTCCAACTCTCTCTCTCTCTCTCTCTCAAGCCTTTTCGGTGGTCTGAGCACCCACTGAGGAATTGCTGTCCTCCCTCCCCCTTCTCCTCCACCTCCTCCGCCACCTCCTCCTCCTCCTTCTTCTTCTTCCTCCTCTTCTTCTTCTTCTTCTTCCTCTTCCTCCTCTTCCTCCTCTTCCTCCTCTTCGTCTTCCTCCTCTTCCTCCTCCTCTTCGCCTTTCTCTTCGTCTTCCTCTTCGTCGTCTTCGTCTTCTTCGTCTTCTTCTTCTTCTTCTTCTTCTTCTTCTTCTTCTTCTTCTTCTTCTTCTCCTCCTCCTCCTCCTCCTTCTCCTTCTCCTTCGCCGCCGCCTTCTTCACCTTCGCCTTCTTCGCCTTCGCCTTCTTCGCCTTCTTCTTCGCCGCCTTCTTCACCTTCTTCTTCTTCTTCTTCTTCTTCTTCTCCTTCTCCTTCTCCTTCTCCTTCTCCTTCTCCTTCGTTGCCGCCGCCTTCGCCGCCTTCGCCGCCTTCTTCTTCTTCTTTGCCTTCTTCTTTGCCTTCTTCTTTGCCTTCTTCTTCGCCTTCTTCTTCGCCTTCGCCTTCTTCTTCGCCTTCTTCTTTGCGGCCTTCTTCGCCTTCTTCTTTGCCGCCTTCTTCGCCGCCTTCTTGCCTTCTTCGCCTTCGCCTTCTTCTTCTTATTCGCCTTCTTCGCCTTCTTCTTCTTCGCCTTCTTCGCCTTCTTCGCCTTCTTCGCCTCTTCGCCTCCTTCTTCGCCTCCTTCTTCGCCTTCTTCGCCTTCCTCGCCTTCTTTGCCTTCTTCTTCGCCTTCGCCTTCTTCTTCCCCTTCGCCGTCGCCTTCTTTGCGTTCGCGTTCGCCTTCTGCGCCTTCTGCGCCTTCTTCGCCTTCTTCGCCTTCTTCGCGTTTGCCTTCACCTTCGCCTTTGCCTTCTTCTTCGCCTTCTTCTTCATCTTCGCTGCCTTCGCCTTCTTCTTCTTCTTCTTTGCCTTCTTATTCTTCTTCTTCGCGTTCTTCACCTTCTTCGGCTTCTTCTTCGCCTTCTTCTTCGCCCTTTTCTTCGCCTTCTTCGCCTTCTTCGCCTTCTTCGCCTTCTTCTTCGCCTTCTTCTTCGCCTTCTTCGCCTTCTTCGCCTCTTCTCCTTCGCCTTCGCCTTTGCCTTCTCCTTCTTCGCCTTCGCCTTCGCCTCCTTCACCTTCGCCTTCCGCCTTCTTCGCCTTCGCCTTCGCCTTCTTCGCGTTCGCCTTCACCTTCGCCTTCTTCCTTGCCTTCTTCGCCTTCGCCTTCTTCGCCTTCGCCTTCTTGAACTTCTTCTTCTTCGCCTTCTTCTTCTTCGCATTCGCCTTCGCCTTCTTCTTCTTCTTCTTCTTCTTCTTCTTCTTCTTCTTCTTCTTCTTCTTTGCGTTCTTCTTTGCCTGATGAATCACACAAAGGATTGCTTAGCTCTGTCTCTCCACTGCAGGCCAGGCGGTTCTCCCTCTCCATCTGAAGGGTCGTCACCCTGTTTTCATCAGCAGAGGGGCAATCCTCAGAGCTCTCCTCCCCTGGCTGTCTGGTGGCTAGGGACCTCGTGTCTCATGACCTGTTTATTAACAATCACATGCACATACCGTTTAGCAGTATGGGCTGGGTGCACATGGGCCTTTCCTCTCTGGCTTCTCCTTCCAAGTACAACTGGTTCGAGGAGGAGGACGGTTGCATCCTTCACTGGCCTCTTACTTGTTGTAGATGTCTCCGGCAATTGAGGCCCGTGCTGGCTGAGTGCAATCATCTGACCAGACAGATCTGCGGACAGCTCTGTTCCGTCATCGAGGACGGAAGATCCGCGCCAGCCACGTGAAATATGATTTGTTGTTTCCTCGGTCTCTACATCGGAATCCTGCAAAAGCTGGTCGAGCTCTCTGACTGGCTCTGCTATCGCGGCTTGACAATGCTCTGACGCGGTGTTCGTGGTCCAGGTAGTCCAGCAGCCTGCTGATCAGAGCATTGTCATGGCGTGATCGCAGAACCCAACCTTGTGCTGTTCGGTGACAGGCATATATCGCGGAAGGTTGTCACTGGTTGTGCGGTGCAAATGTTTTCATCTTTCTCACTGAACCTCCTCATTGGAGGAGTTCTGTGCCGGCCCACTCCTTTGTGTTTTCATTGTGGTAGTCCAGGAGGCCAATGATCTGTCGCAGTCATGCCTCCATGTCCGCTTTTGGCCTTGTGGCAGTATCTTGCCCCTCTTGCGCAGCAGCATAACGACTCTGCGCTGATTTGAACGGATGAACAAGGAACTCAACTGAAGTGAATGACGGATCGTGAATTGCCATTGTATCACAGCCACTGCTACAATTGTCCCCCCGAATAGATAGTATGCGTCATCGTATGGTCATTGTAGCTGCATTTGGGGCAACTTTCAGCCTAGATAGTAGATTCGGGGAAAGGAGGTCATCCTACCACTACAGGCCTGCTTGTAGTACCGTTAGCAGCCCGTAGAAATCTCTGGCCCAGCCATCAGCCGGTCCCAATCCTTGGGCCCGACTGCCCCAACGGATGGCTGGCTCTCCGGATGGGGCTGATTTGGGGAAATTAGAATCTCTGAAGGGTACCCCACGCTTGTGGGCCAGTACGGGAATCAGATCCGTACTGTGCTCGACAGACGGCTGGCCCAGATGGGGCGTCAGCCGATTTGGGGCTTGGGCTGATTTGGAGTAATTGGAGAACAAAAAAGGGTCCCCCAGCAGGGTCCTGGGCCACCCTTTGGTAAAACTTAACCCTGATTTTTTTAGGGGCTACTACCGGTCTGTCAAGCCAAGCCTGACATTGTTGCGGCTCGTACCCTATGTATGCAGTTAACTTTATTAGTTGAAGGGGAAACTACGCGGGAGTCACAAAAATGAGTTATAATTGCACTATGGGCCAAGGTTCAGTTTCAAATTGCAGTTCGGGCAATGCCTACAACCCAGCTTTCTGGCCAGGTAGGGTGCCCAAAGTGCAATTGCGAACGCTATCTTATCTTGCCCCATAGTGCAATTATAACTCGCTTTTGCGACTCCCGCGTAGTTGCCCCTAAATTGAACGAGAGAGTGCGTAGCCAGCATTATTGCATTGAATAGAGGTATGGAATTACTATGAAAATGAACCTTGAGCTCTTGATCTGTTGTTTATAGATGGTTGTCTGCATACCAAGCATGTGTGTATTGTTTTGTTTTGTGTCCAGATTTCGGCTTGGTTTGTTTTTTTTTCTCGTTTTTTTTTTTGTGTGTGTGTTGGGGGGGGGAACTTGGTTTACTGCTGAACTTCTGTTGAATCTGACGTTTTGACTGCTGGTACTGGCTATAGGCAGACGGATCTGTTTTGCTGATTCTGTGATGTTTGTTTAAAATTGGACGGTGCAGGAAAAGTAGCTGGAAGCACGACGATGTGTTCTCCGACGACGCGGACGATGAGGATGAAACAAGACCGCGGAGTGTCTGTCCTTCTGCCAGAAGTGGGGCCAGAACAACTCGTGGTCGACCAGGGACAATAGCCAGCACAAGGTAATTGCGGAATTAGTGTTCGAAGTTTCTAACTGATACTGGAAATTCTGGAACCAAATTCTTTGGTGTTTCTTTCAGTCCAAAATGCTCTTGTTTATTCAACCAAAGCGTTCTGCCAAGTAGCTTTTTTTTTTTTTTTTTTGCCAAGCAGCTATTTAGTATTTACTATTGCAAGGACAATGAGCGAAGTGAAGGGCAGAAACCAAAGTGCATCAGCCCATAGAAATCCAGATAGCCATGTGCTTGTACTGAAAGCAGAATGCAAGACGAGGTACACCAAATAAGAGCAAAACAATGAAGTCAATGGAGAACGAAAGCCCTCTCCTCGCCTCCAACATCAATGTCCCCAATGCCGCTCTCCTATACGGCGCTCGGCACCCAGACGACAATCAGACAACACCTATCACCTAGACTCCCTTCTGATCAGCAGCCTGATGATGACTGAAGACGCCGACTATGGCATCCAGCATATCGTCACCGGGTGAGTGTTCCCGTGCCCCGCTCATCCCGTCTTCCCCTGCAACATCCCCCTCACCCAAGGACCACCGCTCGACTTCCCTGGCTATGCCATGGGTACAAGCCGTGCCTACGTAGCTTCTTCCTCCGGCTGCGCCAGCTCGACTTCCCTGGCTATGCCATGGGTACAAGCCGTGCCTACGTAGCTTCTTCCTCCGGCTGCGCCAGCGCCCATCCACCCTGCCCGGCTCCAGAACAGCAAGCCAGGGCTCCAGGAGTTCTGCCTCCGCTCAGCCAGACAGAATGTGTCGAAGTGAGGCAGCTCACTTCCTTCTGTTTTCTGGCTGTGTTCTCTGGCTGACTGGGCGAGACAGCTCTGGATGCTCGGCCTCTGTCCCAGTTGCTGTGCCCAGGGCCCTTCCAGAATGTGTCTGGGGCTCAACTGTAAGTGCCCTTGGCGTCGAATCTTTGCTGGGCCCAGCATCGGCAACCGATCGGGCCTGCTGGTCGGTTGGAGATGCTGCGTGCAGCAACCAATCCACGGGGCCCTCCCTGCCCGCAATGGCCTCAATTTTCAGGCCTCGTCAAATTTTCAGTGGCCCTCGCTCCTTCTCTCAGGGGCCAGGCGGTCAGCTGCAAACTAGTGGGACAGGACGGGAGGCGTACCGTGTCGGCGCATGCAGACGTCATGGGCTAGAGGGAGAGAGGGGTGGAGGGGGCGTGCCCCGTTGGTGCTCGCATGCGTCCTCAGAGAGAGAGAGAGACGGGGAGGAGGGCGCTTGCCAGTGTTGTGCGCATGAGGATCCTCAGAGATGGAGAGAGAGACGGGAGGAGGGCGCTCACCAGTGTTGTGCGAGAGAGAGAGAGAGAGAGAGAGAGAGAGAGAGAGAGAGAGAGAGA
>BFEA01000161.1:1777368-1789301 GCA_003427395.1 Chara braunii | reverse complement strand
CCCTTGATCATCTCACAATTTGCAACAGCTTGAAAATTGGAACTGTAATTGATTGCAGAATTGTCACCGAATGGACAGATACGAAGAGGAGCTCTGACGTCAGAACAGCCGTACCCTTCCGACAACATCTGTGCGATTGCTGGCTGACGCAGGGGTTCGAACTAGGAGCACTTTCGAATTTCAAG
Source organism: Chara braunii (assembly GCA_003427395.1). Lineage (NCBI taxonomy): Eukaryota > Viridiplantae > Streptophyta > Charophyceae > Charales > Characeae > Chara > Chara braunii. The sequence continues at coordinate 1,789,116 of BFEA01000161.1, read as the reverse complement.
CACAAATGAAAATGAATGAACAGAGCCATCAAACCAGACTTGGTACACTTGCTGGATATGCCACAGGACCAGACCAATCGAATTCGTTTGTCGCCGAGTTTTGGATGGAATTTATGGAGATGCGGCTTTGATCATGATTAGCACCTTTACTCTCACCTCGTAAAGAGTAATTTAAATTATTAATTGTATATTCATTATAAGAATACGATATTTTATCGCGTTCTTATAATGAATATACAATTAAATAATCAAAATAAATACAATTAGATATAAATAAAGAAAAATCAAACGTAGATAATATAATATAAACTTAGAGAATCTAGATAGATGAATCTAAATAGATTTATCTGTCTGTGCTAAGTTGCTAACTAATCTAATAAATATATAATAATATAAAGCTTAGTAGGGTCGTAACGCGTCTTCTACGATACGTTGGCTGAGTGTGCATGGCAGCATGAGGAAAATGAAAAATGCTGTCATAAGCCCGACAATACTGTGAAAGTCGAGGTGTACCTTCTTTAATGGGCTGTTATTTGTAGTACTCTGGGAGGCGTTTCTGAGTTCGAAATTGTGAATGAATAACTGGATAACTGGATGTGATGTGAATTGGTGTAAGTACTGGTGTGTGCCAATGCTGCACAATCGGATATCTGGATTGTTTGGAGTAGACACATTGTCTCTGTGTGTGTTTGAGTGGAAGAATACCCCCCCCCGCCCTTCCCCCTTGCATGTACTGCTGATCGAAACCATTGCTTATACAATTTCAACTGGTTCGCGCAGAGCACTTCAAAAACAAAGTACGAATATGTGTGTCGTTGCTCGAAGGAATGGCCACGTTTTTCTTTAGAGACCGCCCGCTGAGGTGGCCGTCGCGACCAAAGAACCAAAACAGATGTTGAAGTAAAACACAGGGTCTCCGCCTGGGGAAGAAACCGAAATAGTACAAGCCAAAATTTCAGTTCCGTTCCCTACCCCCCCTCCCCCATACACACCAGGGCCAGTGTTGTAGGGGTGGGGGGGTGGGGGGGGGGAGAGGGAAAGCAGGGGTGTAGAATTGCGGACGATGAGTTCATAAGTGTGTGTCTCACTTAGCCACTTCGGTGAATGGACGTCTGTGGTGCGCAAGTTGATTTTTGTTAAGTAATGATTGCCTGTCTTCCTGAGCTGGAGGTGTCGCTTCAGTCGATGCCTAGAATTGTGAGCACGGAGGAGGGGCACTGTCGTGATCGATTTTTTTTGGCAGCAGCAAGGAACGAAGTATTGACTCCTTGAGTCGCTGCTGTGGCATTCCGCCGTCGGTTGCGTATCGTGTGTTTTGCGCCTTGGCAGGAAGATGCGCCAAGCGAAATCGCGGTTGCCGGAGGATGATGGTGACAGCGACGGTGACGAACCGCTCGATCTCCTCGATGCAAGTCGTGCCAGGAAGGCGCTGATGGCCGGATCTCATGCTTCGCAGAAGGAAACTCAGGAGCAGGATGACGTCAAGTACGCGCCTGACGGAAGGATGGTCATCGATGAGAAAGAAGACCGGAAGGAGAAAAAGCGGAAGCGTGGCGACGTGGCTGGAGAAGGCAGTGATGGTGACGAGGATGGAGCCAGTCGAGGAGGCAAGAGCAGCAGCAAGTGGGGAAAGAAGTCGTCCAAGGATCGCGCAGGAAAACACGGCAAGAAAAAACGCGCGCATACAGGGGAAGAGTACAAACCGCAAAGGGGAGCTGGAGGTGATGCTAAGGGGAACAAGAAAGTGGAACCGTACGCGTACTGGCCTCTCGATAGGAAACTCCTCAATCGGCGAGAAGGCAAAAGAGTGGCTGCAAGGAAGGGGATGGCTGGAGTGATGAAAGTTAAAAAGGGCAAGACAGGTATGGCGAAGCGACAAAAAATTGGTCGAAAATGATTTGATCGATCGATTGATTGATCGATTGATCGGGCGATTGATTGCTTGCTTGATGGATGGATGGATGGATGACAGCGTCCTCTGCTACATTTATCACCATTCGAGACTTTCCGTCGTTTTGTCAGAACGCTCTTGCCAAGGTGTGTGTTATTGATTCCGTCGCATCCGTCAGAGATTGTTTTTACTTTTTTTTTTTGTGTAAGCTCTCAGCTCATTTACATGAGGATGATTGTTTGCTTGTTTGTTACAAGAGAGAGAGAGAGAGAGAGAGAGAGAGAGAGAGAGAGAGAGAGAGAGAGAGAGAGAGAGAGAGAGAGAGAGAGAGAAGGACGTGTGGTGCGCACACTGTTGAGGCAATGAAGGACGTGTGGTGCGCACACTGTTGAGGCAATGTCGGGTCAGTGTTTAGTAGAGAGAGAGAGAGAGAGAGAGAGAGAGAGAGAGAGAGAGAGAGAGAGAGAGAGAGAGGGAAGGACGTGTGATGCGCACAATGTTGAGGCAATGTCGGGTCAGTGTTTAGTAGTGTCGACCCTCGGCAGTCGGATTTTGTTTTCCGTGTGGTGAGTGAGCGAGTGTTGGGGGAAATCAACGTCTCTCTCAGCGAGACGGAAGCGAAGCGGGTGGAGCTTTGACTGGAGCAGCAGCTAAGGCAGAAAAAAAGTGTATTGGAACTTTGTAGCTTCGGTAAAAAATTATGAGCCAAGTGGACCTTGTCTTCGAAGTGGTCTTCTTCTTTTCTGTTTGGTAAGCGGGGTGTGGCGGGTGGCCGGTGTAAAGGGGGGTTGGGGGGGCCAGCCAACTCAGGTGGTTCAGGCGGGTCGGGCGTGATTGTTTCCACACCTCATGCATGATTGATGATGACGTTCACGGTGGTAACTGACTTACTGGATTTTTGCCTTACTTCGAAGGACATACGAGTAATAATTTACTAAATTTAGTAATTAGTTGCGGGTAACAAAAACAAAGAGGGGTTTCAGATAAGATTATGCAAAACAGTGTTTACTGATTTACTGGATAATAATGAAATTGTTGAATTTGACTAGGCTACCAGCTGGGCCGCCCGGGTCACCCTGCTTTCCTGGGCGGCCCGCCCGTGCAAGGACCAGGGAAGGTGGCAGGGGAAAAAAAAAGAACGAAAAAAAAAAAACGAAAAAAAAAATGTTATGCAGAAAAAATAAACTGAACCACTTTTGCCTCATGGTCACATGGGAAATTCCTCACCAAATTTTAAATAAGGACTTAAAAAAAATGAAATAGAAAATAATTAGTTTCTTTGTGTTTTTATTTGTTTTTGGACCAGCCGGGCAAGTGGTCCCGGGCCACTCTGGTAGCCTATGAATTTGATCAATTTTAATGACTATATAGTATATATAAAAAATAAATGAACTCCTTGTTGTTGATCGTTGCAGAGATCGCTGACTAAAAGGGGGTATGGGACGGCAGCCCGCATCACCTACGTAGGGCATACTTTTTTAGATGTATCTGGCCGCAATTGCAGCTAACTTGGGATGTATCCGACCTCAATTGTGTCAGCTGCAGCAGTCAAGACTCAACCAACCCTAATAGAATGAATGCCTGGACTCTGCTAGATGCCAGACCTATGTAGCGGCCACGTAGGGCATACTCACAGTAGGACTTTTTTTAGATGTATCCGACTGCAATTATGGCCGACTGCGTACGTATTTGACTGCACTTATGTCCACAGGTGAACCGAAAAAGTCCTTGTGTGAGTATATGCTGTTACTCTTTGGTCAGTGTCCGGTGTCAAGAAGGTCGGCTGCAATATAGACTATCTGTATCTTGTGAACGTGCCATTAAAAGGGTCTGCTTTGTTCCGTAGCGTCTTAACCCGGATAGAACGCACGGTCAGTGTTGGTGTATTTAGATGGACTATTGGCCCAAATACAGCTATATAACGACCGGCTGTTCTATTCAGGTGAAGACGATAGGTAACGGTTATTCCAGGCACTTACTGCAGTCTACATTTGAGCGAAAGCCAAGGTTCAGCATGCTGTCTTCCTCCTCGGATTTTTTTTTTTTCCCTTCGGGGGGTGGCCGGGGGGAGGGTTTGCGCCCATCATTTCTGTCGTCTTCGGGAACTTCTGTTTTTTTTTGGAGCCTCGTCTGACCGGGTCCGGTACCGCACAGTTTTAACTCGTCCGGGTAAAGGCGAGAGCACATTCGACAATCGCAACAACTAGAGTGAAAAGGAGAAAGCAGGGGGCTTGTGCGTGAGGGGGCCGGGGAAGGTAACACAGTGCAACACAGATAACTAGTTGCGGACGATGATTGCCAGCTGGGGTACACGTGGCCTGATAGCTGCAGCTGCGCCTGAACAACTAGAAGTCACGTGGCCTGATAATATTTGCTTTCCGCAAGTTTGCGGAGGGTGCCGCCCATGTGTACCCCAGCTGGCAATCATCGTCCGCCGAGCTGCAGGCTCCACCGAGGGCAAGATGGGCATCGCAAAGATACTCTCTCTCTCTCTCTCTCTCTCTCTCTCTCTCTCTCTCTCTCTCTCTCTCTCTCTCTCTCTCTCTNTCTCTCTCTCTCTCTCTCTCTCTCTCTCTCTCTCTCTCTCTCTCTCTCTCTCTCTCTCTCTCTCTCTCTCTCTCTCTCTCCCCCACACACACACAGACATGCGCGCGCGTGTGTGTGCGCGTAAACCAAATCAAGAACCCCAGAGTGGGTCAAATGCGTACTGGGCAGACTTTCAGGACTCAACCTTCGGATGATGAGTCGGTGAGAAAGTTGAACAAAATGGTCTGGCACGGTTAGTTTTCTTTGTTTTTTTTTTTACTTTTGTGGATTTGTCTATAGGGAACATGACACCATACACACACGAAACGTACATAGGCATGCACATGTATCACTTCTTTATTTTTCAGTCTCAGAAGAGGGCAAAGAACGACATTCCATGGCCTAATTTGCAATTGAAGCTATATGATGATCATGATCCACTGGGGCAAGGTGATGTCTTTTTTTTGTGGCAAGATGGAGGTGATGGAGGTCTAACCTTTCAAAAAAAAAAAAAAAAAAAGAGATGGAGGTCTAAGTCGGTGGTGCGGGATTGGGCTTGTGACTGAGCCTCAAGGCTGGCGCAACAAGGGCATATGAAATTTGAGATGCTTGCTGCCTTGCCTTTAAGCTATACTAAGTCGTTTATTGTCTTACAGGCTCATAAATTTTCCTGAAATTTGCAATGAAGTGTTGTGCAATACCGTGAAGTACAGGGGCCGCCGTGAATGGGCATGAAGTGCTGTGAATACTGGAGAGCTAGGCTACCAGCCTGGCCGCCCGGGTCACCCTATTTTTCCGGGCGGCCCGGCCGTGCAAGGACGAGAGAAGGTCCCAGCCCAAAAAAAAAAAGAAAACAAAAAAATCCGAAAAAGCACTATGTTTTGCAGAAAAATAAACTGAACAACTTTTGCCTCAGGGTCGCGTCGAAATTCTTTAGCAAATTGCAAATAAAAATTGAATAAAAGGTAATTTTTACTCTTCTTTTTCTTTTTTTTTTTTGGCCGCGCCGGGCAAGTGGACCCGGGCCACTCTGGTGGCCTATAGCTGGAGAGGGTTTTTGCTACGAATATGGCAGGCCAAATTCTTCGCATGTGTTTGTTTTTGTGGCTTTTCTTTCGAAGTCCGATGGTAGTAGCGCATGGCATTTTGAGGGGAGAGAGAGAGAGAGAGAGAGATTTGCTGCAGTTCCCACACACGTTCCCCTTACGCAGGTAAGGATGCTGGGCCCGAGATCAATAAAAAGGATCTGAAAAGGTTTAAAAAAAAAAAGAGGAACCCTGTGAGAGAAACCCTCGACTTAACAAATGCTGAGCCCTCATTTCTTTTTGCTGCTCAAATGGGGGTACAAAATCCCAAGCCAATCGAATCGCCGATGTTCTTTTTACCTTGTTTTCCTGGAGATCGTTTGTAATTTTGTGTATTTAAATTTGTTTCAAAATTCAATATGTATCATACTTGCAAGCGGACGCTGTCCGGGCGGTTCCGCACGTGCGGCAGTCCGCCGGACCGGACCTGCGCGGCGCACGAATGTGCGCCCGACAACCAGTTACGCTCCACCCCAATAAAAAAAAAAAAAATGGCCCTGTCCGGTCCGGTCCGGGTCCATCTGGTCCGGGGGGAGGGTGCCACACGCGGCAAAGCGGACCGGACCGGACGCTTGTCCGGTCCGTCTGCTTGCAAGTATGATATGTATGGTTCTACTAAATTTGGCAAGAAATGTAATGGCTACCAGAGTGGCCCGGGACCACTTGCCCAGCCGGGCAAAAAAGAAATAAAAAGAAATAAACACAAAAATCATACTTTCTAACTTCGTTTTTTATTTTAAATTCGGTAAAGAATGTCGATGTGCCCCTGAGGTAAAAGTTGTTCAGCTTATTTTTTTGCATARCATATTTTTTCTCAATTTTTTTTTTTTTTTTTTAATGTTTTGCTGGGACATCTTTTGGCCCTCGCTCGCCCGGGTTGCCTGGGCAAACAAGGTGACCCCGGGCGGCCCGGCTGGTAGGGTAGCCTAGATGGCTTTACTTCTTAAGTCAGGTTGTTTCTTAGTGGCGCGCATGAACTGGGCCGACTCCGGGGGTCGGTCCAGGCCCCAGGGTCACAGGCCGCCCAAGAACAACTGTCATTTTTTTTTTTTTTAACATTTGTTAAGAAATTAACCATCTCTGGAAACCGCTCAGATTGTTTCTTAAAACAAAACAAAAAAAAAAGAGTGTGCCCGTTCCTGCTTGAGCCTCCAACTACTAGTACAGTCTTCCGCCGAGCACAACGCCCTTCTACCTTCTCTTGAATAGTGCACATGGTCATTATAAATAATTTATAATTTATAACTGTATTTGGGGCAACTTCATCTTCTGCGCGGGGGAAGAGGGTAGCATCATTTTTTTTCTGTATTTGGATCAGAACAGGGGTTGTATACATTCATGAAGGAGGGGCGTTATGTTCTCAGGGGCAGGCAGGAATGGGGAGTGTCGCCTGCTGGCACACTGGGAACCCCACACCGACTCGAGGCAGGTCCTTATTCGCGGGGGGCGTTCATTCTGGACCCAGGTTCAGTGAATTTATTCTGTTACAACTAACAACTTCATTGGATCTGTGTTTTGCGATTCAACGTCAGCTTCAATGAATGTATCGTGCGTGTTTGTGATTCAAAGCCAGGTTCAGTGAACTTACTCTGGTTGTGATTCAGGCTGCCATGATAGAAAATCGCATCTCTTTCCAACGGATTGAATGCTCAGCGGGTTTTGCATGTTTCTGTTCGTTTTTTTTTTTTCCTGGGGGCGGGGGGTGCGCGGGCATGTGGGGGTGTTGAGGGGGTTTAGATGGGGGTGGAGGAAGCTTTGCGTGATTTTAATAATGTGCATTGTAGACCACTAAAGATGAAACGTCGCCAACTCTCGATTCATCTTTTTTTTGAAGTTTTTCGTCTTAAAAAAAGAAGAAAAATCCCAGCTCGCCTCTGGAATCAGTGGAAGCCAATTAAATTTGGTTTCTCATTTCCGAAAACAAAAACAGGAGAAAATATAAATTATTCTGAGCACTTTGGTCATCCAAACCGGGGGGGAGGTCGGGAATGCCAATTCATCATGGTCCAGGGGTTGGGGGATTTGCAGTATGCTATCATGATCTGTCGTATAGAACACAGGATCATTATATATGCATGTACTGGGGCACTGTTTTAGGTCACATTACAAGATTATGATTTTTTTTTATTTTTTTTTTTCAATCTTCAACCTGGAGGAATAGGCCGACGAGGGTAACGTCAGTCAGCCAGCTCTACCCTATTGCAGTTTCCAACTTTCCACTAATTGGGGGCGATACATTGTTGGGCATGTTCCAATCAGTATCATGTGACCGTTTCAGTGAAACAATTTACTCTTCACAATAAACTTGCCCAACCAAGAAATGACACAATAGTGAGGATTCGACTGTCAAGATAGGTTGGGTGGTCGGACGATGGGGAGCTTCCCTCCTCTTCCCCTTCCACGGGCGAAGAGGGGTTTGGGGGGGGTTTGACGGTCTGATTTGGGGTTCGGTTTAGGACAGTAAGAGCTGATGAGGTAACCGACCGAACAATCCCGGTCGGTCAGGGGGGTCCCAGACGTCTGATCAGGTAACCTAGGTTTCGGATTGGAAGGGGTGCAAAAGAAGTTGCGGCTGGAGCGCATCATCAATGCGCACCTCGACCACTTGGAACAGGACGATGCCGCTTCAGCATGCGCTGGCCCAAGTAACAGCCAGCCGTCAATGCGAGAGCTGGAGGAACAGATTGACCAGGTAGTCGACACAATTGACGATCTCGGCACGTTCGCGAGACCAGCAACGATCACCCAACAGCTCATGGTGCTGAAGGCGGACGTCAGCGTGCTGCAGCAGCACCCACCAGGTGTCAGCGACCCGCGGCCATATAAGATGCCGGACTGTAACATCGAGAAGTTCGACGACTACCACAAGCAAGACCCCACTCACTTGGTGGCAAGGCTTCACTACCGCCATCGACATCCACCACGTGCCCAACCACTTGAGGATAACAGCACTCTAGCCAAATTTGGCTCAAACATTTGGCCACACACGAGGAGGTAACCATGGCGAACCTGCACACCAAGATCCCGTAAGGCGCTCTCTCTCTCTTAAGTGGAAGAAGCGGCTCATTGTGGGCAACGCAAAAGTTCGCGCCGTGAACCAGATCTTTCGCATATTCCAAGGGACTCAACTTTCGCACGAGTGGTTGACCAAATAACAGAAGATCATCGCTACTCCTAGCCTGAACATGCCGTTCGAGCACATTAAGCGCGGATTCTTCCTCCGGTCGGTTGACTCCTTGAGCGCAGACCTTGGGGATGAAGACGAGCATGAGGATTTTGACTCCATCATCGACTGTGTTCGGTCAATCATCCAACCAATTAGCATGCCACTAAGAACGGACAAGGGCAGCCGAACTTTGTGGAGAAAGGCAAAGGACAACGGACGCAGCCCGTTGCTGAGTCCAATCAACTGGACCAAACGAAGACTCGACATTGACTTCAGGGTCAATTGAAGGAGACCAAGTCAATGCCCTTCCGTCGTGACACACCAACACACGAGCGAAGAAGGTGAAATCAGCATTGATGCCGGGAGCTGGACAGCAGAACCAGCCATGGACGAAGTTCCGTCTTATGGAGGTGCATGCTGTTTTTGATGCAATAGCACCAAGCACATTCTCACTCAATGCCCCGACAAGGGCAAAGACGACATTTGTCCACAACACAACTCAAGAAATCGAGCTCCGTGGGAAGTAAGGCGACTCCACTTCCCATACCGCCGGACACGGTTGCCTTGCTTGCGACGTCCTACATGTCTAGGGAGGATGCAGATGTCGCACGTCTCCGGGAAGACTTCGAAGACTATGCTGTCCAGCTGGTCCTTCCGTTGTACACCTCCACGTGCAATACTTTCACGTATGCACGGTTTCATCACCGTTGGCAAGCAAACCGACTTCATCGCCCGGGACTCGTAGGTGTGGTCAAGACTTTAGGATCTCGACCCGTTGACGACGGAAGACTTCCAATGGTTGCCTCTTTCCCCATCTGGTTCATTGCCAGAACCGTATTGCAACTCCTTGATGGCGGGCCTACACAAGCACTTGCACACTGCAGTACCAACTTCGTTGACAGACGACAAAGTAACGGTTGTTGACCTTCGCGAGTATATTGCGAAGATCGACCTCGAGTACACCACGCATCGGTAAGACGACATCGACGCGCCGTTAGCATTCAGATCAGGAAGGCGACCTGCAGCACCTTGATCGATTATGGAGCTACTTGCAACTACATCAGCCAAGACTATATCGTGCGCGCTGGCCTCGGCCCGCACGTTCGAAGGAAGTCACAGCCCATGCAAGTCACTTTGGCCGACGGTCACACGCACAAGTCTACTGACCGGTGCATTGATGCGGCGCCCGTATACTTTGCCCGACATGCACGAGAGGTTGGGCATGTTGTGGCTGTGAAGCAAGGACCACCAGGTGAACTTCTACTGTCGCACCATTCACGTTCGTGATCGGAACGGCGTATTCGTCCCATGCACGGTTGCCCCGCCTCACCCTTTGATTGGCTGTCACGTGGACTCCGCGACAAGCATTCGCAACTTCATTGCACGGCACGACATTGGGGAAATGGGCATTTGCTTCTTTCACGCCCTCCCTCCGCCCGACGAGCCTGCGACGGAAGTGCCACCGGACCCACGCATTGTCAAGCTTCTTGACTCCTTCCGCGACGTCTCCGAAGCTCCCGCCGAAATCATACCGGATCGGCCAGTTCGTCAGGATATCATCCTCGAAGACGGGACAGTACCTCCACACGAATGTGTTTACCACATGCGCGAGGAGGAACTCGAAGTGCTTCGAACGAAACTCAACGACCTCATTGCGAAGGGTTGGATTCGACCTCGCTGCCCGCCCTACTCTTCACCTATGAATCCCCCTCGGCGGCGGACAACCGCGGCCAAGTCCGCGGACGCGTCCGCGCGGACGCGCGGCTTTGAAGCCACATGGCGGCCGCAGTGGAGCGACTTTCAAAATTCGGGAGATGCCATGTGGCGGTGCATCCCCGGCCCTACCCCCCCCATCGAAAAAAAAACGGAAATGATCAACTTTTGGTTGGGGGGTATGAGCGAAATCAAACGAAGTTGGGGAAGAAAAAAAAAACGCGTCTTTTTTTTTTTTTTTTTTTTTTTTTTTTTTTTTTTTTTTTTTTTTTTTTTTTTTTTTTTTTTTTGGGGGGGGGGGGGCACCCCGCCTTTGATTTATTGATTGATTGATTGATTAGTTTCGTCGATTTTTTTTTTTTCCGTTGATTGATTGATTGATTGACTGGTGGGGGAGGGATCGCCCCCCCGCGATTGATTGATTGATTGATTGATTGATTTATTTATTTATTTATTTATTTATTCGATTTGGCTTTTTTTTTTTTTTGATTGGTTGATTGGTTGATTGGTTGATTGGTTGATTGATTGATTGATTGATTGATTCGTGGGGGAGGGGTCGCCCCACCCCCCTGCCACCAATCATGCGAGCGCTGCCACGCAGCTCCTCGCAGCTCCCCACAGCTCCCGCAGCTCCGCGCAGCTCCCCGCAGCTCCTGCGCAGCTCCCCGACGCGCACACACACACACACACACCTTTCTCTCTCTCTCTCTCTCTCTCTCTCTCTCTCTCTCTCGCTCTCTCTCGCTCTCTCTCTCTCTCGCGTGTGCGCGCGCAGCTCTGCGCAGCTCCCCGCAGCTCCCCGGCCACGCACACACACACACACACACACACACACACACACACACACACACACTCACACACAATGAATCAATGAATCAATCAATCAAACCCTTTTTTTCAAGTTTTTTGTTTATTTATTTTCAAATTTAACATCTTTATTTTTTTAAAACACCTCATACCCCTGCAAAAAACAGAAATTCATTTCTAAAAAATACAGGTGAACTCAGGGACCATATATCTGATGATAAAAAATGACAAAAAAAAATTCCATCTCTGTGTATACGCCCGTACGTATACGGGCCGTACAAAATACCATACGACCGTACGTACGGGCCCCTATACCCCCGTACAGGCCGTACGTACGGAGTTCGGGCCCCCCATGCGTGGCCTTCCGGGGGGGGGTTGGGGGGGTGGATGAGCCGAGGGGGGGTCGGGTGTCGGGGGGTACCCCTCCATTCAAAAAAATTTAAAAAAAAGAGAACTTTTAAAAAAAAAAAATCTGGGTTAAAAAAAAAACAAGAAAAAAAAAAAATTGGTTGATTGATTGATTGATTGATTGATTTATTAATTGGTTGATTGATGATGAT
>BFEA01000161.1:1718359-1753515 GCA_003427395.1 Chara braunii | reverse complement strand
ACAAATCATGGCGGTGTATCTGTCCATGTTCAGGTGGAAGATTCGCTCTCGTTTTGCACATTTCGAGAGTAGTGCAGCGAGGCGCTCTCTCTCTCTCTCTCTCTCTCTCTCTCCGCGACCCAAAGATGACATTTGTTTTTTTTTTTGGGCAGAAGAACTGTGATTTTTTTTTTTTTTTTCTCGTGTACCTACCGGTAGCTAGAGGCTCGACAAGGTTCGGGTTACTGGTAGGCTGAGCCACGGGCCTTGACAACCAGCAGGTACTGGTGGTTTAAAAGGGACATCTCCGACAATACCGTCTTTCCCCCGAATAGAAGCCATGATCATTTTTTGTTTCATTTTTAGGGAAAGGCTGAGCGCGGGCGAGAGCAAGAGCCAACACTGTCCCCAGACTCAGACACCCGCTAGATAACACAACCCCAGTAGCAACCAACGCCTATACTATCGCAGATTACACCTCCCAGTACTACCAGAACTTGTTCACATCCCGAACACCCAGCAAACACCCTGACGAAGTGTGAGACGCAAGAGAAAAGATGCTGGAAACAGTGCACTCACGTCTGACCGCCACTCAAAGGATGGAATTTGACAAACCTCTTACTCATCGTGAGATTTGGGAGGCGTTACAAGATATGGAAGACGAGAAGACCCCGGGGATTGACTCATTCCCCAAGGAGTTTTGGGAGCACTTCTGGGACTTACTCCAAGATGATCTCATGGAATACATCTTGGCAGTCCAAAACGAAGGCTCGTTTGAGGGTATGATTGGCCAAGGGGTCACCATGCTTCTTTATAAGAAAGGCGACAGGGAAGATATTACGAACTACAGACCCATCACGTTTCTCCTTGTGCCCTACAAACTGTTGGCCAAAGCATTTACGAAACGACTGCTGCCACAAATGAATGTCCTCATCCATCCGGACCAGACAGGATTCATGCCTAATCACAATATTCAAGACAACGTATTATTGGTCAACGAAACCATTAGGTACGCCCGTCAACGGAAGATCCCGGCGGCCATCATGTTCATTGACTTTGAAAAAACATATGATCATGTTGATTGGGACTTCTTGGGTATGTGTCTGGAGAAGATGAATTTTGGCCCTGTGTTCCGGCACTAGGTAGACCTTTTGCATAGGTCGGCCACAACCAATGTTATGCTTAACGGTCACCTCTCGCCCCCGATTCGTCTCCAAAGATCGGTGCGTCAAGTGGACCCTATAGCGCCTTTGCTTTTTGTCATTGTCATGGAGGCCTTTGCATCGATGATCAGAGCCCACCCAGACATCAGTAAGGTGTCCATTCTAGATTTCCCTCACCACCTCATCCCGATCACATCGTTGTTTGCAGACGACCTCACAGTTCTCATTCGAGCGGACTCTGAGAGCGTCAGTGCCCTCTCTCAGGTTATTCACCTCTTCTCACTGGCGGTAGATATGAAGGTCAGCTGGGGGTCTAAAACGGAGGGTTGGTGGCTTCACCCCCTAGGCGAGCCCCTGCCGCAACAACCGCCAGTTGCCTGGGCACGCAACGAAGACGCTATCAGAATACTCGAGGTGAGACTGACAGCACTTGAGCCCCCGCCTGACCATTTGGACAGACTGGTCAATATGGCAATTGACAGACTGGCTAAGTGGGCGGGGCTGCAAACTTCCTTAGTCGGAAGGGCCTTAGCTATTAATAATGTCATTTTAGCGGCCATATGGTATAAATTGGCAGTTTGGCCTTCGAAACCTAAACAGTATGCAAGACTAAGGAAAGCACTCTCATCATACCTGTGGAAGAATAGTGCCGTTGAACAGAGATGTTTGCAAAGAGTGAGCTGGGATGTCCTTACGCAGCCAAGAAGTAGAGGGGGGCTTGGGATATTGGATCCGAAAATGGAGAGCGATGCATTGATTTTTAAGGTCATGGTGAGGCTGTTGGTAGGAAATGACATCCCGTGGAGCCAACTGGCCTGTTTGTAGGTAGTTGCCCTGGCACCGAAGTCAACATCGAACAACCATTTGCATCCTTTTAGATGGTTAACCAATAAACATTGGTCAATACCCTCCCCCTCGCAGCACAGCCGTGGCAGTGTCCCTCAGCAAGCGGCTAGAATGGATCTCCTCCTCAAACCGATGTGGCCATATTTGCTGAGGCTGTGGAGGAGGTGTGGACCACACCAAATCCGGCCCCCTAATAGATGGCAGGACATATGAAGGCAACCGTTGTTTGGCAACCCCTACATCTTGGACGATAAAGGCAACCCATTTTGTCTTACAACTCACCTTGGCTTACCTGGGCCAAAAGGGGAGTTTACACGGTTGGAGATCTCTGGGACTCGTTCACAAACGACTTGGCCACGGTTGAGGTGTTGCAACGCAAACTTAAATATGTGAAAAATGTGGGAGAGAAGGTGCGTGAGCTTAGGGACGCCCTCCCCTTGGCCTAGCGGCAGACCATGATAGCTGGACCGGGGATGCAAAAAAGGGATGGGATAATCAAATATAAGGACCTCCTCCCCCCGCTCACCATATATAAAGTTAGCCACAATAACGAAGGGCGCTGTGAACTTGAGGCCTATGACCCCCAGATGCCAGGGGCCAGATTTGCAAAACTCACCCGGAACGAGAACTTGGACACTCTGGAAACCTGGGTGGGATTGGTGCACGTCAGAGTGGTCGGGGACGACCACGAAGGGTTTTCCGTGTACGAGCCCACGACCCAGGTGGCCAGGTTGCCTTTTGACCCAGGGGAATGGCACTGGCCTGGAACCAAATCCATGCATATCTGGAACTACACTGTTGAAGGGGCCTACAGAGCCTTGCGTCCTCACATCCCGATTGATCAGACGCTAACCCGTAGATGGGAGCGGAATTCCCCCCTCGACTCTCGGACAATGGAAGAGCTTCCATGTGGCAAGTACTCCAAAATCATACCTACGAACCTCAGGGCGCTACAATGGCAGATACTGCACCGGTGCTTACCCACCCCGGACTGGTTAGTCTCGCGCACAGACCTGGAACAGAAGGGGTTGTTGTCTCCCATTTGCGCCTACTGCGGTAGGTCTACTCCCCCGGCCAGGGCAACATTGGAACATTGCCTTCTAGCCTGCCCAATGGTTACCCAATTGTGGCAATGGTGGGATGCGGCCTTCCACTTTCTTACGGGGCTATGCATTCCATGGGACCTTGGCCTCTTGTTGCTGGACAAGAATCACCACCTCATTGCTAGTTGGCCCCCTTATGCCACCAATCTCTTCTCAAATATGAGGCTGCACCTTCTCATGTTGGACAAGAATCACCACCTCATTGCTAGCTGGCCCCCGTATGCCACCAATCTCTTCTCAAATATGAGGTTGCACCTTCTCATGCTGGCCTGGCGAATGAGATGCTCCTTTGAAGGGAAGGACCACCAATTCGGACTGCAGCAAGCCCAACAGACAGTTGAAGAGGAGATCAAGTCTCGCGTGCGGGACGCATGAAAATCCTTCATAACTCAATATAGGGAGGAGAAAGATCACAGAGTCAAACAAACCATCTACGAAACTTTCCTCCAACTATGGAAGGATCCGCTCCATAAATTCTCTGAACTGGATGCCGGCCTCAACATCCATTGGAAGCCATGAAGGGCGACTGAGCAGACATGGCAACGTAGGCCGCACCACTGTTTTCGAGTTCCCTATCTGCAAACCAACTTTACCCTTGTTACACACCACCCGCCCGATCCGTAGTCACCCCCCTTTCCTCTCCCGATCGACACTCCCTCCCTCTCGGACCCTCCCGACCTCCATCCACCCCCCTTCTGCTCTCTTCCCCCATCCACCTCCACTCGCTTCTTCCAAATGGCGACAAGACAGGGTCCGGCCAAGGTGCGAACTCAAAACTCACGTGTCGGCGACAACTCAGAGATATGCTGCAGAATGAACCCCCGAAGCGGTGTAGCCCCCACAAGAGGATGGATTGCTCACGCCGTAGGCAAGGAGGCTTCTACCTCTGACCAAGACATATGAAGTGACGGAGTAAGCAGAGAATGGCAAGTCCTCACAAGGCCAACAAAGGGGTTGGGACGACAGACTCTTTCAGGACGAAAGCTGCAATTGTAGCAGCCCATAGACTCTGCCTTGACAGTCTTTTGTTTTGTATAAGTTCTGTTTGGCAGCTACAGGGGTTGTGACGATTGATGGCTAATTAGGAATACCATGATTCGCTAGCATATGTCATAACTTCGTGTTTGGTACTCAACACATGTAACTCATGTGGATCTGACTCCAGTATATGATGTTAAGGGACGTTGGACCCGGTTTCCAGCAGGTGCAGCTCCCCACCAATGGAACGGAGCCATCCAAGGGTGGGTAGGTAGAGGGAGTGTCTACTCTTATCAGCACCCCCTCTACCTCCAGGCGTCGATGTTAAAAAAAAAAAAAAAAAAAAAAAAAAAAAAAAAATCCAAACTGGATTAACTGGGGCCTAAGCTTGGGGGGCCCCTCTTAAGGCCCACACCCATTTTCCCAAAGCAAATGTACAATGAGCATGAGATTGTAAGCAAACCAATCTCGCCCCATCATGCCGTCCAAGAACAAAAAGGCAGCAACCACGCTGATTCACAGGGATGCTGGACCTGGTTTCCAGCAGGTGATGCTCCCCACCAATAGATTGTAGCGGCCTTGGGCAGCTTCTAGGGGCAGGAGCCCATACCGCCCCCATCCTTGGACAACAACGGGCTACTGAAAAAACAAGAAAGACCAGGTTTTTGCACCCCATTCCCTTTTTTTTTCCCTGTTCTTAAACCACCAGTATAAATGAATGAAGGAAAGAACTGACGAGCAAAATCAGTTTGAGCGTGAGAATAGCATATGATGATACACCAATAAAGATCATACTATTGCGCACGCAATATTTGAGCAAGAACCGAACCAAAGGAATCGAGCCGAAAAATTCACCAGAGAAGATCATAACCGATTCCGAAACTGCGAGTACCATCACCAGTAACTCGCCCCACACACCACGCGGTCTCTCCCCAATGCGTTTCGTCTACCCCGCAAGTAGTCTCATCAGGAGGATACTACCCTCTCAACCAGATGCTCAAAACATGGAGGCATAACCTACAGCCTACCTGCGTTATATAGTACATCATCCTACCCCTACCTTTGGCCATACAATACCATGAGGAACCATCCCCATCCTTGCACAGACACCGTGATGCATCCTCCCACGAGGAACGTGAGGCAGACAGTCTCCTCCATAGTGGATCCACCATCCCTGTGTTTTGGACCCCCAATTGACAGACATGTCGGAAACCTTAGTAAATTTCTCCATCATGCGTTGAATTTCCTCCATGTTATGGTGTATGGCCTCTGTGATTATTGTGAGATCATCCGCGAAAAGGGAACACACCGGAATTGCTTCCTTCCGGGATGCGTGTAACTCGTATTTTGGTGATATTCTTGTTTGCCTGAAGGTTGGCGGTCAGTGCTTCCATGACGACTAGGAACAGGAAGGGGGCAATAGGATCCCCTTGTCTGACCGATCGTTCCAGTCGTAGAGGCGGTGCAAGACTTTCGTTGACCTCGACACATGTGGTGGCGTTCTAGTGTAGGATTTGTATCCATCGTCGGAAGTCTGGCCCAAAGTTCATTTTTCCGAGACACTTATCCAAAAACATCCAGTCCACATGGTCATAAGCTTTTTCGAAGTCGATGAATATGAGAGCCGCATTCTGACGAGAGTGCCTCGTGAGTTGAAGGATCTCATGTATCAGCAGGATATTCTCTTGTATGTTCCTATTCTGCATGAAGCGGGTTTGATCCGGATGAATAATATCCTCCATTACTGGAATCATTCGGTTTGCCAAGGCCTTGGACAACATTTTATAGACAACTGTGAGGAGTGTTATGGGTCTATAATTCCTAATGTCCATTTTATCCCCTTTTTTTATATAGGAGGGTTAATATTCATTGCCCCACCCTTTCCCCCATCTCCCCTGTGAGTCAAAAAAACTTCACTGTAAAAGTCCATGATGTCTTGGCTCATAAAGTCCCAAGTGGTTTCCCAAAATTCCTTAGGGAAGTCATCTATCCCGGGGGCCTTCTTCTCCTTCATTTGTAGGAGGGCGGACCATATCTCGTTCCTAGAGAGCAGGGCCTCTAAGGAGTCCCGTTGTTCGGTCGTCAGAGTCTTATTAAGTGGGTCCAAAAATTCCCGAATTAGATGGCTATGGTGCGGAGGATCCGACTTATCTAGGTGTGAAGAGAAGAGATCCTTGGAGAAATCGTAAGTTATCTTCGTACAGCGGGTTGTGGACACGGTCGGGTCTGAGTCCCTGGCATCAGGTTCGTATAGAGCCTCGATCGTGGTACGTTGGCAGCGTGCTCTAGCCAAGCCGAAGAAGTGAGAGTTCATCACCCCTTCGGTGGAGAATTTGGATAATCTGACCCTTGTTTGGGCGCCTTGCCATCTGTATTGTGCATGTTTGAAGAGTTGATCTTTTAATTCTTGTATGCGAGATTGTAAGTCAGCGATCCTCTGTTCCTGCCCTTGCGGAGGTAACGAATTTTGCTCTTGTTCTGCGCTTACCAAATTCTGCATGATCATGACTTCTTGGTGATGTCTCTGAGCGGCGAGATGTTTGGAGTACTCGTTACACTTCCTAGCCATGAAGAATAGACCATTGTTGAACCAGGCAATCTGTGATTCTTGTTGGGGGCGGTGGGTTTTTCAAAAGTCCCAGACTTGTTGGAAATATTGTCTAAGTGATTGGAGCTTCAGTAGGGAGGTATTTAGTTTGTAGTAGCTAGCCCCTTAGTTCGGCCATTTACGAAATGTCCACACCGTCATACACATCCTGTGATCTATCCCAGGAAATGCGCTGGACGGGAGTATTGTCGTCACTGAGAGGCCTCCTCCTAACTTTTCCGACGCCAGGATCAAATCAATTCGCGATTTGGACAATCTGGCGGGGTCTTTGTTTTGGATGCAGGTAAACGTTCTATCTTTGGGGTAGCTACGCCTGAATGTGTCAAAAAGCGATAGGGGGGCGCACAAATCTTTCAACATACGTTCATCCTCCTCTACGTTGTGAGCAGAAGTGTGGGGGACTTTCCATCGGTCCAGCCATCTGTTGGGTGCGGCATTGAAGTCCCCTGCTAGTATTAGGGGGACGTCCAAGGCGGGGATTGTTGCGATTTTGTCAAAAAAAACGCGTCTTTCGTGGGACGTGTTCGGGGCATATAGGGAAACTATGCATATGACTGCCAATTCCAGTGCGCCCAGTATTTTGACCCATCGTCCCTCCTCCTCGTCCTTCTCCCGGCAGAGAATTTCACATCGTGACTCAGGAGGGATCTAGATGGCTATTCCCGAGCTCCCTGGACTGGGGGCGAATGCTTGGTAGCTTTTGAAGGGCCAGGCTTGCCTGTGTGCCCTATGGTGTTCTGGGGTGTCCATAAGATGAGTTTCTTGTATGCATATTACGTCTGGCCATGATCGACCCCCAACCCCCCTCATCAAGTCTCATAATGCTTTGATTTTCTCTAGGTTGCGGGATGCTAGGCCATTCACATTGATCGATCTAATATCTAGATCAGCCTGCTGTAGAATGCGATTCCATTTCTTATTTTTCCCGTACACCACGTCAACCAACTCCATCGCTTCCAGGATTGTGCTTGTATGCCCTCAATCTTTTTCCTACTTGTCGAGCAGAGGGGACCATTCCTGTGCATCCCAATCGACCCCCTTGTTGAGAATGTTTTTTCTTAACATCGTGCAAATACATGTAAGTAGTTCATCAGTCGACCAGATACTGCTTGGCTTAAACTTTAGTTGTTGGGTGTCTAAGAGCATGTTGCGTGTGAGCCATTGCAGCCCCGCTTCTCTATTTTTATCAAATCTTACGTAGAGGTCTTTGTAGGGCATCTTTAGCCCCTCCGTTGATACGCTAATGATGGTCGTTGCTCCTGGTTCATAGTGGCCGACAATAAACTCATTGACCTCCCGTTTTTGTAGTATGCCTTCTGTTTACGTGTGCCACCCTTGTAGTGTTATTCCTCCAAAAGCGGAGGTGTATGGGTCCTCTGACTCTGCGGGTGACATGCCGATTTCCCATTTCCCGGTCTTTGTCCTGATTGGTAGTACTAGAACCTTGTCTCCCGTTGACAGGCTCTTGTGGTATAACCTTTTTTCGATCAAATGGTGCATTTTAGTTCGTTTCGAAGGGTTCGACCTTGCCACTTCTGCTGCCACTTTCTGTCCTTGATCAGGGCAGGCATCCTGTGTGACTTGTTGTGGGGGGGGGGGGGGGGGGGGGGGGGGGGGGGGGGGGGGGGGGGGTATCTCCCTCCGCGGCCATGTTGGGTGTTTCTGCGGTGGGTTGAGATGTGTCTGCCGTAGGAGGCTGGAACTTTTTGTGTACGATGTTCCAAATTCTGTGAAGTGCTTGTTGCCAGTCCATTTCCGGGACCAGGCCCTGTTCGAGCGCCTGTTTGAAACTAGGGCTCCCGTCCAATATGTAGAAACGTTGTACATAAGCCTCATCCCAATATGCGTCTGTTTGGCCTATATACAGAGTCTAGAGCTGGCCTATTAACCATTCCGCCAGATTCTTTAGCCTGAGTTCAATATCTTCACCCCTTGCGACCCCCAGGCCTGGGGGGCACTGTCCATCATTTCCTCATCCGGAGGGGGAGTCGGCGGTTCCCTGTCCATGGGCTGGGGTCCAAAGGCTTGCCAGAAGGGGTCCAGTCCCGTGGGAGTTTCGCTTACTTTGGGTTGCCCTTGAGGGGATTCCCTTGCCCTTTCCCCCCCCAGAGAGTGTTGCGTGGTCACTTGATGGGCCCCTCGGGATGATTTCCTCTCATGCTGAAGCGATGCTCCTTCCCCCCCCCCTCCCTTTTCGATTCTCAGATCCCCTTTCCCTTTGTTAGGGGGCGCCTTGCCCCCAGTCCCTTCCTTCCCTTTGGTGGCCTCCACATTAATATTGCCTCCTTCCTTTCTCATTTTATCATGGTGATCGTGACCTTCCGGGTCCCTTAGTTGTGTTGTTATCTGTTTGTCGCCTGTCTCCCTTTCAGCTGCCAGGGCCAGGAACCGTTTGCTTGTGTCAGTGGGAAGTGGTTCAGCTTGTTTGGATGAGGAGGCCTTGTTCTTCAGTGTTGGGGTTTGCCACAGTTCCCGAGTGTCTCATGGGGTAACAAAGTCTTGAGGCACAAGTTCTTTCTCGGGCTGTGCAGTGTTTTCTTTCGGGTGGTGGGGGGGGGGGGGGGGGGGGGGGGGGGGGGGGGGGGGGGGGGGGGGGGGGGGCTGGAGGTCTTGCCCATATGTGTTTCTACTGATTTTAGCGGGATCCAGTGGTCGGGTGGTTTTGTGTTCCAGTCCGCCGCTTCCCCTTTTTCCCATTCCCATCCCCTTACCCCTCCCCCTTCCCGGGGTTCATCCACGTAGACCCATTGTTCGTGCCCTGCATCTACTGTCCTCCACCATGTGCTCTTGAATGGATCACGATGCAGGCGACCCGTGGATCGGATTCTTTTGGCCGGGTGGTGGGGGCAGTCTGAATCCAAGGAGAGGTGCCCATAAGCCTGGCACTTAAAGCACCAGGGTCGTGTTTTGTGCGCCGTGTGAATTCTGAAATCCCTCCCTCCTACCCGAAAGAGAATGACATCATTGATGGTGAAGAGATGACCATTAGGGATGTCCAGGGCTACCATGAGGTGATCATCCCTTTGGGCTACATGGGGGGGGAGAGGGTCAATAAAATCGACAATCTCGTATTTTTGGGCCAATTCCTGTACGGAGGCTCCCTGGATTTCTATGGGCACATGACGGAATTCCACCCAGTAGTAGTCCGTCATGAGTTGCTTCCTCCTCTCCTCCGGTTTCTGTTGTTTCGGGGCAGACCACGGGAAAATTCGGACTTCCGAGCGCCTACAGGGAATGCTCCACCATGAATCCATGATTCGCTTGTCCGAATCAAACATGCATATAACTGTGAAAATCGTTGACGACATCGGCTCGATTAGGAAGAAATCTCTAGCCCCCTCTTCCGAACCTTCGAGGGTTGCGAGGTGCTTCTTAATCCACCCTACCTGATCATTGGTGGATTTGTATGCGGCATCATCATAAAAGACCCACGTGCTTGCATGGCGAGTGTAAATAGCGTCTCGTTCTTTAATTATATTGTTTGGCAGAGACTTGACTCTGTGCTTTTTCCCTCCCTGACTAAATAGGTTACGACACACCTATACACCGTCTTAGGGCGTACACCTGTGGCCTATGGTCACCGATACACTTCTTACACATTCACATAGGTTACGACTTAGACACTGACATATCAGTAGAGTCAGGTGGGGGAGACCGATATCTGTCATGGGTTCGTCATGGGGTTCAGATCCAGGCTACGGGGAGTCTGCTCTGGTCTGTGCAAATACTTGGCCGTGATTTGGTTCGTCAGTATGGGCGGATAGTGATACTGATTGTGCCTGACGTCCGAAGTCCCTCGAGTAACATGGTTTGTGCGTTCAGACTTCCACTGGGGCTGGGTGGGGTAGCTGTCTAGTCTAGGTGCCTATAACTACTGTTCGGTCTACGTCATCCTCTGAGGATAGGGTGATCGTCCTGAGTGCTTGTGTCACTGAGGTAGGATAGTAGGTATAGGGGGTGCGTTAGGAGAATTGAAGTGAGGTAGGGTAGGGAGGCAGTCCTGCCGTCGCGCATCAGTGTACCCACTAGCTGGTAGTTGGAATAGTACCAGGAAGGTGACCCCTCCAATATCAGAATAGGCGGGAGCCATGAGGCCACACCTGGCCAGCATGCGGTCTACGATTGGCGCCAGTGGAATACCACCAACTCGGGCTATACCTCCCCATGAAAACTTCCGAGTCAGTTGCCGAGAATAATACTTTGTTGGTTGCCTACTGGGAAATTTTTCTCCAGCGCTCCTATGACAGTACCCACTTGGGTCGATACCTGACCTCTAGAGCAATTTGTCTGATGATCGGGGTTTGGAGGAGGGCTGTCTATTCGTTGGCAACAGATTAAGGGCGCATAAGGTCGGCCCTCCGCTGCGTCGAGGCAAGGTACTTCTAGGGGGCCTATACATACTACCTACACATGGCTCACACAGGCACTGGTAGAGGTGGTAGGAACACCTCTCAATGGTATTCTCTTCGCAAATGCTCAGTGGTGGGGAGCAGCATCAGCTACGGGCCCATGCACATTACAAACATACACATAGCCTACAAGCACATACCTACAATACCGAACACACACACATACTTAACCATAGGCCTGGGAGGAGGTCACAACCAACTAATAATAGGCGTCTCGATGATAAGAGAGGGCGTGAGTTACTAGTCGGTCTACTTAGGCGCTAATAGGTGATTGCTTGAGCCTGGCGTCCGAAGTTCCTCTAAGATGAGGCTCGTTCGACTATGCTTCCACCAGGGCTGGGTCACTAGCCCTGGTGCCTGTGACCACTGCTCGGTACAAGTTCCCCTCGATGGTAGGCTAATGGTCTTGAGTGTCGATCACTCTAAGGTAGGATAGTAGGAATAGGCAGATACATTCACATCTCTATACATAGGGTTTCGTGTTTAAATGATTGATTGATATAGAACACATCCATCACATACGCCACATCACACATACAACACACTTACATCACACATACATCATATCGGGGATTGTGTTACATACACAGTGATACGGTGGACTAGATGCACAAGATCAAAGGGTAGCTGGACCTGATTTCCAGCAGACACTTTCACATCTTTATATAGGGATGCTGGACCCAATTTCCAGCAGATACGCTCTCATCATTGTACAGGGACGCTGGACCCGATTTCCAGCAGGTGTAGCTCCCCACCAATAGATGGAGCCTTCGACGCTGGAATCTACTTATCGGGGATGCTCTTATCACCTCGATAAGTGGGTTTCCCGCATACGAAGTTACAAAAAAAAAAAAAAAAAAACAGGAATAGGGGGTGCGCTAGGAGTATTGACGTGAGGATGGGATGAGAGGTAGCCTCGTTTTGGCAGGGCAACCATGGCTGACAGCTTCCGACAATCAATCAGAGCCTAGTAACTGGCCTCAACAACACCCTGGACTTAAAAAAAAAAAAAAAAAAACTTAGACCACCACTACTTAAAGCCACTTTTGCCCTCAGCTCCAAACGCCCTGGGCGCGAAAAAAAAAAAAAAAAGTGGCGCAGGTCCCTTTGGGCGTTTCGAGCTGCATGTGAGGCATGTTAGACCAGCCAGTCCCTTTGCCCTTTGGCACGGGGAAAAAAAAGAATCGGCGTAGGTCCCTTTGGGCTCTTTCAGGACTAACGTTTCCGTAGACTTCGGATATCCGGAATGTCTGTAGTTGAAGAACGAGAGTGGGTTTGTGCAAACGAACGGAGCCTTGTTGTGAAAAAAAACCTGCTGATTGAAAATCAAAATGCTTACCACAAGGCAAACTGAGCTGGGATGAAAGTTAAGGCCCGAGATGAGCACTTAACCCCACCCCAGCATGGTCAGTACATCACATACAACCATGACCCGGTGTACCCAGTCACATCAACCAAGTAATTAGCCCTCAAGCCGAAGCTCAAGGGGGTTTGCATGCCGACCAACCCGGGTATGATTTCCCGGGAGCTCAAAGTATGCTGCATTGAAACTTTTTTTTTTCTTTTTTTTTTTAAATCATTGCCTCCAAGCGCGAACTCCAATATCTGAAAATCGCAATCGCTCCCTCCAGACATCGAACCTGCAACCTGCTGATTAAAAATCAGAATGCTTACCACAAGGCAAAGTGAGCTGGGATGAAAGTCAAGGCCCGAGATGAGCACTTAACCCCACCCCAACATGGTCAGTACATCACATACAGCCATGACCCGGTGTACCCAGTCACATCAACCAAGTACCCCTCAAGCCGAACCTCAAGCGGGTTCGCATGCCGACCAACCCGGGTAAAATTTCCTGGAAGCTCAAAGCATGTTGTATTAAAGGTTTTTTTTTTTTTTTTTTTTTTTAATCATTGCCTCCAGGTTCGAACTCCAATATCTGAAAATCACAATCGCTCCCTCCAGGCATCGAACTTGCAACCTGCTGATTGAAAATCAGAATGCTTACGAGAAGGCAAAGTGAGCTGGGATGAAAGTTAAGGCCCGATATGAGCACTTAACCCCACCCCAACATGGTTCGTACATCACATACAACCATGACCCGGTGTACCCAGTCACATCAACCAAGTAAGTACCCCTCAAGCCGAAGCTCAAGAGGGTTTGCATGTCGACCAATAATTTCCCGGGAGCTCAAAGCATGCTGCATTGAAGCTCATCCCATGCTCAAAGCAATGCAACATGTTTTGAGATCCCGGGAAATTATACCCAGGTTGGTTGGCATGCAAACCCCCTTGAGCTTTGGCTTGAGGGGTACTTACTTGGTTTATGTGACTGGGTACACCGGGTCATGGCTGTATGTGATGTACTGACCATGCTGGGGTGGGGTTAAGTGCTCATCTCGGGCCTTAACTTTCATCCAAACTCACTTTGCCTTGTAGTAAGCATTCTGATTTTCAATCAGCAGGTTGCAGGTTCGATGCTTGGAGGGAGCGATTGCGATTTTCAGATATTGGAGTTCGCGTTTGGAGGCAATGATTAAAAAAAAAAAAAAAAAAAAAACTTCAATGCAGCATGTTTTTAGCTCCCGGGAAATTATACCCGGGTTGGTCGACATGCAAACCCCCTTGAGCTCCGGCTTGAGGGGTACTTACTTGGTTGACGTAACTGGGTACACCAGGTCATGACTGTATGTGATGTACTGACCATGCTTGGGTGGGATTAAGTGCTCATCTCGGGCCTTAACTTTTATCCCAGCTCAGTTTGCCTTGTGGTAAGCATTCTGATTTTCAATCAACATGTTGCAGGTTCGATGCCTAGAGGGAGCGATTGCGATTTTCAGATATAGGAGTTCACGCTTGGAGACAATAATTTAAAAAAAAATAAAAAAAAAGCTTCAATGCAACATGCTTTGAGCTCCTGGGAAATTATACCCGGGTTGGTCGGCATGCAAGCCCCCTCGAGCTTCAGCTTGAGGGGTACTTACTTGGTTGATGTGACTGGGTACACTGGGTCATGGCTGTATGTGATGTACTGAACATGCTAGGGTGGGGTTAAGTGTTCATCTCGGGCCTTAACTTTCCTCCCAACTCACTTTGCCTTGTGGTAAGCATTCTGATTTTCAATCAGCAGGTTGCAGGTTCGATGCCTGGAGAGAGCGATTACGATTTTCAGATATTGGAGTTTGCGCTTGGGCTTGCCTTTTTCTTTGTTTTTGAACTTCGTACACCTTGCTTTCATATGGTCATCAACACTGATAATCTGCACCCTACCTGGCCAGAAAGCTGTGTTGTATACATTACCCAAACTGCAATTTAAAATTGTATTTTGGCCCACAGTGCTATTATAACTCATTTTTGTGACTCCGACGTAGTTTTCCATGTATTGAAATAATTGCATTTTTAAGGTAGTCGATTGTTTCATGTAAGTCAGCATTTTACCTAGACGTAATGTTTTTGTGAGCCAGGGGAAATGTGTGGTTGTTAGACGATACCATGCTGCATCCCACCATCTCCATATCTGGGCTACCTGTGTGCAGTCGAGGAGACACCGGTTTGGACGTGTGTTACGGTGGGGCCAGGTTTGGACGTGTGCGAGGGTGGGGCCAAGTTTGGATGTATATGAGGGCGTGGCCAGTTTTGAATCTGGATTAGCAGATATTATTATTTTTTATTTTTTTTTTAACAATCCCCCATCAGTGTTAGTGGTGCTGATACGAGCAGACACCACTAGCACCTGGGGAGAGGCTTCATCTATTGGTGGGGAGCATCACCTGCTGGAAAAGCGGGTCCAGCGTCCCTTTACAGATTGAAATCAGAGTACATCAGAGTATATCAGGAAGCAGTTGTGGAATGTTCTTGCCAGCATTGGTTACCTTGAGATCCAGGGGATTGACTAAGCAATATATTGGGGGGAAGGGGGGACCTCTTCACCCTGAAACCGGCGTCAGATACAACGCTACACGCTAGTACCTCTCTCCCCTTAAAACCTGTTGAGTCCATACTACCTGGAAATCGGGTCTAGCGTCCCATTACCTCAGGGTGTATGAGTGTCATGCAGGAGAAAACGGAAGGAGCCACTGGGGGGCACCAGTGGAACCTCCTTTCGTCCCCCTGCCCACCCCATCTTTCTAAAACATCTAAGACATCTCTTACATCTCTTGAGTTAAGAACTCCGTCAAGGAGAGAGCATGGGGAAGAAAGGGGTCTGGGAAGTCTGAGGGCGGGAGCAAAGGGAAAGAGGATTCTATGTGGATCCAATCTTTGAACACCAGCTTGTAATCCCTTAAATCCTCCAAATCTCGTGGTCCTCCATCCCTGTCCCCTCCCCAAGTGACCTTTGTTACGCATCCTTCCCTTTCGTCGTCCAACCATTCCATGCAAAATGCAGTAATCACTCTCCTTATGTCGGTGGTTTGTGTGAGAAGATCTAATTGTGATTTTGTGTCAGACCATCTTCTTAAGAGCGTTAGTTGTATCTGTAGCTGAATTTGTTCGATGATTTCCCCCCCTTCTATCCTCACCTCTTCCAGAGCCAGAACGCACCTCTGCCACCAGAGAGCCCACACCACCGTCTGTCTACCCAGCCCGAACATATTCTCTACAAAGGTTGAGCCTTCTCCTTCCAAGGGCCAGTGACCTACCAAAATGGCCCGCCATGACCATGGCCAGGGAATTTCAGTCACCATCTTTTGCCAGACCCGGTCCCACCACCGCCACATGAACTGGGCTACTGGGCATTGCATGAAAATATGCTCAATAGTCTCTGCCTTCTTGTGGGAGGGGAGCATATGTAGACATCGTTGACACTATGGTAGCATCAGTCCCCGCTGCTCCAGATTGGTGTGGTCTATTAGCCAGTCATTTGTGGGCAAGCAGGGATGCACTATCTGCCATTGTAAGGAGGAGATTTTCGCAGGTTTGGATTTTTTGTCTCTAAACCAACGTATTGGCAACAGGAGGAAGCGGTCGACATTTAACTGACGGGCCCAACGATCTATAACCACATCCCTTAAATTCCTTTTCGTCCTGAGCATTCTGTAGGTGGATTTGACGGACAGTCGGTGAAGGGTTATATGGTTTGTTGCACCCCCCCCCCTTTCTCCGAGAGAGCAGCCAAGTTCATTCCTCTGGGTCGAGGGCCAATTCCTGAACTGCCCATTGCGGTTGATAAGCCACCCTCTCCCCGCCCCCTTCCATGACCCCTATTCGATAAATTACAATCTGTTTTATCCATTCGAAGAGGGTTGTGCTTCCTTCTAGTATTCCTTTCCGTATACTCGCATGGAATTCCACCAGGACCATTCGGGGGGCTACCATAGGAATCTGACCAATACGTGGCGGTACCTCTTTGGTCGCTACCCAATCTCCCTCCCTGAAGGACGACCCATGTTTGAGGATTTGGTTCATGCCAGTGGAACAGTCTCGATCAGATCGTCCAAGCGCTCTTCCACATGGTGGCAATAACGCAGAGTTTCCCGCAGCTGTTGTGTTGTTTTGCAATCTTGTTTTTCCTGGTCCCATAGATCCCCTATCCTGAGCACTCTGCGCTTAACCCAACTTTTTCATGCCTAAGTTGAACTCGACTTGATGTAGCCCTGTTTATCTGTCAACCATTGGTTCCCGAACAAAGGTTGTCGATATACCTCTTCCCAACGATACAGGAGGAGCGAAAACCTCCTCCATACGGACAGTAGGGATGGGCGAAAAGTGTCCCCCGACTGATTCTTCCCTTCCAAATCTCCGTCTTTTCATGGGATTTTGCGCAAGATTTTCCAAGAGCGGTCCTCTAGCCAAGTCAGTGGGTGTACCCCTTGGGGGACGGCTGGGGCAAGGTGGGCCAGGTGCTCGAGGGCCATTATGCGCCACGGACTGTTGGGTGTGAAGATCAATTTTTTCACCCATTACACTCGCAATGCCCGAGTCTGTGTGGTGGGGTCTATGATCCCCAACCTTCCCCGGGATATGGGTTAGATAATCGAGTCTCACGCTACCTTGCAAATGACCCTACTGTTCTCACTATCTCCTCTCCACAGGAAGGCGGTTGTGTTTCTTGTAAGTCTCCTCAGCGCTCCCTTACTCAGTGGTCACAGCACTGACTTATACCACAAGGCTACGAAAACAACGTTATTGATAACCACTGCTCGACCAAAAAGAGAGGTATGCCTATTTTTCGAGTTGCAAATTTTTGCACTCCGGGAGAGCATATCCAATCGTCATTGGTTGGTGGACATCCCACTGTTGTTATGGATACCCCTAGGATTCTTAGCGGAGCATCCAGTGACTTTCACGTAACTTGTGGTGAATCTGGAGGATGTCCCTCCTGATAGTCTATCCACCATCCTTGCGTCTTGCTCCCCCAGTTCACCGTCATTTCAGAGACCATTGCAAATTTTTCCATCATTTTCGAGATTTCCTCTATGTTGTTGTGAGTGACCTCTACCATGATTGTGAGGTCATCTGCGAACAAGGAACAAATAGGAATGACCTCCTCCGGTATTTGTGCAATATGAATTTTGGTAATATTCTTGTAAGCCCAGAGGTTGGAGGTCAAAACCTTCATTATAATTAGGAACAAAACGGGGGCGATCCAGTCACCCTGACGGACCGAACGTTCTAACTTTAGGGGCGGCGCCGGACTCCCATTGACTTGGATACAGGTGGTCGTTTTGTGATGGAGGATTCAAACCCACCGCCTGAAGACTGGCCCGAAGTTCATATTTTGTAAACTCTTGTCCAGGAAGTTCCAATTAACGTGATCATAAGTTTTTTCAAAATCGATAAAGACCAAGGTCGCGTTCTGGCGGGAGTTCCGAGCAAGCTGTAACACCTCTTGCACTAGGAAGATGTTTTCCCTGTATATTTCTATTCTGCATAAACCTGGTTTGAGATGGGTGAATAATATCCTCCAAAACCGGGATCATACAATTAGCTAAGGCTTTCGACAACATTTTATAGACCACCGTGAGAAGTGTAATGGATCGATAATTGCGGATGTCCATTATGTCTCTTTTTTTGTAGAGTAGGGTCAACAACCCTTGTTCCACCCTCTCGCCCATTTCCCCTGTCCGCCATACTTTTTGAAAGAAATCCATCACATCCTGACTGAGGAAATCCAAGGTGGATTCTCAAAACTCTTTCGGTAAGCCATCTATACCTGGGGATTTGTCTTCATGCATTTGCATGAGGGTCGTCCATATCTCTCGTTTGGAGAGCGGATCTTCGAGGGACTCTCGCTGTTGAGGTGTCAGCACCTTATCTACGAGGTCCAAAAACTCCGCAATTTGCCTATTATGCACCGTTTCATGAGGAAAATTAATGCGTGATGAAAACAAATCTTTGTAGAAATTGCGAGCGATTTTAGTGCATCTAGCCGTGGGCACGGCCGTCTCCGCCTCCCTAGCTTCCGGGTCATAAAGGGCCTCTATTGTGGTACGTTTAACCCGCACATTGGCCAGTTCAAAAAAACGGGTGTTCACGTTGAGAATTTTGTTAGCCTTGCCCGTAGATTAACTCCTTGTCATCGGTATCGAGCGAAATTTAGGAGTTGTTCTTTTAGTTCTTGTGTCGCAGTCGTCTGTTCCGGTCCATACAAATTTTCCTGTTGCTCTAGTTTCACTAGGTCTTGCATGATCGAAATTTCTTGTTGATGCCGTTGAGCGGCTAAGTACTTAGAGAACTCGTTGCATTTCCTTGCCAAAAAAAACAGGCCGCTATTGAATCATGCAATTTGAGAGTCATGTTGATGGCAGCCCTCCTTCCAGTGCTCCCAAAATTCTTGTAGGTAGTTTTTGAAGGATTTAAGTATGAGAAAAGAAGTATCGAGTTTATAATAGCTTGCCCCTTGATCCAGGCGCTTGCGGAAAGTCAAGATAGCCATGCACATCCGATGGTTTAGACCGGGGTATGGGCTCAATGGTAAAATAGCGGCTGCTATCAACCCTCCTAGGAGGTCCTCCAAGGCCACGATCAAATCAATCTGGGACTTGGAGAGTCTACCAGGGTCATTGCTCCTAATGCAGGTAAATGTTATTTTAGTGGGGTAGCTACGTCTGTAGGTACCGAATAGTTGAAGGGAGGAGCATAACTCCCCTAACATTTTTTTATCTTTTTCTGCATTATGAAAAATAGAGGGATGAATTATCCATCTGTCCATTCCTCTGTCGAGCGCCGCATTATAGCCCCCGCTAGTACCACCAGGATACCCGGGGTAGGGATGCTCTTTATTTTTTCTATGAATTCTCTCCTTTCGCGGGGGGAGTTGGGGACGTAGAGGGATACAATGTAGATCCCTCCAACTCCAGCATCCCGATAACTGACACCCAGCGTCCTTCTTCCTCATCCTTTTCCCAGTGGAGGACTTCGAACCGCGACTCGGGGGGCACCCAAATTGTCACCCTTGCCCGCCCCGGTCCGGGGGCATAGGCCGGGTAGCTATGAATGGGCCTGACCTGTTGCACACAACGCCCGGTCATTCTTTGCCACTCACTCCCCGCATAAGATCCCATAGTGTCTGGGTTTTTTCAAGGCAACGGGATGCCAGATCATTTACATTAATAGACCTGACATCCAGATCGACGATTTGGAGCGTTCTCCTCCACGCTTTGTTTTTCCGGTATAGGATGTCAATCCAATCCATACCGGTTGCGTGACTTCCTTGTCATGAACCTGTTGTGAACCTGTTTCCTTCCTAGGGTTGTTATAGTCTTTGCCATTACTGAACATTCCAATCTATCCCTCCCCCACAATGTTTTTCTTTAGAATTGTGTACATACAGGTAAGAAGTTCGTCTATCGACCAGATGTGACTGGGTTTCACCTTCATTTGTTGGACATCTAGGAGGGTAGTGTGTGTGTCACTGCATGCCCGCCTCCTTATTGTCCTCGAATCTCACATATAAATTTTTATAAGCTATCTTTAGGTTTTTTGAAGATACACTGATGGTAGCAGTAGCTCCGGGATTGTAGTGTTTTGCAATAAATTGTTTAACTTCATGGAATTTTAATGCTCCCTCCCTCTGTAGGTGCCACCCTAGCAATGTGACCCCCCCCCGTACAATTGAGTGTACGGATCCTCAGACTCTGTCGGTGAAAGGCCAAACTCCCATTTCCCCACTCTCCTTCTTAGTGGTAGCACAAACACTTTGTCACCCTTTGGGAGAGTCCCATTGTGCAGTCCTTTTTCTATCACGTGACGTAGCTTGACCCTTCGGGACGGTCCAACCTGTTCCGCCTCTTCCTGGACTGAGGCCCCGACAGTTCCTTCCGTATTCAGGGGTGTAGGGGCCCTTGACTATTCTATGTCAGGTGCAACTGGAGGGGGAAACTTCCCTTGCACAATGCCTTATATCTTGTGAAGGGCTTGCTGTCAGCTGGTGCCTGGGGGTAGACCTCGTTCTAGTACCTGCTTTAGGGTCGGACTCTCATTTAGCAGTGGGAAAAGGTGAACGTAGGCCTTATCCCAGAACAGATCAGTTTGGTGTGGGTGCAAAACCTTAAGCTGGCTAATTAACCAATCTGCCAGGTTTCTCAACTTAGTTTCCACGTTTCGTTCCGTTTTCTGGCCCCAGTCCTCTGGAATATTGTTTCTCATTTCCTCATCCTGAGGTGCCATCGGTGACTCCCAATCCATGTGGTGGGTGTCAAAAACCCGCGAGAAGGGATCTGTATCCATCTCATTCCCAGCAGGAGTGACACTCCCCACACATGTCGGTTGGTGTTCTTCCCTCTGTGTCTGCATGTCCCTCTCAACCCCATTGTCCCCTAGTTTGTTCCTTTTGTCCTCCAACCCTTTTGGCTTTTCTTGTAGGGCCTCCTCCTGCCTTTGTTCCTTCTGCTCCTTCTGCTCCTGCTCCGTCTGCCCCTGGTCCTTTCGTTGTTGCTCCAGGTCTCTTTCTTCCCTTCTCACGATAGTCCCTTGACTACCCATCTCATCCTCCTGCCCTTTTCCCTTCTCTTGGTGGGGGACCTCCTCCTGCCCCTGAACCTTCTGTTGGTGATCCAAGTCCATTCCTTCCTCTCTCACAAGTTTTGCGAACTGATTAGCCGACCTTTCCCGGACACTGTTCCGTTTTCCGGAGTGTCTTGACCCTTGGGTGTTCTTTTGGGGTGTGCTGTCTTTTTTGGTGGGGGAGGATGCCATATTCCTTCTGTGTCGTGGAGTAATGATCAGACATCCCCCGCGATCCCCCCCCTATTTCTTGAGGAGAGGAGGGGGGGGGGGAGTGGGGAAGGAGGAGGCAGGTTGGAACTTCCTTCCATTCGGACTTCTGCAGTTTGAGGAAGGATCCATTGCTCTGGTGGCTTGGTGGCTAGATTTGCCGCCTCCTTTTTCTATCATACCCACCCTTTTACCCCTCCCTCTTCCCGAGGTTCATCCACATAAACCCAACCTTCATGCCCGGGGTCGACTGTTCTCCATCATGTGACCTGAAACTGGTCTCGTAGCAAACACCCTGTAGACCTGATCCATTTGGTCGCGTGGTGGGACAATCGGGGTCTGACGGGAGATGTCCATATACTTGGCATTTAAAACACCACGGCCTGGTTTTGTGTGCGGTATGAATTCGATAATCCCTCCTGCCGACTCGAAAAAGGATCACATCATCTATTGTGAAAACATGTTCCGTTGGCAGATTCAAAGCAATCATCAGATAGTCGTCTCTTGGGGCTACATAGGAGGGGAGGGGATCGATGAAATCTACTATCTCATATCTCTGGGCCAGGTCCTGGACGAACGCCCCTTGGATTTTTATGGGCACATGGCGAAATTCCACCCAATATAAATCAGTCATCAGCTGATCCCTTTTCTCCGCCGACTTTGGTTGTTTAGGTGGGGACCAAGGAAAAATCCTCACCTCTGACCGTCCACATGGGATACTTTGCCATGTGTCCATGATTCTCTTGTCTGAGTCAAACATGCTTACTAGTAGCACAGTAAAGACTGTTGACGAGGTCGGCTGGATCAGAAAAAAATCTTGTGCCCCCTCCTCTGGTCGTCTTTGGATTAGCGGATATCATTTCCCATGAAAAGAGTTTTTATCTCTTCCCCTGGGTCAATTATCCCCAGTCCTCCATTAGTCCTCGCACCGACAGATACGCTGGAAAGCCAGCTTTCTTCTGTAGTTGCTGAAGAAGCTGTTCTCCAACAGTCTGTGTGTGTTGAGTGCTCTTTCACCAACAACACCTCAACAGGATCAGTCGAGACTGTGGTGAGCACAACTCAGGGCACACAGAAGTTAAAAGGTCTACAACAAAGCCTCATCACAAATCTGATTTTGGAGGAAGACTTACCTCCCAACATAATAGAAAGAAACATAAGTACCCAAGAACTGAGGGAGGTAGTCTCAGAGGTAACAGGGGAACGCAAATATCTCTTGCTCACAAATAGACTGCAGGACCCGACCTCTTCTCGACAAATGATAATAAAACAGATTTCTCCACAGCTTGAGGAAAAAGTAAAAGAAGTAAAAGAAGCTCAGATTGACCTAACAGAGGACTTGCCACAAGGAGATGGAGACAATTATGAACAGGACAAAGAAGGAACACAATCCTCTGCATGCGCACTAGGGGTAACCAGTAAGAGATTGAAACTGCGACAGTGCTTGTCCATAATGAAGGATGACATGAGGATTTTGAAAACAAGTATTGTGTTCCTCACGGTCAGACAAAAGGAAAAGGAGTGGGAGATAGGTTTGTCAATCCCGCAAGGAAAGTCACATGGGGAAGTAACTGTCCACGGGACTAAATCACCATTCCTCTCTTTAGCTACTCTTACAGGAGGAAAGGCAGGGGAAATCTTAATACATTTTGAAATTTTTAAATTTATCAAGGAACAACTACCGATGGGAAACAGTGGCACACTCATGCTGGCGACGGAAACTTTCAGGATAGCTGAAAGAGATGTCTATCTCAGATATGATGGTGCTAGACAGGTGGATCTTTGTTGGATGAAAAGTGAAAAATTAAAAGAATTACAGATGTTGAAGATCAAATCTAGTAAGTTTTGGTCTGAGGAAGATGTCGCCACTCTTCTAATTAGACTTTTGCGTCAGGGTACTCTTGACAAGGGAGGTTTCTTGGATAAGGGTAAGTGGAAAATTATATAGAATAAAAATTTTGTTGGAACCCCCTGAGTAAACAAGAGGTAATATGGAGGGAGTCAAAGTGATTGATGCACTTTATAATAAGGATAAAGGATGGAAATCACTGAGAAGAAAGGCGGACTTAGATCTAAGATCCCTCAATGTTAACGGATTGGCCTCAGCTAATCACAATAAAAAACAAACCATCTATGATCAAATTAAAGGTAAAGGTGACAGAGAATGGCCAGATGTTATTTGCATTCAACAAAGAATTGTGGCCTCATCAATCCTTTCGAGATCATGCACCCAGGCCTGGAAGTGCGGGGGTGGCAATCTGGATACCCCCAAACTCAAGAGCAGAGGTAGTTTATTGGGAGGTAGACCCTAATCAAGGAAGATGGGTGTATGTGCTGGTAATGCTAGAACTAGAGATTGTCGGTATCCTATGCGTATATGGGCCAAATGAGGTTGGAGACCGTCGGAATTTTTTTGAGAATATTCTTTCACGTCTTCCAACTAGTATCCCAGTTATCATTGCAGGGGACTTTAATGCGGCTCCTGATAGACATCTAGATCGATGGCGCATCCCGTCCCCATGCCCAAACTATATTGAAGCTGATGAACAGATCATCGCCAATTTATGTCATACTATAAACTTTTTCGATTCATATAGAAGACTTAGTCCTACATCTAAGACTTTCACATGTTTCAGGAAAGATCAATTAGGTCAAAAAAACAAATCTGGCATTGATCTAATTCTAGTAGCCCAAGAATTACAAGGGGCACTACAGATGGCAGAGATCTTCCCTACAAGCCCATTTCCTGGCCTAGTTCACTCAATTTGTGTAGCTATCTTTTCGTTTCGTAAGAAACCGGATCAGGGAATAGGATGTTAGAAACTAAATATATCTCATCTCAAGATAGAAAATTTTCAAAACTATATTCAAGATGTCTGGCAATTCAGGAGAGAGAAGAAAGATCTCGTCAATAATGACATAAGATGGTTCAACAACGGTCTGTGTTTTCTAGGCCGTAAATGCAATGAATATTTCAAAATGCTAGCTTCTCAGAGACATTTGGTTGAAATGCAATTGCACAGTAAGATTCAAGAGCTTCAACAAATAGAAACAGACTCTGAAGAACAAGAAATTTTAGAACCAATAGCCAAAGAAATAGAGGAACTGAAAAATCAACTTATGTCCTTTATGGAATATAGATGGCAAGGAATGAGGATTAGAGGCAAACTAAGACGATATAGTATGGAAGGTTCTATGAATGCACGTTTTTTTGCTATGGCCAAAGCAAGAGTGGGTAGGACAGTCATTGAAGCTTTGTCTGATCCCTTAAATAGAAATGATTCTCTACACACATCTACTGCGGCCTGCACTAAACTGGCTCGAGACTTCTTCAAAGATCTCTTCACATCTCAAAATAATAATATCCCTCTAGAGCAAAGAACTAAGGAAGTGGAAGAGTTTCTAAGTCCTTTAAGTAAATCACTAACAAAGAAACAAAGGGCATTCATGGAGAAACCACTAACTAAAGATGAAATTTGGACCACTTTGATGCTCATGGAAGAAGAGAAAACACCGGGAATTGATGGACTCCCTAAAGAATTCTGGGAAATGGTATGGGGTTTCATGGCACAGGATCTTATGGATTACTTCTAGGAAGTCTTGTTGACAGGAGATTTGGGGGAAATTGTGGGTCAGGGAGTATTAACTCTCTTACATAAACAAGGCGATAAAACTAATATTAGAAATTATCGACCAATCACTTTGCTTACAGTTGTCTACAAACTAATAACGAAGGCATTAGCTGGACGAATAGCTAAAGTAATCCCGGATATTATACATCCTGCTCAAACTGGATTTATCAAAAGTAGAAACATACAAGATAATATACTTCTAATTAATGAATTGATTAGGGTCACTCGCCAATCCAAACACAATGCGGCTTTTATTTTTATAGATTTTGAGAAAGCTTACGATCATGTGGATTGTTTTTTTTTTGACAAATGTCTAGAAAAATTTAACTTTGGTTCTGATTTTAGGAGACGGATCCAAATACTACATAGGAATGCTTCTACTATGATTATGGTAAATGGTAATATTGCGCCGCCCATTCCATTACACAGATCAGTTAGACAAGGGGATCCGATTGCCCCCTACCTTTTTGTGATTATTATGGAAACATTGACATCAAACCTTCGTCATAATAAGGATATTAAACGAATACAGATAACATCTATACCAGAAGAAGCAATCCCAATCTGTTCTTTATTTGCTGATTATCTCTCCCTAATGATAGATGCATCACAAAAGAATATGAAGGAAATCCAAATTTTGATGGATAAATTTTGTCGATTATCTGACATGAGACTCAACAAGGGTAGCAAAACATTAGGGTGGTGGATCCATCATCAAGGGATAAGACCTCATTAGCAACCTCATGTCAAATGGCTTCCTATTGATACTCCGATTCAAGTACTTGGAATCTCCCTCACTGGGGTGGGAAAACCAAAAACAAATAATGAGTGGATAATACAACAATCTCAAATTAAGTTTGATCTCTGGAAGAACAAGCATTCTTCATTGTTGGGACGTACTCTGACCATTAATAATGTTATCCTAGCCTCAATCTGGTATAAATCTGCTATTTGGCCATTAGACAAAATAACCCTAAAAATCTTTCAACAACAATTATCAAATAGAGGGCATGGCAGTCAGTTATACAGCCTAAAAATAGAGGTGGGTTAGGGATAATTGACCCAGCTACACAAGCTATGGTGCTCTCCATTCAATGGATCAAGAGATTGTTGTTTTACCCACAGACTCCCTGGTCGGCCCTAGCATGGGAACAGATTAAACGTTTAGCGCCGGAAACAGTGGGGAATGTCGACCCTATGACGTGGTTGGAGAACTGTGTTTGGCCATTGCCAAAAATTCTGGTTAGGGATCCCCCAATTGACTTCTCCTCTTATAGACTTGCTGCAAGATCTGACTTGGGTAATGATTCCTTCTGGGTCACTTTTATCAAGACATGGAGAAAATTACCCCTGACTGATAAGATCACCCAGAAAGATGGGAGGAGATCAACCAACAACCTCTTTTTAATAACAGATGAATTAAAGACACTCAAGGATGCGTTCTCCATTGTATGAATTCCCCCTGGAATGGATGGGTTAAAAGAGGAGTCATGAGAATTGCAGATATTTGGAATAGTGAATCAAAGGATTGGATTGATCTCGAAGAGTTGAAAAACTTCTTCATTATTGTCATCACCCACAGGAAGCATTTGATAAGTTAATTGACCTTATTCCCTTGGAATGGTTTCAAATCCTTCGCAAGGGTCCGAAATTGAAATTAATGATTGGGTAGCTATAAAGGACCATCCTAATATGATTGGTAACATTCTAGATAAATTCAGAAATGGGGATATCCTCCTTGAAATCTATGATCTGTTGCATGATAATACTCTCAGCCCAAAAAACCAGAATCAGGTCAAATGGGTGAGGGATAATCAAATCTTCAGAATCAGAGTGTTAAGGAAAGAAGACAAATGGTTAGCCTTTAAACCTAATACCCCCATCTCCAGTTTAACACTAGATCCAACAAATTGGATTTGGGAGGCTCAAAGCAAGCTAAAGAACCAAGAAAAAAGTTTATGCGTCACTTGCATTCCTTAATAGTAAAATCCACTTATAGAATGTTAAGAGTGAAAATTAATCTAAAAGACAAGATATCTGATAGATGGATGAAAAACCTTAATCTTAGCAGAGAGGAGGTAAGATCCATCAAGTGGTTTAACTTAATCAAATGTAAACCAGCTAAATTGTCATCCCTCCAATGGCAAATTGAGCATAGATGTCTCCCAACTAATGACTGGATTATAGACAGATCCTCTTTGGAGCAAAAAGGAATTGCCTCAAGATGGTGTAAGTTTTGTAAATCGGCCTTTCCAAGTAGGTTGATTCCTGAAACTATTGAACATATATTCCTTCAATGCCCTGAAACTATTTGGCTATGGAGATGGTGGGACAGAATCTGGGATCAGCTAGGCCCACAGATGAGGTGGCCGTGGGGATGGAAAACAATTCTTCTAGAGGCATGAAATTCAGACCCATATGATGAATTCACACAAAAACTATTCACTTCGGGAAGAAGAGCAGTTATATGGGTCATCTGGATGAGAAGATGTACATATGAGATGGAGGGAGCCCGCTTGGATGACCCTGAATTCACTGAGACTATTAAATTATATGTTCAAACTGAAATTACAAATAAATGGGATCAGGTGAAAGAAAAAATACAACATTTATACTCTAAAATGAAAATCCATAAACATATTCAAAACTTCAGTACATGCTGGCTCGAAGGAAACCAGGGGGGGAAATTAGGGAAAGTAAAATGGGAAGGGGCCAGAGGAGGGGATAATGAAGACTTCAGAAGAGATTATAGGATAGTTTTCCAGGATTGGACAATGGTAGATCCATCCATTCCCCTGCATTCTCCACTAGAGTTTCCTGATCCCTTCCCTCCCCCATTATGAGCTATTGTTCCCAAGTCTTGGTTTGGGTATGATTAAGGATATCAAATTGGAGTATGAAGAGTTCTTGTGTGAATCAGGACCAGCTAAGTAGTGCTAGACCTGGCATCCCAAAAAAAAAAAAAGGATGAAGAGGCGATGATTCACGAAAGACTATCTCAGATTGTACTCTCTCAATTTCTTATTGTAAAAGGGACGCTGGACCCGTTTTCYAGCAGGTGCAGCTCCCCACCAATAGATGGAGTCTCTCCGGGAGTACTAGTGATGTCTGCTATAATCAGCATCACTAGCATTCACTCGGACTGTTCTTCAAAAAAAAAAAAAARAAAAAAAAAAAAAAAAAAAAAGTCCTTGCCTGGGTTACCAACTCCCACGCAACGCTTTTAATACAATGTGTATTGCTATTAAACCACCAGTACTTGGCCCAGCTATCGGCCGCGGCGCTTCCCTGTTAACGCGCCGCGCCTTTAAGGCTTCGGGGTACCGGACCACAATGGCTGGAGGCGCCAGCCAAAAAAAAATTGAAACGGTACCCCGGCGCTTTGGCAAAACTTGGCGCGCAGGGGCATTCCAGGCTCGGCATCGATAGCTGGGCCAAGTACTGGTGGTTTAATTGTATATTTTTTCTTCTTCTTTTTCTAAGAGTTAAATGTATAATCATTTTTCCACAAATCTGAGGCCCCTTGTTTTAATCTCGTAAGTTGCTTGCCCTTCAGGGGCCAAAAGGCTACCTTTTTTTTTTTTTTTTTTTTTTTTTTCCTGCTGATAGCCTTTTGGCCTTCACCTAACTTGTACCAGATTGATGGACAGATTGCATTGTTTATAGCAACATCCCTACCTACTACCAGGCTCCTAGGGGCATGCGAGTCCGAGTCCCTTTCCCACTTGACATTCTTTCAACTGCAATGTTCACCAGATTGTCCCCATGATCAAGCAGAGGCCCCATTGTCGTGAGGTTGATTCCCAACACTGTTATGGGTACTTCCTTTGTCACCCACGGCTCAGGTGGGGGGGGGGGGGGGGGGGGGGGGGGGGGGGGGGGGGGGGGGGGGGGGAGGGAGGAGGGTAAACTAGGGCGCTGTCACGGTTTCAGTTTGAAAATGCGCCGCAGTCACTATTTGGCGAATGTTGTGCCAAACCGAGGAAAATCACGAATGTATACAACCTAGCTTTAGGGTCGGGCGGGGATGCCAAATAGAATGCTGACTGCCATTTCATTGAAACTGACTTCTTTTTTCCCTCTGTTTAAACCACCAGTACTTGGCCCAGCTATCGATGCCGAGCCAGGATAGGATAATCCCCTGCGTGCCAATTTTTGACGAACAGCGGGGGTTCCATTTTGTTTTCCTTTTGGTCGACGCTTCCAGCCATTGTGGTCTGGTACCCCGAAGCCCGCAGGTCGCGGCTCGTAACGTGAAATCCCCGGGGCCGATAGCTGGGCCAAGTAATGGTGGTTCGAAGAAATTGTTTGTACTTGAAAATGAACAATTTTTGCTGTGTTTTTCATGATGTTCTGTGCGTTTTGGGAGGGTGAGGTCTATACATAAATCATTATGGTTATAATCTATGCTCTATGATGGAGGATGCATCACAGAGGGTGCTTATGCTCCGTGACATCCTGATGTAACTGAACTGGTTGGTTCATAAGTGGGCCAGCCTGGTTTGTCCACTTGCTTTTTGCCTAGCGGAACGACCCTCTTCCCCCTGACATAACGCATATGCGTTGTATTTGAGTTTAAAAAAAAAAGAGATGATTCGAATAGAGCACATATGTGTTGTATTCAAATATACCAGCTCGTCAGATAGAACACATGTGCGTTGTATTCGAATAGAGAGCAGCCTATGTGTTGTATTCGATTACAACACATGCATTATGTTCAGGGGAAGATGGTAGTGTGATGTCCCATCCAAAAGGGCTTTCTGTTAACTCTACCCCCGCTGCGTCCATCCGTCTCCAAATTCGGAGGCTTTCACTGCTCACCATTCCGTCCTCTTTTCCCCCATCTTGCCGACCAGTCCGCGCTGAGGACTGACTGATCATGCTGGTTTACTGGCTCAATTATTTCCTCGCCCTCTTGGTTTTCTGATGTCCATTGCTTTATGAAAGTGAACCCAGGTTGGCTTTCACTGCCAACCGCTCTGTCCTTTTTTTTTCCCGACCATTCCGTCCTGATGGCTGTATTGAATATATTGCATTATTGTCTCAATTATTTCATCGCCCTCTACCCTAACCCCCACCATGACATAGATGCACCTATTCCACCATCAAGCCTGCATAATAGCCCACTACCAGCTAGGAAGATTTTCGTGACCGGCTGGTCCACGTCACCCGGGCGTGACGCCTGGGATACCCAGGCATGTGCTCTCCGAGAGGAGCCCAAATCCAGGCTCTTTTCTTTTTTAGAGTGCTGGCTATCAAGGGGGGGGAAGGGGGGTATAAATTGGTTTTTGAAGGGGCTAAAGGGGTTGAAAGGAAGTGATTTTTTTATTTTTTTTCTCTGGGGCTGCCCGTGACAATGCCCAGGCGTGTATCCGGGCACAAGTTGGGTGCCTGGGCACCTGGGAAAACAGCCTAGACTACCAGCGCTTTTTCCAGGCCATTTTTCTGCAATGCGGCTGTGCTCGCAACACGTCTTTTGGGGCACTGCCCTACCGGAGGGAAATGGCTGGCAGCGGCGGCCAAAATGAAATTTCTGCACCCGTTCGTTCTTTTTGGCGTGCAGTGGGGAATCCGCTTCAGCAAGCGGAAACCTCCAGTACACCCGGGCCTGCAGGCGCTGCACTGTCCGCCAGGCTTTTCCGAACTGCCAGCGGCGCACTTTTTTCCATTTTTGGCTGGCGCCGCCAGCCATTGTGGTCCGGTAGGCCCGACCTTCTAAATCTTCAGGGTAGGCGACAAAGGAATTTCTGCATGGCTGGGGCCGAGTACTCGCAGTCTACATCACCAGTACATGGCCCTAGGCATCTTCAAAAGCTTCATGGCTCACTCCTAATATTTTGGAGGCTTGGGGCTACCTGTCCACAATGGCAGGCGGAGCCAGCCAAAAAAGGAAAAAAATTGTGCCGCTGGCGGTTCGGCAAAGCTTGGCATGCAGAGCAACTCCGCTGGGGTCGGGTGTTACTTAAACCACCAGTACGTTTCCCAGCCATTTTGCAAAAACGCGCTGGTATATCCGGAAGCCAAGGGGGAAACGGCCACCGTTCATATATGTCATTGGCGGCCCGTTTTTTGTTTCGGCCTCAATTCCCGTCCACGGCCTATATATGGGAAACATACTGGTGGTTTAAGGGGCTATTTTGAAGTGGGGCCCAGTAACTTGAAAGTTGAAACACAAAGAATGGCCTGCAACACCCTGGAAAAAAAAAAAGAAGAATGGCCTGCCAATCTCATGGCCACTAGACCGGCCCGTAATCATCCATTTCCAGATCCAGTCCCACCATCTCCAGCTAAGAACAGCCCCCACCGGTGTTAGTGCCGCTGATAAGAGCAGACACCACTACCACCGGGAGGGGGGCTCCATCTATTGGTGGGGAGCTTCACCTGCTGGAAACCGGGTCCAGCGTCCCATGTACAGAGAGTAGCACAGATCAATGAGAGCGGTAACACTGGGATCTGCCAGCATTGATTGCCCTGCTACCCAGGGGATTGACTGAGCAGTCCTGCATAGTATCCTCCTCCTCTGAATGGGTGTCAGATAAACCAATCAAAGCCTGGCACTATGTACAAGAGGGCGAACCCTCATGGAGGGGGGGGGGGCTCTTCACCGTGGGACCAGCGGCCCAGATGTTTACAGCAATTCGCTAGCTCCTCCCACCCTTACCCATCCCATTGGAAACGTCCTCAGTCTCGCCCGTACCAATCCAGACCCATTGGAAACATCCTCAGTCTCGACCATACCAGTCCAGACCAACCAAGCAATTTGAAGGGGGGGGCTACAGTCGCATTATGGGACAATTGGGAATGCTCGTTGTCTTTGTTTTTTTTTAAACCACCAGTACTTGGGCACTGTGCGCCGCGCCGGCCACCCAAATCTCGAAGCAGCGCGGGCTGTCGATTCGATTTATCGATGGCCCGCCAGCCGCGGAAATCGCGTAGCGTTAACGCTAAGGCTTGGACCCCACTGGCCGGCGGCGTGGAAAAGTTTTGGCAAGGAAGTGTTTTTCAGACCCCACAGGTGTTGGAAACCGTTGTGGAAAGTCGGCCCGAAAAGGAATTTCAGACTCCACTGCGGTTGGAAAGAGGTCGTGGAAAAGCTGACGGGGCGTTTCTACTCGGCTCGCGGTCTGGAAATTTTTGGCAACGAGTTTCCAAACAGTTTCCAAGGACGGCTACAGACGAGTAGGGGGGGGGGCATGGAAAACAGTTTCCAGGATCGGGCTGGACGTCGTGGCGTTTTGTAGACACTTCATTGGCTGCGCAAGCAGACCATGGACCACAGCCCCCGCCGGGCTTGCCTTTTTGGGAAACGCCCCGGTGCGATTTCCTATTCGGGTATGCCCAAACTTTTCCCAAACTTTTCCAATGCCGAAACTATCAGCCTGCGGTGGGGTCCCAAT
Organism: Chara braunii; assembly: GCA_003427395.1. Classification (NCBI taxonomy): domain Eukaryota; kingdom Viridiplantae; phylum Streptophyta; class Charophyceae; order Charales; family Characeae; genus Chara; species Chara braunii. The sequence continues at coordinate 1,721,249 of BFEA01000161.1, read as the reverse complement.
GAAACAAGGAAGAATGTTTCCAACCACGGTCGGCCATTTCTTATGGCCAACACCAGTTTCCAGCCGCCGGCCAGTGGGGTCCAAGCCTAAGGCGTCGCCCAAGTAGTGCCCAAGGGTTTATTATTTGAAGAGAGAATCCCGTATACCAAAAGGAGGCAGTTTAGGGTTTCACATTTTGCTTTGACATCCTTGTTGGGGGATTGATGAACATGTGTTTTGTTAGGATAACGCGTCATGGGCTGTAGGTCAATCCTTCCCTTACGCAGGGAAGTAATCAATGCCTCATCTCTTTTCTGAGATTAGGGTTGACGTGCCAACACACAATAGGAATGCTGGCCCCGATTTCCAGCTCATACGTATCACATCTGTGTGATGCTAGGGTTTCGTGTCTTGGTAGAGTGATATATCCTCACAGCACTTTACAGGGACGCTGGACCCGATTTTCAGCTGAAACACATCATAACGTTGTATAGGGACGCTGGACCCGGTTTCCAGCAGGTGCAGCTCCCCACCAATAGATGGAGCCTTCGTCGCAGGGGCCTACTAGCGGGGCTGCTCTTATCACCCCGTTAAGTAGGTTTCCCACATGTGAAAAAAAAAAGAAAAAAAAAGAAGCTGCTAAAAAAAAATTCTGAGAAAACTCCGGCGCAGTCAGGGTTTGAGTTTGAAAATGCACTTCAGGCAAACGGCTTGAAAATGTCGAATGTATACGAGCTACGTTTCGGGTCCGGTGCGGTCACGTGGGGGTGTGTTATGTTCGGGGGGGGGGGAATGCCTGAAGTGCATTTCCAAACTGTTTTCAACTTTTCGTGACTGCGCCATAGTTGCCCCTCTTTTTCTTTTTTCTAAGCTTTACGGGCCCAGTGCCCAAGGCAGTACATTATGATACAGGTTTGTAAAAAAGAAAGAAAATTCACTGTGTACTCAGTGATTGGCCTCTACAACACCATGGACTTCTTTAAAAAAACAAGTACACCCGCGGCAGCAAAGCTGCGGCACAGAAGAGGGGCGTGAGGAGAGGCAGGCGGGGAGGGCAGCAAGTAAATATGCAGATGAACGCCTCCCAAAGAGAAAAAGAAAACTGCAGTGAGTCTCTTGGAAGGGAATTTCCAAAATCAAAATTGGAGGAGAGCATGAGAGAGGAGGACCAATAGATCCGGGGAAAACAAAAATGGTTTCCCATTAATTGTTCAAATGTGGACTTGAGTTCGAATTCCAATGGAATCAGATGATACAGCTGGTCGGCACAAAGGCAATATCTCAAGACCGTCGCCTTTTATTGAAATCAAAGAATAACAGGTTTCATGCCCGTTATCTAACGGACAATCCGGGGTCGACTAATCCATCAAGCCCCAACTGCAACTGAACGTCGACCTTACACTCCTCCTCCTCCTCCTCCTCCTCCTCCTCCTCCTCCTCCTCCTCCTCCCTCAACCTTCCACTTCTCTTCCTCCCTCTCCCCACCTCCTCCTCCTCCAGTTTCTCACCTCGACCATCTCTCCCAAAAGCTAAGCCCAATCATTCGACGAAATGTGAGAGGATGAGAGATTGGAATATGATGGAGGGTGAGGGGGGTGGAGGAGGAGGAGGAGGTTGAAAAGGACAATGACACGAGAGGGGGAGTCTGACGTGGATGGTGGAAAACGACGATCAATGTAATGATGAAGATGATGAAGCATACGACAGGAGGAGGGAAGAGGAGAAGAGGAGGATGGAGGCAAGAGGTGACTGGAGAAAGGAGTAGCGGGAGGAGGAGCAGCGGGAGTGGAAGGAGGAGCGGGAGCAGGACGATGAGGAGAGGAGAGGGAATGGCAGGAGGAGGACCAGGAAGAGGAGGATTGGGAACGGGAGGAAGAGGACGATGAGGAGGAGGAGGTGAGGAAGCGGATAAAGAGGAGGAGGATGGAGGAGGAGGAGGAGGATAGAGGGAAGAGGAGATCGCAGCAAGGAATAGACTCTGAGGAAAAGTTGGGGGAGGAAAAAGAGGAGGGGGGGACGAGGAGGAGAGAGAGTGGCAGGGAGGGCGGGAGCGGGAGTGGGAGCTGGAAGAGTGGGAATGGCAGGAGAACCGGGAAGAGGAGGAGCGGGAGGGGGAGCGGGAGGAGGAGGAAGATGAGGAGGAGGAGGTGAGGAAGCGGATAAAGAGGAGGAGGATGGAGGAGGAGGAGGAGGATAGAGGGAAGAGGAGATCGCAGCAAGGAATAGACTCTGAGGAAAAGTTGGGGGAGGAAAAAGAGGAGGGGGGGACGAGGAGGAGAGAGAGTGGCAGGGAGGGCGGGAGCGGGAGTGGGAGCTGGAAGAGTGGGAATGGCAGGAGAACCGGGAAGAGGAGGAGCGGGAGGGGGAGCGGGAGGAGGAGGAAGATGAGGAGGAGGAGGTGAGGAAGCGGAGGAATTGGAGAAAGCGGAGGAAGTGAAGGAGGAGGAAGAGGAAGAGGAAGAGGAGCAGGAGGCGGGATGAGATATCCCTTACAGTTGGAATGATAGAAAGAATATTAGTATGGCCCCTGAGAAAGGATGACACGCATAAATCGTGAGATAGTCGAAATTAAGAAAAAAAAAAGAGATCGAACATGAGGACGATGAGGACGAGGAGGCGCTGAGGAAGCGAAGGACGCAGAGGAAGTGGAGAAAGTGGAGGAGGTAGAGGACGTGGATAAAGCGGAGGAGGAGGAGGAAGAGGAAGAGGGGCAGGAGGCGGGATGAGATATCCCTTAAAGTTGGAATGCTAGAAAGACGATTAGCATGGCCTCTGCGCAAGGATGACATGGATAAATCGAGAGATGGTCGAGATCAAGAGAAAAAAAAAAAGATCGAACAAACTTCAACAAATTTCCCATTTTTCTAAGATGGAACATGTTTTTTTTTTTTTTTTTTTTTTTCATAACAAA
>BFEA01000161.1:1683047-1694558 GCA_003427395.1 Chara braunii | reverse complement strand
ACAAACATAAGTCACCCAGCTTACACCATCGGCAGTTGAACTGGGGGTTCCACGTGGTGTAAGTTGCCAACCAGGGCATTGCCAACTGTTATACCTGTCTCTTATACACATCTAGATGTGTATAAGAGACAGACACTGACCTCTCCCACGAAGGCTTGTCCCCTTCCACGACCAGGCCAACAAAGGGTGACCAGTCTGACCAACGACGACCAGTCCGACCCTACTTCTGTAAACGCAGACTATGGGAGGGGTGTGCTTACCGACATCGAGTGTAACAAACACCAGCACTAATTACTAATCAGCTTCCCTATCGCAACAGTCGCGGCGATCATAATGGGAATCAAATACACCCAGACAGATTGATAAGGCCATTGCGTCTCGATTTTATTACATTAAGAAAACGGTTCAGAGACAAAAAAAAAAAAAAAAAAAAAAAAGTGCAAGGAATCATAGTCAATCACGGTGTATACCAGATACACCCAGACAGATTGATAAGGTCATTGCCCAGACGGTACCTCTTCACTAGCCACACGGGAAAGAAAGGTAAAAGTGGCCTTTCTCTTCTTTTCAGCCACGGTGATCGACTTCACAACGGACCACACCTCCCTCCCCTTACATTTGCCTATCCCTACCTCTACCCCACGAGAAGGAAGGGTAACGTGGCCGAACAACTCACAGGAAGGGAGGCTCCCATTTCCTATCACCAGGCCTCTCTCTTCACTATCTATACCGAAAAAAACGGTAAAAGTGGGGAGAGAAATTTGATTGGAACAAAAGGGTCTTCAGTGGTGAGTGTGACGTGGTCAAATAACTCATAGGAAGGAAGGCACATGGAAGGAAGAGCATAGCGTATCATCATATCATCAAGAAGGCCTCGTCAGCTACAACAGAAGAAAGGAAGAAAGATAGGAAGTGCGCTGATAATACCCCCCCCCCCAAAAAAAAAAGAAGGGGGGGGTAACTGGTGGAATACGTCAAATCCTTTTTCTTCCTTTGCTAGGTTGCAGGCCCTTCTGCACCCTGCAATCTCCTTCTATCACCTCTCGAAGGCTCACGAATCGGTCAAGATGAAGCTATGCTATCTGAAGGGCAAGGGTTCCGGGTCCCTTCTATTTTATCAAGGCGCGATGCGACACTACACGCTCAAACAACTGGGAGCCAGCCCCTATAATCGCCCTGCAATCAATTACACCAGCAGAATGATGAACAACACGAAAACATTAGGAATGGGGTCAATGGCAGCTATGCAGATCGATTCCCCAAGAAATGAGCAGGAAAATCAGGAAATCAAGACACATGCTCTGGGATCCATCCTCTCCCCATCAGGTCCTTCGAGATCATACCAGACCGCACAAGCCACAACAACAGATGAACCAGCAAGAACGGATAATCAGATCTCGATGGAACAGCAGGGAGCCACCCCCCAACACTGGACCTGGTCATGCGAGAAGCGAATGATGAAGTTTTAACGGAGGAGGAGAGGATGGCGGAAAGAGAAAGAAGGACAAATCAAACAACACAAGCCCTCCAATCATCTCAGACTGCAAACAAACCATCGTGGGCCCAGAAGGTTAGGGAAACTCTTGAGGGCAAATCATTACCAATTATGAGACCCCTAGTCACAGACACGGGTCTGCCAACAGAAGAACTCAAGGTGCCTTTGAGAAACCTGACCTCCGCACGAGCCTACTTCCTGACTCTCTTCCTTCTCCCTTCGGAACAGAAGGTAGTTGACCAAGGAGGAAGGAAGATGTTGATGAAATCTTACCCAGCAGATAAGTTGGCTCAAAGGGATGCAGTCTACACTAAACATGCGAGCAATTGGATCTTTTACGATGACTGCGCGCACAGATCAGTTAACGACAAAATCAAATGGATCTGTAAACACTTGGAATCAATAAAGGATAGCCCAGAGGCCGTCAAGGAATTCTTCCTGATCCAACCGGTAACACCCACAGTCTTCACAGTATTAGGTCTGTTCGATCAGGATAAGCGTAAAATGGATGGGTGGAAAAAATTACGCTGGGATCATTCAGATGTGCGTATCTATCCATGGATACCAAAGAAGATAGGCCGCGAGGAAAAAAGAGACCAGTTAATGAGAGACTACTACTGGGTAGAATTGAGGCACATCCCAATAGAGGTCCAAGCAGCTTTCATTCACGACTTCGGTCAACACTACAAAATAGTGGATTTCATAGATCCACTACCGATCTATGTGGCCAAGAGGGATGACTATGTGATGTTGGCATTGGATCTCCCCAAGGACCAACCCTTTTCCTTAGATGACATCATTCCCTTCAAAATGGGAGGGAGATTATATCAAATTCATACAACACATAAATTCCGACCATGGTGCTATAGATGCAAAGCTTATGGTCATCTCTCCACTGAATTAGCTTGCCCACAGCACCCGCAGCAGACTGCTGGACTGGATGGTACATTAAGAAGAGACCCCCTCCGGGCGAACAGATGGTTACCCAATACTCCGGGGTATGAAGGCTGGGTATGTGTGGATGAAATGACACTCGGAGGCCAACTCAGTGGTTGGAATTAGGAGAGCAGAGGTGACCCGAGGAGGTCTACAAGACCACCAGCAGAATGGAAGCCTCCACCGCAGCTTTCCACTAGACGCAATATCCGGTTACAGCACCCCTCAAAGCCCAAACCTCAAATGCTTGAAGGGAATAATGTGGGAGAAGAAGGAAGTGGGATAAAGAACAAACAACCAAGCGAGCCAGCTAAGGCAAACCGGAACGGGGGTCGCATCGGACCAAATGCAGGTGTCTATATACCGACCGGTAATAGATTCACCCCCTTGAGCAGAGAAGGGGGAGGGGAGGAAGGGAAGAAAAATGAGGAATCCAAAGGACAACATTCAACAAAAATGGACCAACAGCCCAAAGTGGACCAAGTGAAGGGACTCAGCAAAGGTAAAGAGAAAATAGGAGACCCGGAAGTCCTACCGGATGTTCCATTGGACCAACCAAATGTGGATCAGGCCCGGTACCAATGGATGTGGACCCACTAAAAGACATTTTTGGTCCGCAACCAATGGATTTAGAACCAGCCCCGGGCATCCCCCCTCCCCCTCAGAGGAGTACTAACCAGGATTCTAGGCAAACATCAACAGGGGAGAACGCAGCAGACCTCTAAAGGGTGGCGGAATGGCTACTAGAGAATCTCAAGTTAAAGTTCCAAGGCTGTTCAGAGGAATTATGGGATGTTACATATGTGCAACTGGTCTCCCTATTAGAGACCAGTCCAAACCTCCGAACAGCGTTAGAACAAGGATTGCCACGAGAGGTAAGCTGATAACAAATGTGTCATCGCCTACTGCCAATAATAACAGTGAGATTCCAACCCCAAGATAATCAGGACCAATCAAATCTGGAAGGTATGCGAGCATCAGGGTCGGGAGGGAGCATGCAGGCCTCAGGATCAGGTAGGGACTCATTAGTTCCAATAAGGAATCAAAGCAAGCAAACGTTGAGCAAGAGCACATTCAAGGGACACAATTTTCGTATATTGCAGACCCCCAACAAAGCAAACTGGTCCAGCAAAAGCAGTTAGATTCTCACGCTGGAACCCTCAATACAGAAACAGAACAGGGGTCTCAGGCTGTACACAGCCCAAGAAACTGGGGATCTAGTGATGGGATTGAGGAATTGGGCAAGGGAAAGGAAATAGAGGAAGAAGGAAGTGTGGATCTCAATGAGGATCTCAATGAGGATGGCACAGAAGAAGATAGACCCCCATATAGCACAGCTAAAAGTATGGTCATCCATCAACTTAAACAAGTGATCTCTGAAGTGACAGGGGAGTAAATATCTACTGCTTGCCCAAGCCTTAGAAGAACCAAGCAAAAAGCAGCAAGATTCAGAAATAGAAGGAGATCGCAGGTAACTGAAACAGAAGAAATCAAAGAACCTCCAGCTGACCCGCCAGATGAGGAAAAAAATGGAAGTAGGATCACTTCAGAAAATATTAACACTACTGAAACAAGTGATGGAGAGGAACTTATGAAAACCACACAGCAACAACAATTACTGCCCCCCATCTCCCCCTATGAAGGTGGCCTAATCAGTAGAAGACAAAAGCTTAGGTTGCTGATGGCAGGAGGACAAGCTGATCTACCTCTGTCCAAATCTTGTGTACTTATCCTACCGGTCAGATTCAAAGGAGGCAATTGGGAGGTAGGATTATCAGAACCAAAGGGTTCGATGCATGGAGAAGTAACAGTACATGGAACCCCAGTGAGCACTCTTTCATTACTATTTGGTAAAATGTCAGGGGAAGCACGCTTCAAAGCAGAGATTGTAAAAATTATTCAAACCCAGGTTTCGCCAGGGGGCTCTGCAGTGCTTATTTTATCTTCGGGTGCTCATAGGATTTCAGCTAAGGATGTCTTCCTCAGGTACAAGCACACACGGGTAGTTAACTTACGCTGGTTCACTCAGGACACATTAACAGAACTCCAACAAATGAAGATCAAGGCAGGTGATTTCTGGTCAGAAGTTGATATCACGATCCTACTCTCCCGCCTCCTAAAGAATGGACATGCCTTACTGGATCATGGTGGAAAGCTAGACTCGGGTCACTAATTGACCTTGCAAAACAATCTACGTACACCATTTTCACAAATAAAATAAACCATGGAAGACACAAAAGGATTGGAGGTGCTATACAACAGGAATAAGGATTGAAAACTCCTGAAAAGAGCTACAGACCTAGACCTAAGATCAATTAACGTAAATGGACTAGCATCGGCCAAACAACAAAAACGGCAGGCAATCTATGAGCAACTAAAAGGAGTGGAAGGCAGGGAATGGCCGGACGTCATCTGTGTATAGGAAACACACTTGATGGATAATGCAGACCACCATCATACACATCGACAGATCTGGCCCCATCAGGCCTTCAGGGCACATGCACCCAGACCAGGCAGTGCAGGAGTAGCAATATGGCTTCCCCCTGACTCTCGAGTTGATCCACTTTATTGGGAAGCTGATAAGGAAGGGGGGAGATGGGTTTCCCTCTTAGCAATGTTAGAGATTGAAGTTGTGACAATCCTATGCGTATACGGTCTCAATGATGTAAGAGAAAGAAGTCGCTTCTTTGAATCTCTAAAGGGTCGCCTTCCCGTCGGTATCCCAGTGGTAATAGCAGGAGACTTCAATGCAGCACCAAACAGACAGCTGGATCGTTGGCAGATCCCTTCCCCCTGTCCACAGTACGTGGAAAGGGATGAACAAATAATTGAAGGACTATGTCAGTCTCTCAACCTCTTTGATGCATACAGACGTCTTTTTTCGATAAAACGTAAATTCACATGTTTTAGGAAGAGTCAAACAATGAATGCATCCAAATCTCGCATTGATCTCATACTTCTATCAGAAGAACTAGAAGGAGTTTTTCAATTAGCAGAGATCTTTCCTCGAAGTGTCTTCCCTGGCCTTTATCACGCTATGATTTCAGTACTACTTTCTTTCAGAAAAAAAACAGATCAAGGTAGAGGCTTCTATAAGTTAAATACATCCCTCTTGAGCATTGATCGCTTCAAAGTATATCTACAAGACGTTTGATCCATCTGGAGAGCGCAGAGGGAACAAATTAAGGACGATATACAATGGTTCAACAACGGCCTAATGTTTTTGGGACGTAAATGCAATGAATATTCAAAAATGCTTGCTGAGCAACGCCATCGGGAGGAATTTGATCTGCAAAAAAAACTACACCAACTTCAAGAACAAGAAGAAAATTCAGTGGACGAACCTCAACTAAATGAGATTACCAAAAGAATCAGCGACTTGGAGTCCAAGTTATTAAAATTTATGGAGCACCGTTGGCAAGGGATCAGAATTAGAGGTGAGTTGAAGGGGTATAACGTGGAGAGGGTGATGAATGCAAGATTTTTTGCCACAGCAAAAGCAAAAACTGGCAGAACTATCATTGAAGCCTTCACGAACCCTCAAGAAAGCCAATACTCACTGGTCACATCTACAGCGGCGTGCACAAAGATAGCAAGAGACTTTTATAAAACCCTTTTTACATCAATATTCAAACAAAAACTAAAGGAACAAAGAGTGAAAGAGATTGAATAATTTCTTGAACCACTAACCAACACTTTAATAGACCAACAGAGAACAATGCTTGAAAATCCACTAACAAAGGAAGAAATTTGGTCTGCCCTGATGATGATGGAGGAGGAAAAAACTCCGGGGATTGATGGACTCCCAAAAGAATTTTGGGAAACCATGAGGGATTACCTTGCTCAAGATCTAATGGATTTCTACCATGCAGTCTGGGTCTCAGACACAATGAGAGAAATAGTTGGACAAGGGGTTCTGACTCTATTATATCAAAAAGGTGACAAAGCGAACATCCGTAATTACAGACCAATAGCTCTTCTCACAGTAGTTTATAAACTGGCGGCAAAAGCACTAGCAAACCGAATACTAAAAGTCATCACGGACATCATTCATCCTACTCAAACGGGCTTCATTGAAGAAAAGAACATTCAAGACAATATTTTATTAGTTAATGAATTAGTTAAACTCTCTAGACAATCTAAGCACAATGCAACTTTCATTTTCATAGATTTTGAAAAAGCCTATGATCATGTTGACTGGTTATTTTTAAACAAATGCATAGAAAAGCTTAACTTTGGCCCTTGTTACAGAAGATGGACTGAGATCCTACAAGCTAATTCTTCAACTAGGGTTATGATAAACGGTAACCTGGCTCCGCCTATAGAGCTAGAACGTTCGGTGAGACAAGGGGATCCAATCGCCCCCTTTCTTTTTGTCATCATAATGGAAGCTTTAGCAACTAACTTAAGATGTAACAAAGACATTAAACGTATCCAGGTTAGCTACATCCCAGAAGAAGCCATACCGATCTGTTCCTTGTTTGCAGACGACCTATCCTTGATGGTTGAAGCCTCGCACGAAAATTTGTTAGCAATCAAGGGTCTTATAGATAAATTCTGCGCCCTTTCTGATATGAAGATCAATTGGGGAACAAAAACCCAAGGCTGGTGGATACACCATCAGGGGGTCAGACCTCCAGAGTATCCAAATGTCAGCTGGTTGACAGCAGAAACCCCAATCAGGGTGTTTGGGATCTCACTATCAGCAAATGGAAAACCAACAGGAAACAACGAATGAATATCTAAACCAACTCTCGCCAAATTGGAACTTTGGAAGGACAAATGAACATCTATTATAGGACGTTCACTTATCATAAATAATGTTATTTTAGCCTCACTCTGGTACAAGTCAGCGATATGGTCACTGGACAAATCAGCGCTTAAACCTCTACAAAGACAAATAACAGCCTATCTATGGAAAGGTAATCATAACTTAAAAAATGTCATAAATAGAGTTGCCTGACAAGGAGTTATTCAGCCTAAAGCAAAAGGAAGGTTAAGAATCTTAGACTCTTCCACTCAAGCCATGGCGCTCTCAATCCAATGGATCAAAAAATTACTTTTCGACCTAGAGACTCCTTGGTCAGCCCTAGCTAAGGAACAAATAGCGAGACTAGCCCCTGAAGTCCCAGAAGGGACAAATCCGTTGATATGGCTAGAAAATCGTCACTGGTCCATTCCAAAAGGTAGAATTCAACCCTCAAGCCAACCAGTGAACCCAAATCGTCAAGCCACAAAAATGGACATTAAAAATGATCCTTTTAGTCTTACCTCCTTAAGACCTTGCGCAAACTACCCTTACCAGATAAAATTCCCCCAAACCGTTGGGAGGAGGTCTGCCAACAACCTCTTTTCAACAACAGATGGTTGACTGATTCACAAGGAAGGATGTTCCATTGTATGGATTCCCCCTAGGGAGGTTGGGTCAAAAAATGGGTCCTAAGGATTGGGGACATCTGGAATCCAGAAACCCGGGACTGGTACTCTCTTTCTGATCTCTTGTCCAACTTGCGATACTGCAGGAGAACAGAAAGATCACTAGACACGATCACAAAAGCCATCCCGATAGATTGGATAAGAATCCTCAGAAAAGGTCCCCAACTTAAAGAAAGTGATTGGGTGGGCATCCAAGGGAATTCCCAACAAATGGGAAATGTAGTATTAGTAAATGATGAGGGATCAATCTTGCTCTCCTTATTCTCAATCAATCATAAACACCGACTCACTGAAAGTCAAACTAAGGAAACCGAATGGTTCAATGCTGACCAAGTATTCAGGATAAGAGTTCTGAAATACAAAGACCACTGGATGGTCTTCAAACCATCATGTGCAATCAATAAATTGCCTCCAGATCCCATATATTGGTCTTGGACCGTCCCTTTGGGCAAACGTAGAAAGGACACTTGCAATATTCACTCAATGACAGTTAGATCAACATACCGCATGTTGAGGCCTACACTGAAATTAAAAGATAGAATAGAAACCAGGTGGATGAAACAACTAAATGTAAGCAAGGACGATCTGAGACGTATTAAGTAGTTCAAAATTATTAAGATCAAACCGACAAAAATTGTCTCCCTACAGTGGCAAATCGACCATAGATGCCTTCCCACAAATGATTGGCTAATAGATAGGACCTCACTGGAAGAGAAGGGTATCGCTCTACCTTGGTACAAACTATGCTCCTCTGCATTCCCATCTAGGACCATTCCAGAAACCATCGAACACATTTTTCTTCAATGCCCAGGTGCAGTTTGGTTATGGCGTTGGTGGGACAGGATTTGGAGTTCCTTTAATACCCCCTTGAACTGGCTTTGGGATTCGAGAGCTCTGTTATGCGAGACATGGTCTCCAGACCAATTAGACGATTTCTCCCAAAACCTATTTATAACCGGAAGAAGAGTCATTCTCTGGGCCCTCTGGCAACGGCGCTGTACGTTTGAAAGGGAAGGTGCCAGGATGGATGGTCCAGACTTTACGGAGTCGATTAAACTGCAGGTGCAAATTGTTATCACAACTCAATGGGACAAAGTAAAAGAAAAAAATCAATTTCTGACGAATAAAAAAGAAATCCAGCAACAGATCAAATCATTCAGTGACGCTTGGCTTGGGGGATCTCAAGGAGGTACGATTGGAAAGATAAAAGAAAGTGGGGTGAGGAGAGAGAACAGAGAAGAGTATAGCGAAGGAATTCAAAAAGACTATCGCCTGATATTCCATGATTGGACAAATGTGGATTCAACAGTACCACTTCGTCCTCTATCAAAGTTCACAGAGCCCTTCCCACCCTCATCATTATCCCTCGTCCCCATAAGTTGGTTTGGATACGAAAAAGGAGAATAATGATACTCGTATGGTGTAACCAGCTACATAACATTGTTGTTTCTGGTGGGGGGAAAAAAAAAAAAAAAAAAAAAAAAAAAAAAAAAAAAAAAAGCCTTGGGCCTGCCCACTGGTCAAAACTGCAATCCAAGCCATGGCAAAATGAAAGGGTTTACACACTTCATTAGTAGGCAGGGCGGTCGCTATCAATAACGCAATATTGTCAACCATATGGTATAAGACAGCCTTCTCGGCCCCGCTACCCGGACAATTGACTCGGCTAAAGAAAGCAATTGCAGCGTAACTATGGAGAAACGACCATGAACTTAAAAAATGCAGCAAACGGGTGGATTGAGCCCAAATAGCTCAACCAAGGAGCAAAGGAGGACTTGCGATCATCGACCCGGAGGACCAGATCAAAGCGCTGATCTTCAAAGTCATCGTCAGACTGCTGATGGCCGATGATATCCCATGGGCTCTTTTGGCCTACATCCAATTAACTGATCCCTCACCGCCGACACCGGAAAACAGACTTGTCCACCCCCTCCGACGGCTTACGAACCCCGCCTGGTCGGTCCCTGGAATCTTTAGGAATGGGACAGACAACAACAATGTGACGACAACAAAAGCGGACTTAATAAATGACCCGTTGTGCGCCTCCCTTATAGCCTTATGGAGGATATAGGCCCACAGAAACAGCCTTCCCCCGACCAGGTGGCATGAGATTTGGAGACATTCCTGGTTTGGAAATCCCCAATTGCTAAACCACCTAGGGCAACCTTTCTCCAAAGCACAACAATCTCACTGGCTGTCATGGGTGAAGAAAGGGATATTTACCATTGGGGACATGTGGGACAACAGTCAAGGTACATGGAAAATAACGGCGAAGCTAGGGGGCCGACTAAAAAATACGAAGCACTTGGAGGAGAAACTACAGCAACTCCAAGATCTTGTCCTAGTAGCTTGGCTATGCGCTCTCAAACACGGACCAAGCCTACAAAAAGGCAATTGGGTGATCACGGCAACATCATGCCTCATACCCATGACAACCTACAGGGTCAAAAAGTACACAACAATGGCAGCACAACTCCAAGCGTATGAGCCAAAGCTACCAGGAGCAAGACTCGCGCAATTGATAAGAAACCCCGACCTGGACGAGGATATGACGTGGTCAAGCCTCATCCGAATCAGAGTCTTGGGGAGGAAAAAGACGGTTGGTGGGCCTATGAGGCTTTTACCCCGATCTCCCTACTCCCTTGCGACCCAACAGAATGGGAATGGGGGGAGGGGGGAAAACGTTACCGTTTTGGAAATTCATGGTCAAAAACTGCTATAGGAAAATTCACTCAACAGCCGACACCACCAACATTATCGAACACCGGTGGCAACGGGACGCATACCCAGACGAAACAGCCACGCACACCTTTAAATGGTTAGGATATACCGATATAATGCCTACATCGCATAGGGCACTACAATGGCAGATTATCTACCGCTGGCTACCAACACCTGATTGGATGGTGTCCAGATCACAGTTGGAACAAAGAGGGGTACTATGGCCCATTTGCTCCTATTGTGGCGCCACCAAGCAACGGCAGGTTGCGGATCTGGAGCACTGCCTACTCTACTGCCCGATGGTAAGACAGATATGACAGTGGTGGACGACAGCCTGACACTTTCTTACAGCCACTGACTTCCCATGGGACCAGATGACAATTATGTTAGGTGCCCTCTCTAAAGCTCCGACTTTGAAGACTCCATTCCAACTGAACTTGTTCAAATACACACGAATGGAAATTATGATGGTGGCATGGCGGGCGCATTGCTCTCATGAAAGGAAAGAACACACTTTTGGCTTCCTCCAGGCTAAACAACACATTATAGACACTATAAGAACGAACATTCTAAGAGTCTGGAAACAACTGAAAGCTACTCTGGAAACAACAACGGACCACACACAAAGGGCACAACAATGTGCCCTGTTTCAGGACATATGGCTTGACCCCAGAAGACTGATAGGGGAACTGCAAGTCGACCACCACCTACATTGGAAGCCATGGTGGAGAGAGGAATATCGGTGGCAATGACGATCTCTGAACTCCTTTGCCCACCCACTGCCAGGACGGCCGATCACACTGTGCCCTGTTGTCGATCAACCTCCCTTGCCTGCAACCAACGACTCACAACCCTTACGCGACCCAACTGGGGGGCGAAATGCACCTCATACATTGGCCTCCCCTCCCCTACCCCCCCCACCC
>BFEA01000161.1:1663147-1682796 GCA_003427395.1 Chara braunii | reverse complement strand
CTCCCACCCCCACTTCCATCCACCCCCCTCGGCCCTGGAAATACAGCGACTCTACTCCTATGAAGACCTGACCAGGCATCGAGTAGAGTGAAGCAACAAGGGCCGCTCTTCGCAAGAAATTGATGGAGTGAACAACAGTAAGCTACAATGATGATCGGGTGCAGAACAACTGGAAGTATGAAGGAACGAAGTGCCCGACTGCGAACTGATGGGAAGCAGAGAAGGAAACATAACATGATAAAGCGAGGATGCTGGAAACGACAACAGAGACTGCTCCGTGACTCATAAAACTTTCATCTGCACAATGGCTGCGCATACACCCACTCAGGCAGTCGAACGGGCAAAACTTTCACTTACTCGTTCAATTGTTTTCCATCGCACTGTATTGCATTTAGTATTGTATTGCATTACATTGCACTGCATCATAGTACAACCCAGTTCAAATTTGTGGGCCTCAAGATCACGGATGGGTATGCATGGGGTGCAAAGGGTGTAGGGTTTTAAGGGACAGATATGGTAGCAATGAACAGTGGAGCTGCGGAATAGGACTGAGCTAATAGACAGGGGGTGCTCCAAAATGGGATGGGTATTCATAGCAGCTCCAAAGGAAAAACGGAGCCCCGAGATCACAAGAGAAATGTCCAGGAAACAATCAAACAAACAAACAACAAATCTCTGTATTACAAGATGTACCAATAGGACGCTGGACCCGGTTTCCAGCAGGTGCTGCTCCCCACCAATAGATGGAGCAGCCCGACAGATAAGACCTAAATTCTGACGGTTCTCTTACCACCGCCAGGATAGAGGGCTTACACAAGGACTATTTCGCAAAAAAGAAAAAAAAAGAAAAAAACCATCTTAAATACGCAACTAGGGTCTGTGGTGGGAGAGTTGAGGGCGTGAGTCACTGGTTGATCTGGTGGCCAACTACTGATGATGATAGGTGTCTGGATGATAAGTACTCCCCGCCTTAAAATGCAACTAGATCTGTGGTGGGAGAGTTGAGGGTGTGAGTTACTGGTCGATCAACTTAGGGGGCTGGTGGGTGATTGCTTGAGCCTGGCGTTGAAAGTTCTTGTGCGATGAGGTTCGTTCGACTATGCTTCCGCCAGAGTTGGGTTGCTAGCCCTAGTGCCTATCACTACTGTTCGGTCCAAGTTCCCCTCGATACTAGTAGGGTAATGGTCCTGAGTGTGTGTCACACTCAGGTAGGATAGTGGGGATAGGGGATGCGCTACGAGTATTGGCGTGAGGATGGAATGGGAAGGGCAACCCCGTCTCCTCAGGGTAGCCATGGCTGACGACTTCCGACGATCAAACTGTGCATGGTACTTGGCCTCTACAACAACCCGGACGTTTTTTAAATAAAAAAAAGGTGGGATTGACCGGGGACTCCGCTGGGGGGAGTGTTGGGGCCCATGCGGTAGAGGATGTCTTTTTTTTTAAGCAAACGTCAGAGAGAAGGTTACCAACAGTCGTATTTTTCATCATCACTTCAGGATGCAGCCTGGCTAAATAGGTGGTTTTCAGGGTCTTTGGACCTTTCACCACTTCAGGACACCCTTCACCACTTCAGGATGCTACATGCCTAAACAAGTGGTTTTCAGGGTCTTCGGACGTTTCACGACTTCAGGACCATTCAGGATTTTCAGACTACCTAAAACTCTCACTTCACCACTTCAAGATGCAGTCTGCCTAAACAGGTAGTTTTCAGGGTCTTCTGACCTTTCACCACTTCAGGACCATTCAGGATTTTCAGACTGCCCAAAACTCTCACTTCAAAATTTTCATTCCTGAATTTTTAGTTACCCGTTAACCGCTTGTGGGAAATTAGGTCCGGTATCCCTATACAGTGAATCAGATGTGTAGAGATATCATGGTATGCATCCAATACAGTCTGTTTATGTCCGTATCTCAACCTATGCCTCATGAAGGGAAACCCTTTCCGCAATATCTACCATATTTCCGAAGAGAGCAGAGACATTGATTACTTCCCTGCGCAAGGGAAGGATTGAACTTCTGCCCATGAAGCTTAATCCTAACAAAACGAATTTTCATAGATCACCCCAACAAGGAAATCAAACCAAAACTTAAAACCCTACACAACCTACCTCCCCTTGGGGGCAATCAACTCCCCTTCATGATTTGAAGTTGAAGGCCGGCCAACTCCAATCAACAAGGGGGATATCATCTATCCTAGTACTCCCACCCGGTGCCGAATAACAAAGAGAAACGAATCAACATGCTGAAACACCAGGTAGACAGGGGGGGGAACTGGTAAATTGCACCTTCAACCCCAGGCCCCACATTGCCAGCCCAATCAAACCTCTAATTCTCCTCCACCGTGCTGCTGTTGATGTTGCTATTGACTTTACCTTTGTTGATGTCGTTGTGCTTGTCGATGCCTGTGTTGTTGTTGTTGTTTTAATTTTTTCTGTTGCTGTTGTTGTTGTTGTTGTTGCTGCCATTGTGACTGTATTCGTTGTTGTTGTTGTTGTTGTTGATGATGTCGTTGATGTAGTTGCTGTAGTTGCTCCTGGCATCGCTGTTGTCATCACCGCTGCTGCCGCCGTTGTCATTGTTGAAGTTGATGATGATGTTGTTATCGTTTTTGTTATTGTTGTTGCTGTTTCTATTACTGCGGTTGTCCTCGCCGCTGTCGATGATGCTGATGTTACTGCTGTAGTTGCTGTTGGAGTTGCCGCTGCTACCTTCGCCGCTTCCTGCGCCTCATCCATTTCGTTCTCACCCGTCTTCTCGATCAGCTCCGTATCTACCATCCTCTCGCACATCCCACCCATTTCCTGCCAATCCTCCAGCAGGTAGCGCAGGTCTCGGCCATTCATGAAGAGGGCTTTGCTGACTCCCATCACATTGTCCGCCCGCCTCCAATCGATGTAGGCTTCGAGCTGGAGATATCGCCCAACCATTCGGTCAAAGAGATCGCCCCCCGATTGACCTCCCGCCTCTCCTGCCACTGGGGTCCTCTGGGTTGACATAGAGCGCCTTGGTGGAGGATATCGTTGGGGAACCTGCATTAGAGGTTGCCTTAGGGGGCCGAAGGTTTGTCTGTTACCTGCATCAGGCTGCATGGAGAACACTGTCAGATTAGAACAGCCCAGAGTGGCTCCCGTAATGATAGAGGTGGGCGGACCGGATGGTGGCTGTAAAACCCGCTGAGGGCGGCAACTGGAGTTACTCTGGGGGATGCTAATAGAATGCCCAGACATCCAGTTGCTGATACAGGTATGGGGAGCGGATGGCGGCCATAAGCCTACTGAGGACAGAAACTGGAGATGCTCTAGGTTCAAATAACCTCCGCAAGAATTCAGGAAAAACTACGCTTCGCCTGTGGGACTTGTAATGACATGCTTACCCCTAGCGCACGAAGTGCTCGGTACAACGTGGCTTGTACAATAGTGTACGATAGTGCTTCAATCGAGGCTGGGGAGGGAGGCGAAGAACCTGCTTAGCCCTGATGCCAATAACCGCTGTCCGGTCAAGGTCACAAGAATGGGTGATGATCCTGGATGTACTCAAGGTAGGACCTTGGGAGCAGGGATGCGCCAGGGATCATAATGATGAATAAGGGTGGGAGGGTGTCTCATATGGGGCCGGCTAGGCAATCTATCCGGATGATCAAATGGCGAGTTGCTGAGGGGCCTGTCATATGCCTGGTGGCCAGCTTCTACAACAACCTGCACTTTTGTGGGGGTGGGGAGGGGGGAAAGAGGGGGGGGGAGGTGGGGGAGGGGGAGATAAATTCCATCAGTGGCCTGTGTTGCGTTGCAAGCCTCCAAAATTTGCGTTGAGGGGCCTGTGGCTGATATTTGGGAAAGGTACGGGTGATTTAACCTTGAGACCGTGCCTGGGATGATCCAGCTGTCCGATGGTGAAGTGTGCCATGGAGGCTATCAGTGCCCTTTTTTTTTTTTTTTTTTTAAGCCCAACCAATTCAATTACCTGTCGAATCTGGACAGGACGGCCTTTCAGGCCTTTTTCATTGTCATTGTAGTATCACGAGGAACCCCGTAGCAGCCACGCTGTGCTCATGCCTCCAACGAGGGAACATGCGGGAGCTGCACCCACCAGCAGGTGTGATACCTGCTACAGCAGGTGGGCGATACCGGCCAGGGGTCAGCCGGTAGCATCAGGACCGAGCTTCTTCGATGGGCCAGTCACTGTGCCTCCCCTCTGGTCCCCTCCCCCTATGAACATCAGCAGTCTCTGCTCAATGCCACTCGGGGGGACCAACGACATATCTCTAGGTGGCGGGCGCCAAGCTTGCCCAGGAAGGTGCATGAGGCCAATGGGGATTGAACCCAAGACGTCCTGAATGCAACTTGGGTGCCTTACCAACTGAGCTAGGCCGCTCGATGTCCTCCTCCGCTTTTTTACGTCCTTGTGCACTCCCAGAGAAAAGCACCAAAAGAAAAATAATTTCATTAAAGAAAAAAAAAAGGGAAAACAATTCATGGCAGTCATTGCAGTGGTAGGTCCTAGAAATATATTATGACAGGCATTGACAGCTTGGTCCTTCACTGCAACGGTCATTTTATGGTGGTTGTTCTGGCCTCCAAGAAATCGCAAGCCGCAGCAAAACAGAACAGGCTGGCAAAGACACGGAAAGCTCAGCAGTGGATGAGAGTGGGGATGAACAATTCAGTCTCCTGTTCGCCAGTCAATCGGCATGGCCACTCCACTCTCGAAATGTGCAAAATGAGAATGAACCTCCTTCCAAACATGGCCAGATGCACCCACCACATTTTTGTCTTTTTCACATTTGGAGAGTCGTGTGTAGCGAGGCCCAATAGTGGATAAAAGGCTCGCCACGCAGGCTGTCGAAAACCAGGTTTTCAACAATTTTGCATCGCCACACAGATTTTCAAAGAATTGCGGCCCAAAAACATTTCTTCGACAGGTGTCAGAATGGTACACTCGACAGCCACCCTCCCCCATTATTTCCTCCACCCCCCCCCCCCCCCCCCCCCCCTTTTTTCCCCCCCCCCCCCCCCCCCCCCCCCCTTCGCTGGAAAATTCGAAAGTGCCCCACGCGCCTACCTTTCGAGAATTGCGTTCGAATTTGCATTTTGCATTGTCAGGGACTGTTCGGTGACGGCTGTGTGCCCTGTGGAAAGGCAGGTGGAGTCCATTGGAGTCCATTTGGCCATATGACCAAAAACAACCTTGCCCCTGGACAGCCTGTGTGGCTAAGGGGGGGGTAAATTGTTGACGGCCGACTTTCAATTTTTTTCTGACAGCTGTCTACAGCCTGTGTGGAGAGCCTCGAAGAAGTGGCTGAAAGAAAGAAACAACAACAACAACAAAAAAAAGGAGGGTTGGCTCCACTACTCTAGACATGCACAAAAGGCAAAAAAACACGGCGGTGTATCTTGCCATGTCCTAGGGGAAGATTCATTCCGAGTTTGCACATTTGGAGAGTAGTGGATAGGGGGCTATAGGGCCTCGCTGCATTACTCTAGACTCTCGAATTTTCGACAGTGCGAAGTCGCTGCACTTGCTCTCGATCGGGAAACTCTCGAAACCCCATCGAGAGCTGTCATCGCCACTCTCGAAACGTCGAGAGTCGCCCGCCTGCAAAACGCGGATTCACAAGTGTCCTCGGGAGTTGGCCGCCGACCCGCTGGTTTTTCGAGAGTGGACCTCCTGTCCCGGCGGCCAGACTTTGTCCCGTAGTGCAGTGCTGCAGCTCTTCTGTCGAGTGGGACGAGGCGCAGGGTTTGGAGAGTTCATCTAGTGTAACAGTTCATAGAGGAAGTGCAGCGAAGGCGGGTATTTCGAGAGTCTAGCCTCTCTGACAACGCTAGACGAACTCTCAAAATATTTCGAGAGTCTAGAGTAGTGCAGCGAGGCCCATAGTCCGGTTTGGGACCACGAAATCAGAGCCAGTAGAAGACATAGCTGACTCCCTAGAAGAAGGTTTGCATCCAGATCAAAAATTGAGAGCATGCAGGCACAACAACTTTCGTCAACTTTGGTTAATGTATCTGGTCGTATATTTTACAGTCGGATCTAGATGTATCTGACTGCCATTACGTCCAGGGATGATCTATCCCTCGAGTCTTTTTTTTTTTAAGAGAAACAAACCGGGTGGATGCTAGAAGTGCTGGTAAGAGCAGACACCCGGGCCGTGGTCCCACTAGCGAAGGGGATAGGATAGAAATTATCCCGAAGCTGGCTATGTTTTATGCAGAGATACAGAAAAGCAGTTCAATCTCGATTTCCTGCACATCTCCATAAACTCGTCCAGGTTCAGGCATTCGATCCGATCCTCTTTGCTAGTGGGACCACGCCGCCAGAGTCTTCACTGGACTGTTTCGTTGAAAGTAGATAGGAAGTCGCTGATAAAAAGGAGAAGTGCTCTTATCAGCACCCCTAGCATTAGCGCGGGTTGTTTTGCATTGAAAAAAAAAAAGAAAAAAAAAAGGAAGGGGCTGTAAACATGCCATGACCTTTGGCGGGCCCCAGCCTACGGAGGCAAAACGGCTGACCCCGGCATCAAGAAAAAGAGGCTCAGAAGTACTCTTTAGTTTAAAGTTCAAACCACCAGCACCTTTCCTCACTTGAAAATCAATTCCACGCCGGGTTAGGGCCTCGCCACACCACTCTCGAAACGGGGAAATTTTTCAAGAGCTGTCAGACGTTCTCAAGAGTTGGGTTTTCGAGAGTTCCGGGCCCCTCGCCACACAGCACTCTCGAAAGGGCGATGGTGTTGGACAAAGAATGCAAAACGACAGTCGTACAGCTTTGTTTTTTCCGAATGGCCTCAGGATAACGGCCTGACAGCTCTCGAAAATCGAGAGTCCTTCGAGTGCCCTCGGGAGGACGCTTGAAAAAAAAAGCGGTGCTGCAGGCTGGGCGTTTAGGAGTTTCGAGAGCTACTCTCGAAACGAGGTTCTGACAACTCTCGAAAGACTTTTCGGGCCACAACTCTCAAGTGGCTGTGTGGCGACGGCTCCAACTCTTGAAAACCGGGTTTCAAGAGTGGTGTGGCGAGGCCCTTACACGGAAGCGAAGCCGGATGGGGCCACCATTGATAATAAATTTGATTGGTGGCCCGCTTTCTGTTTCGGACCATTTCTTTTCTGCCCGCGGGCCATATATGGAGAAGGTACTGGTTGTTTTTTTTTGTTTTTTTTGTACTGGTGGTTTTAAACCTCCACTCCCTTTGCCACAACAGGTATTGGTTTTTTCGTCCTTTTTCCTGTGAGACTCTTTTTCCCGTACAAAGTCAGCAATTTCGTAATCTTGTAGGGAAAGGTTATTTCTGATAATGTCTGGTTCTAATTGTGATTGTCATTTTTCCTCTGTTAGTTTGATACTACCTTCTTGTATTCATAGTTGTAATTTTACCAGTAGCTTGCTTAAACTTGTTAGCCCTCTGAATGATAGCATACCAGGTTAGGTAGAAGTTTACAACAACAACAACAACAACAAAAAAAAAAAAAAAAAAAAAAAGTTTACATAGAGGTTGTTCTTCATTCATAATTGATGGATTTCTGTGTGTTACTTGGGACAGTCTTTTTTGCAGTCCGGTTCTGTATCCGGCCGGAGTTGCCGGGGACAGGATTTGGCCTGCTGTGATCTTTTGTAAGGGACGCCGAGCCCGTTTCCCGGTTTATTCAAAGAGATGATACGAAAACTATTTTATTCCGACACGGCGACACGCCTTGGGCCTGCTGGGTGGAAAGGGCCTAGAGCGCCACGTATAAGGACACTTCTTAATTCCTTTTTTTCTTTTTTTCCTTCTTTTTTTTTTGAAACACATGCTCCAGTCTATTCGTGGGGACCACGTGCTAAGAACCGCGTGTTCCTTCTTTTTTTTTTTTTGAAACACATGCTCCAGTCTATTCATGGGGACCACGTGCTAAGAACCGCGTGCAGCGTCGCTTGCGAAGACATATGAAAAAAACGTTTACCCAATGGACCACGGGTCGTTTCTTTCCTTCTTTTTTTTTCTTTTCTTCCTTTCTTTTTTCGGCCAGTCGTGCTGGGAACCGGGCTCCCTGCACGGGCTCCCAGCACGAGTTGGCCCCCACAAATTGAAACATATACAGAACAAAATGAGATACCGGGGCCATTACCCAGCTTCGGGTGAGATGGACAGCAAATTTAATCAGATATTGAACTGATAACAATGTGCCCATTCCGCTTTTGTGATGCATCGCAGAAATTCAGGTAGGAGAAATGAGGCTCTGAAGGCTGCAGTTAAACCAGAGTCTAGTATGGGTGTCGCTCCACTACACGACATTCTACATGTGTTTGGACGCTTTATGAACCCAACACAATCAAACTGAAGGACTCGTCCAAATGCACCTGGTCCAGAAAGATACCCATTGCATGCGGAGTGTTATGTACTGGAGCGAGGGGACCATTGCAGCCTCCTCTTGCACGCTCTCCTGTGCAGATGAAGGACTCCCAGCAACTGGCCTTGCGCTACCCCAGCCAGGCATCCATGCAAAAGAAAGCGCTCCTCGAAAAGAACATGTAATTTACACACACTTGTCATGCATGAGCTGCCTGTTCAAGCAGGGGCCGATTGCCGGAGGTGACTCTCATGTGTCTGTAATCCAGCCTCTACAACAACCTGGGCTTTAAAAAAAAAAGAAAGAAAAAGGAAGCCGCTAATTCCATGGCTGTGCACAAGGAAGATGGTCAGTTCTAAGGACTTTCCCTATCGAATGCCTGGTTCTTAGCACGTGGTCCCCACGGATTGACTCAGCTGCAGGCTGCAGAGAGGGCAGTACCTTGCAAGCACGGCTTCCTTGTACGCGGCCACAAATTTGGCTACCGTCTTCACCCGAATAGAACGCCCAAGGCATACAGATTTTTTTTTTTTTTTTTTTTTTTAACAAGACCCGGGTTTGCTGGAGGTGCTGGTATAAGCGCTAGTGACAGTTTTGTGCAGAGCCTTCCAGTCTCAGAACGCTGACATATGCCCCTTTCAGGTACAACCTTCACACCTACTACCGCCCTCTCCCAAGTAGGCTGCAAGTTTCCCTAGAATGACAGGGCGTTCTATTCGGGTGAACGCGGTAGTAGGCACCCTCTCCTGGACTGGTGGTTTAAACATGAATCATGTACGGAACCTGACATGTTACGAACTGACTGGGTTCGCTAGATTTTCGATCAGACATATTAAACAGTTAGCGCAGAGCCTCCGCAGTTCTAGAAGGGTGGCAGTTGGGCCAGCCTGCTCGCAGAGCCTCCGCAGTTCTAGAAGGGTGGCAGTTGGTCCAGAGTTCGAGCAGGCTGGCGGATGGTCAAGGTATACAGAATTTCTGATATTAAGCGCTACAGTGTAGTGACAGTTTTGTGCAGAGCCTTCCACTCTCAGAAGCCTGACATATGCCCCTTTCAGCTACAGCCTCCACACCGGCTACCGCCTTCTCCCATTGAAGTAGAATGCCTGGTCATTATGGCTGTATTTGGTGCAACTGTCAGTCTCGGTACAGTGACAACGGCCAGGTGTTCTGCTTGGGTGAAGACGGTAGTAGTGGTTTAAACCATGCCTACCTCCGAGCGTCTTTCCCCATGCGCAGTTCTGCCTGCGCCCACAATTCCAAACTGGTGTCGGCAAAGGCCTGCCAGGCGTCACAAGCCAAAAAGGTCCAGTTGGCAGAACCTGTCTCGTGATCTGCAAAGTCATGGCCCGGGCAGCATTCCGTACCTGGAGGGAGAATGGTGATCAGAGTGTGAGGCGTGGGCGAGGATTTTGGGAGAGGGGTTGAAATCCCAGGGCGAAACCCAACATTCTCGTGTCCGTCTAAGGGCATACTCACACGGGGACCTATAAAACCAAAATCCGAAAAAAAAAGGGGGAAAGGCCGGTCACACGGATCTACCAAATTCGCAAATGTACTATTCCAGTGCCCATTATCTCAGCGGCCTGGGAAGCCGCGGGGCAAGGGATTTTGCGGTCACCTCTGGAGGTGACCGCAAATTCCCTTTTTTTTTTGCATTTTCTTTAAAATTTGACAAAACTTCGTTGACAAAAGTTCTTGCACAATTGGTGGATGGCACCGTGTGACCAGCCCTACCAAATCCCCATTTCTCCAGACGGCCACTACCTTGTCCCATCTGAAAAGGTAGAGCAGTGTGACGTGAACCATGACCAAAACCTCAAATCGGCCCTTTCCAAATCCGCATATTTTGCGGATTTGGGGTCGTCGTGTGAGTATGCCCTAAGGTTAGCCTTAGAAGCGGTCAAAGGCGGAAACAAAATCAAGAAAAAGATCCGTTTTTCAAAATTGTCCCCTGTCCGGGAGGACTTAAATGAAAATGGGCTGCAAATAACAAAAGGCATGGAATGCTGAGATAGAAAACAAAGGGTAAAACCACTAGTACCTTTGCCGCGTGGGAAAATAGCGGGCCTCGGGTGGGCCTCCGACCTTTTTCGGATGGCCGAAACGAAACGACCGCCGCCGATCAGATTTATCAATGGCAGCCGTCGTCGGGCCCGGCCTCTGAATTTTGAGGAGTTTCGGAAAACTGCCAGTTTTCCCTAATTTCCCAACACTGGGCGAGGTACTAGTGGTTGGAAAAAAAAAAAAAAAAAAAAAAAAAAGACAAAGGGTTAAGTTTCCCTCGGACAATCCGAAGAGCCGTCCCGATTAGCTGGAATCCTTTCTATTCGAACGCGAATTAGGCAAGGGAACAGTCATTTGGGGGCCTGCTGTACGGGGCTGGGTTAATAGACAAGGGGTGCTCCAGGAAGGGATGGGTGTCACTCGCAGCTCCATGGGACAATGGAGCCCAGGACAGACAACATAAATAACCAGAGCCCCAGGAAACAACGATCTCAAGCGATGTGTTATGTGATGTATCAATGGGACGCTGGACCCGGTTTCCAGCAGGTGCCGCTCCCCACCAATAGATGGAGCAGCCCGCCCTCAATCCTGACAGTTCTCATACCACTGCCGGGATAGAGGGATGGCAWAAGGGCTTTCAAAAAAAAAAAAAAAAAAAAAGGAACGCGAATCCAACCACTCCCCGGTACCCCAGCACCAACCATTGCCACAAACATAAGTCACCCAGCTTACACCATCGGCAGTTGAACTGGGGGTTCCACGTGGTGTAAGTTGCCAACCAGGGCATTGCCAACTGTTATACCATCAGATCAGAGGAAGGAAGAATAAGTTGGGGCGAGTCAAAGCAGTCTATCAGCACAAATCCATCCCCATTAAAGTGATGAGCTTTCAATGGATTATAGAAGTGAACCCGATCGGTTCGCAATAGTGACATCCTCACATACGTGTCGCACTATAGCCAGAATCTTCATCTGCAATGGGGAACTCGGGAAGGCTACCGGAGTTTCGAGCACAACTAGCTGCCCGCGTTGAGACTCTGGATCGAAAGTTCAGACTTCATGCACACAACTTAGTAGCAAACAAAATCCGGTTAAAATGCCAAGTAGTCGAGCACGAACTAAGCTTCCAGAAAATTGAGACACACAGACAAAACTTGAACAGAAGTTGCAATCAAATGAGATACAGTTTCCTATGCTCTAACATAGACGCATCGTCATAGGATGATAGGAAAGGTGGAATGGAAAGGGGAAAAAGGGGGACAAGGGAGGATCTGCACAACAAGGGGATAACCAGAGAATGAATACAGACTCCTCTTCCACGACTGGACCAAGCTGGACGACTCAATCCCCCTTTTTTTTTTTAAATGGGAACAAAGCTCCAATCTATTCGTGGGGAGCAACACGTGCTGGGAACCGGGCCCAGCGTCCCATATAGAAAATTACATAGGATTTTGAAAAATTTGAGAAGTTGCAGTACCGGGGTCACTACCCGGCTTTGGCTAAGACCTAGATAAAGAGATACAAACAAGCTACCAAAAATAGGCAAAAATTCAGGAACAGACTCAGACCCCCCTCCATCCTCATTACCTCACTCCGGCAAGTCTTATTGCAGCAGAGTCACCATCTCTGCTGCTGCTATACCCTATTTCCATCCTACCAGCTAGCCCCTTCACTGGTAGGACGCTTGATATCCCGCCATCTACTCCCAACACCAACCAGCGTCTTTCTAACCGCAGATTTATGAGTATAACAGCATCTCGAGACCACCAAAAGCAACTGAAAGACAATTTTGAAGGTTCAGGGTACGGGGGCCATTACCCGGCTTTGGCGAAGAAATATTGGAGCCAGATTAAGAATTATTATGGAAAATTTCAGAAAATAGGCAAGACTTCAGGAAACACCTCAGAAAACCCCATCCATCCTCATTACCTTACTCCGGCAGGACTTACTGCAGCAGAGCCACCATCTCTGCTGCTGCTGTACCCTATTTCCATCCTACCAGCAAGCCCCCTCACTAGTGGGACGCTTGTTATCCCACCCTCTACTTCTCCCACTCACGTAAGCAAAAGTTCAGACAACGTCCCAGAAACCCCCATCCATCCTCTTACCTCACTCCGGCAAGACTTACCGCAGCAAAGCCACCATCTCCGCTGCTGCTGTACCCTATTTCCATCCTACCAGCTAGTCGCCTCACTAGTAGGATGCTTGGTATCCCACCCTCTACTTCCAACACCAGCCAACCTCGACGTTCTGTCATCGACCCACCACAAATCTATGAATATAACTACATCAGAGAAGCCTACAGTGAGTGGCAAGAAGCCCCCAGAATCCTGAAGCGATCTCATGACCACTAGAAAACAAATCAAACTTACTCATGAAAAATGAGAACCCATTAGGATTATCTGGAAGGCGATATAAACAAAAACCTGTTGCCCCAATGCTATCAACCGACTATCCTACGGCTGCCTCAACCCACATATCCAAGATACCAGGCTCTTCCAGGCCTCACACCCCCAACCGCTGGGTTACAGGGCGGCGCGACCCACCCCAGCTCCGACCCGCGTCGTCTTAATACCAGCTCGCAGTTAGCCACTGGACTGCCTTCCACCCTCGGCAGTTCCCCAGATCTCTCTACCAGGCCTCTAACTCCCACATACTCAGGTTACAGGGCAGCGCAACCAAAACCCAGCTCCGACCAGCGTCGTTCTAGCATCGGCCAACCCTAACCTTATGGACATGATGGCGATAACCCACCGTCGGATAATCTGTTGAACACACCGCGACAACTAAGGCTTCCAAATGCCCGACTTCCTCCATGCACCGGTCGTGCTCAACACCCCCAAACCACCTGAACACTCCCCCTGACCCCCCTCCGGCAAGACTTATCACAGTGGAGTCACCATCTCCGTTGCTGCTATGCCCTATTTCAGTCCTACCGACTGACCCCCTCGCCAGCAGGACGCATCACCTCCCTCCCACTACTAACCCCTCTCAAACATGAGTGTATCACAACGACTAGTGCACGAACAAAACACTAGAGAATCGAAGCATCAGGAAAAACAAGATTCAACAAATTCACGAGACTATTGAAATTCTAAAAAGTTAGAGATCACTATTCAAGATCAGAGACGAGGCTCTGATTTACGATCGTCAATATGAAAAGAAAAAATCGAGAGTTGTTCAGAAATTTTTGAGATCATTCATGATCCCACTGTCTTGAATCAGGTTTGTCGATTATTCTTCACGAGTTCATTGAGAATCTAAAAAAATAGAAAACATTATTCGAGATCAGAGGCGAAACTCTGATTTACGATCATCAACATGATAGGATCAAATTGAGAATTATTCGAAAAATTTTGAATTCATTCATGAGTCCGCAGTTCTTGAATCAAATTAGAATTGAAAAACCTAAAGTTACCTGTCATGAGAAAATCAAATAGAAAAATTCAAAAGAGTAAATTCGAAAACCAGAGATTAGAATAAAAAAATCGGATTTACAATCATTCGAAAATCGAAATCAGGTTACTATCTTCCCAAAAAACGAGATCAAAACGAAAAAAACGGAGGTCACTCAAGCCACGAAGAGCAAAAATATGGATCAAAGCATATAAACTAACCTCTCATCATAATGTGTCTGTCTCCCCCAAACCTTCACCCCCTCCCTTATCGGCCCGAAGGCAACTCAGCCATCACATGGCCACTCTCTCGGCCATAGAAAAAAAAATTGAACAATAAAGACTTAGTCTAATGGACCGTGGCTTCATCTTACCCCTCACTTGCCACGTAGCAAGACAAAACCACCAAACCTGTCGGTGACCCCTCACTGGTGGTCTGGAGGGGAACAAACCTTTCATGCCCTTCGTTGCCCTTCAACACCTAACTCTTTCGTTGGACACGTGACACCCTGCCATTCGTAGCTCTGATGATGATGCTGGTAGCCCACACCCTTCGCAACCCTTCACAAGGAGCCTCTTTGTAGTAGCCTCATCCTCTACCCACGATGCATTACCCTTATCGTCATCCTTCCCATCATCATCCCTTCACCCAAAACCTCTCAACCACCGCCTTACACCACCCCGAATCCACTCCCCCCAGCACTGCACCGCACCGTCGCTTGTTGCCGTCCACCGCCGCTTGATTCGACTTCGCGCTGCTCCGCCGCATGTCACCGCTCGACGCCGCTCGGTCTGACTGCGCGGGCGGGGCACAGCGCTCCCGGCCTCGCTGCGCCCCCTCATCCTATGGGGTTTCGGAAGGAGAGGAATCCCAATGCGACCGAGTGATGAATTTCCAGAATTCTCTCTCCCTGCCCCCCCCCGGCTAACAGCCTGGTGGGAATAGCATGGTATGGGGGAGAGGGATGAAAAAAAGGACAGGAATAGAAGACGAGATTCCCCCACAGCAAGACGGACTGAAAGTGGGGAAGGACGACAGGCCTGAGGGTAAGAGTCTGAAGAATGTCCAAGAAGAGTAGCTGGACTGCTAGTGATTACAGATAGAAACAGGCACCCCCCCCAAAAGGGCTGAAGAGGGAGATTTAGCTCACAACTAAGACCCCAAAGAGCTTGGGGTAATTAGGTGGCACAACACAGTGATCTGGATAACGAGTTCTTTCTGAATGTATAAGGGACACTGAATCCGGTTTTCCAGTAGGTGCAGCTTCCCACCAATAAATGGAGCAGTTGAAGGCTACTACTAGTGGGGGCTGCTCGTATCACCCCCTCTAGACTCTAGTAGACAGCCAAGGCTTCCCAAAAAAAAAAAGGACTCATTGTTACCCATACCTGCATGAACAATGGTACATCAGCTACGTTCATACTGTCATTGCAGCTCGCGCAAGTGGTAAAGTGTAACAAGACCATTTAAATTCAATCCCACCATGACTGGCCTCCGCCTCATGGGGCAATCAACACACACTTTTGACACTCACAACCAAGGCCATGCACGTGAGTCACTCCTCCAGCATGCACTTGGACATAGGATAACCAGCAATGGAGAAAAGTGAAGGTTTTTGTAGCTTTACTTCAACCACAAGTACTTCACCCAGCTTGAAAAACAAACATGCCACTCGTATACATTCGTATCTTTCGAAGGTCAGCTACCGGACCGAAATGGTTGGTGGGAACAACTAAAAGGAGGTCCGCGTTGGTTCATTTTTTTTTGTATGCAGGGCAATTTAAGGATCGACATCAATAAATGGGCGAGGTGCTGGTGGTTAAAAATTTAGAACTCAAAAGACGATTGTCACGACACTTGCTTGATCTACAGAACATCACATAGAATCATGTGTCATATCAGCCACATCAGCTAGTCATTTGGTTGCACCTGGCACCGCGGACTTGGCCGCCGCCGAGGGTAAATTCATGTTCGCGGTGCGGTCGAGGCCAGTCGTGGTCGCGGACATGAATATGACCGCCCTCCAAGCTCGACCCCGCGGACACGTCTGCGGGTGTTTCATAGTCCACCATTGCTCCATCCCTCCAACTACAATCTCCCAATTTTACCGCTAGACTCACCCCACGCTGTCCCTTTGCCCGATCCTTAGGCACAATAAGCCTTTGCAGCATTGCGATCCGCACAATATTTTGGCAGAGATCAAAGAGGAGGGAAAAAAAATGTTATGCAAATTTGTATTATGGAAGGTGGGGGGTCGTCGGTGTAGGAAGGGCGAGATGAGCTCGGGATGAAGGGGAGTGAGAGGAAGTTTATAGAATGGAGTGATCGTTAGTTCGCAAGATGATCAAAATTTTTTCATCACTAGTTGGCGAGATGATCAAAAATTTTGTAAATTTTTAGACGTGGTTGAGGATACTTTAAATCTTCGTTAAAACTTATTCTAAGGTGGAGATGTTTCAATATTTTTTGAAGTTCTATGAAATTGAGTTTCAACGTTTTAAAAAGTGTTGAAAATATTGAATGCCCCGATTTTGGTTAACAATAAATAAATCTTTAAAATGTTCATCGTTCACATCCTCTGAACATTCGGGGGTGTACTTAGAAGTTAGACATTTCTTGTGGATTCATCACCTTTTGGAAATTTTGGAAATTTTAAGTCGTGAAGACGCTGCAAGTTTTGATCTTCCAACCTCGCCTCCCTCTGTTTTATTTGTTTAAAAGAAAACATCTTCAGTGGATTCATCACTTTGAAACCTTCATAATATTCAACATTAGCCCCCCCCCCTTTCTAGGTTTGTAAAAGTGTTAAAAATTTTGGATATTCGAAAGAGGTGAATCCGTTGAAAACTCTGAACTTAAGTGATAAACCGATTGAAAATATTGAACCGACCGCCCCTCTTTAGGCTAATAAGCCCCCTTTCCGAGTATCCATGTACGAGTGTGTATGAAAGTTGAGCGCACTCTATGTAAACGCTGAATATTAAAGAACTTGTTAACCTTCTCTCCAAATCCGGGTTCATCGTTCGACCTCCCAACAAATTTTCTCTCTCACAGTTCAATCCGACGAGCTGGAAACGTGACCAATCACTCGTCATCTGAGATCGAGAAGGAATGCGAGAAGGTCGGAGGGGACAAAGAGGAACAAAAAGAGAAGTTGACGAATATGCATAAACAGGAAGTTGACTTATACGCATTACAATTTCAAATTTCTGCTCACGTAAATGCATAAGAATTTATGCTCAATCAGAAGGGCTTTCCGCGAGGTACAGAGCTTAGATCATCAAAGTCAATGTCCCTATGTTATCGGGTTAAGGGTTACAAGCTAGCTATGCAAGGTAGTGCTGCTTTAACCACATCATCTTTGACTACCAAGATATTGTTATCATGATAAGAAAATACACTTTCAAATCAAATCTTAAATTAAAATAAATAATTTGTTAAAAAGCTTATTAGCAAAAGACTAACTACCAAATAACAACAACTGTATGAAAATAAGTAAAATCGTTTTCCAAATTAATTGAATTTTGAAGAAAAATATCATTATATGTTACAAGAGTAAACGATTTGCATAATTAAATGATAAAAATGATTAATAAAAAGAATCATCATTCGCAACAACAACATAATGATTTCTTTCTTATAATGTTTGGAATATTTGAATCTAGCAAACGCACAATTAATATGTAATTAAGTATCTTTGAGTATAACCATGAAATTATGATTTTCATTCATTATCATCAAGCAGTATCAAATTGTTCGTAACAATTCCTCCAAATCACTTTTCATTTTTTCACAACGCAGTACCTTGTGATTGTGTTATGCTGCATTTAAAACTTTTGAGCGACTAGTTTTCAACGTGTTGAAAATGCATTTCTATATGAAAAATATGCTTCCACTCCAGTTGAAATTTCCAGTGAAACTCCGAGGCAGCCAACATAAAGCATGCCTTCACAGAAAACCATTGTTTGAACTCTATGAAAAAAAAGGACAAAAATCAAATGTATATCAAAATAAGGGATTCAACTTAAAAAAAAAAAAAAAAAAAAAAAAAAAAAAAAAAAAAAAAAAGGAATAAAAAAAAAAAAAAAAAAAAAAAAAAAAAAAAAAAAACAACAACAACAACGACCAATTTCAAGTGCCTACGCCTCCCTTTCCCTTTTCATTTTCCCCCACCCCTATCGAGTAACAACACTGTCTACGCCGAACACTCTCCCACATACTACAAAAAAAATACTCAGACTTGCACTCACACCCGTGTTGGTTGAAGACCCTACTGATACTAACCGGTAACCAGGGGGATTGAGTTGACTATCTCCCCTAGTTTGGCGCCAAGCATACTACAGGCAGTCGCGGGGATTGCTTGATAGGAGCCTTTGTCAAGGTGGATAATAATGGTCATGTGAGTTTTATCAAGCTCAACCTGGAGTTCCATGCTTCTGGTTCTACGAGTTCTAGGTCTGTGGTTCCATAGGATGGAACCACCTTGATAAGAACCTATGGGCCACCTGTGCTTGAGCAAGGTGCACGACATGTTACTATCTATAAGTCACAATTGTCTTCTCCTTTCTCTGTGTTTCATAGTTTTTTAAGTTATTACTGCTTTTTGTAGTGTGAACTTAGTCCTTTCTCTACGTTTCATAGATTTTTAAGCTATTACTGTTTTATGTATTATTATTTTTTTCAAAATTTGTGAACTTAGTCTGACTTTTTATCACTTTATTTGATTGTTTTTTATTTCATCTGTTATTTTCATTTCCACAGCCACATGTGCCGTAACGTGCTGGGATGAACAACCGTGGAGTGAAGTTGTATCCACAAATGTTGTTGGAAAGGAACACGGCTCAAACAATCAACTTCACCCCCATAGCAAAAAAAACAAAAAAATTTTTTGAGAGCGGAGCTCCATAAAAAATATGTAAGCCACAAATGCTTCCGATGCACTTTTCTTTTGGCTGGAGATGGCCTGCACACCAAAAACAACGAACCGACACGAACCTCCTTTTGGCGGGCGCCGCCAACCATTTTCCTCCGGAGGCCGAGCCCCAAAAGTTGTGGCTGCATGCCAGCCACATATTTTCTTCTTTGGAAACGTATTGGTGGTTTAACTGCCGGCCATTTTGCTCTTGCCATTTTGCTGCCGGCCATTTTGCTCCGGCCATTTTGCTGGGAACGTACTGGTGGTTTGCCTGCCGACCATTTTGCTCCGGAGGCCAAGCCCTGAAAGTTGTGGCCGAACCCCGAAAGTTGTGATTTAACTATTGCCAAAAAGGTCATGAGCTCAATTTTTGTATCAATACAGAAGCATTACCGAATATGTCATGCTAAACAGATCACAAACTCAAATTACAAGAGACAATCCATAGTTAGCCCATGGTTTGAAACGAGAAAGATACAAATGTGTTGTGTGTGTTGTCCATAAGAAAAAGGAAGATTGTGCCAGACTGTTTCGTCAGCCTTTGTCTAAACCTATCAGAAGGACGAACCCCGACAGTCTGCCAAGGATGCATTTGACTGATGGATAAGAGGACTCACCATGTTGCCCATAGTTTAGCGATGCCCCTGAGAAAAAGGGGTAGACTTCTCAATCCCACCACCCTGCACTCCTTGCAGACTCTTAGCGGTGTATGTGTAGAAGGATTGAGAAGCCTCGACACTAGGTATCAAGGTATTGTAGTGAGGAAAGTTCATAGCGTCGTGACGCATGGTGTGTTGTCATATTCACTATACACTCAAAAAAAGCATGACTTTGCCAACCTGTTTCGTCGAACTTTCATTGACTCGTCAGGAGGTTGAAACCCAACAGTCTACCCAGGATTCATTTGACTGATGGATAAGTATTCACCACATCGCCCACAAATGTGTGTGTGTGTGTGTGTGTGTGTGTGTGTGTGTGTGTGTGTGTGTGTGTGTGTGTGTGTGTGTG